>JARQOD010000004.1:123300342-123463159 GCA_033576555.1 Oophaga sylvatica
TTTGCTCATACTATTTTCTGTCTGTGTCAGTATTTCTTCTTGTCTAACCGCGATTACATGTTTGGGGGCTTTTTATGTTCTTTGGGGATCTGCTCCGGGGCAGATAGCTTTCCTCTTTCTATCTTTAGGTGTAGTTAGTTTCTAAGGCTGTGACGAGGCGTCTAGGACCAACGTAGGAACGCTCCACGGCTGCCTCTAGTTGTGGTGGTTAGTCAGGGTACTGCAATCTCATAGATTCCAACTGCTCTGGTGTATTGCCTTTCTTACCTGCACTCCTCAGCTACCGAAACATAACAGGGCTTATTGTTTGTGCGCTGAGCTTGCAGCATTTTTATTGATACCATTTTGGTGTAGATACGATATTTTGATCGCCCGTTATTGCATTTTATCGCAATGTAGTGGTGACCAAAAAAAAGTATTTCTGACATTTTTAATTTTTTTCTCATTACGCCATTTATTGATCAGGTCAATTATTTTTTTATATTGATCCATCGGGCAATTCTTAACACGTCGATACCAAATATGTGTATATTTGATTTTTTATTGTTTTATTTTGAATGGGCTGAAAGGGGGGTGATTTGAACTTTTATATTTTTTAATTTTTTCAATTTTTTTTACTTTTGGCATGCTTCAATAGGCTATTGACTAGGCAGACTAGAAGCTGCAGTACTTTGAACTCCTCTGCTACACACAGGCGATGAACAGATCGCCTGTGTGTAGCAGAAATGCTCACTTACTTTGAGAGCTGACCACGTGGTGGTGCTCTTAGCTGTTTGGCAATGACAACCATAGTGGTCTGCTGCAGACCTCTGGTTGTCATGCTGACCAATCGGAGACCCACGATAATGTGACGGGATCACCAAAGGGCGGGATTAGCAACGCTCTTCCATTAAGCGCGAGTTAAATGTTGCTGTCAGAGATTGACAGCGGCATTTAACTAGTTAACAGCGGCTGTTGCGGGCACATGTCATCTGTATAGATCAGCTGTCATGTGCCCAGAAAGGTGCTGGCTCAGTGCTGGAGCACTGATGTATCCAATGACAAGCTTGGTTTAGCTCAGGAAGTAGATAAAATAAGTAATAATGTACTTACAATGTTATTCAACTCATAGCACTTCTTAGATGTTATGCATGTAAAATTCTGTATACCGATGAACATAATTTTTAGGTTGGATTCACACCTATAACACGGCCGAGTGCTACTGGACAAAATGTCTCATAGCACTCGGCCCAGTGTTAGTCTATGGGGCAGCTCAGATCTGCGATTATTTTCTTATGCCTATTCGGCACGAGAGAACTATCGATTGGCAGCGAGACTCAACTCACTCGCACCCATACAAGTTTAAGGGTTTATGGATTCGTATGAAACATTGGACTGCACTTGAATGTCATCCAAATACAGTCCAATATACGCAGAGACAGACAATGGAGAAATTGCTTTCCCCATCTCCTCGGCACCTGTGCTGCGATTCTCTGAAGCGAGAAGATCGGAGCACAAAGCTGACACTCGAATCATGCTCGCAGCAGAGCTGGAGCCGAGGTTCATTAGCTTCTCGCATCTGATGTGATGCGCTAGCCTTAAAGGGAATCTGTCACCCCATTTTTGCCATATCAACTAAAGATATGGATGAATAGTGCGTCCCATAAGAAAGCTAGCGGTATTTACCGCATATCCTGATACCCCCGTTTTCATATAAAAATACCTTAGTAAAGTTGGTATTTTGGGCTGCCAATCAGGGCGGTCAGGTCTGCTGGGCGGCGGTTATTCACTTCCCCCCTGCTCCTCCGCTTCTGTCACGTAACGCTGTCTGTGAATATCACAGACAGCGTACTGTTTCCACAATTGCGCTGTGAAGCAGGGCCCCCGCACGTGCGCAGTGTTCTTTGCCCATCAGTGGGCAAAGTAGTAAAACATTACTGCGCATGCATCAGACTTCCTGACTTTCCTTGGCCCGGAAGTCATCAGCAATGACTGGATGACTTCCGGGTCAAGTGAAGTGCCAGAAATTACTTGCGCTTGCGCAGTAGTGATTGTGTGCTGGCCCACTGTTGGTAAAACAACAATGCGCACACGCGAGGGACTTTTACACAGCGCAAGTGCGGAAAGACAACGGACAAGGAATAAAAAGCTACGTACGCCAAGAATGGAGGAAGGTTGGGGGAAGCGACTAACCGCCGCCCAGCAGACCTGACCGCCCTGATTGGCAGCCCAAAATACCAACTTTACAAAGGTATTTTTATATGAAAACGGGGGTATCAGGATATAAGGTAAATACCGCTAGCTTTCTTATGGGACGCACTATTCAGCCATATCTTTAGTTGATATGGCAAAAATGGGGTGACAGAGTCTCTTTTACTGACTTCCTTTCTTACCTTTTTTTAACCCTTTCACAACGTGTCGTACTAGTACTGCTCTGTGGAGGTGCGATCGCCACGGCCCCACGCTGTGTGTGACAGCTGACACCCCTCAGAAATGCCCACGGTCAGTGCTAGCACCAGTTGTGGGCATTTAACCCCTCTGATGCCACTGTCAGTTGTGACAGCGGGATAGAGAAGCATCGTGCAGGGATTACCTATCTGGTGCTCTGTCAGGTCCCACGCTGTAATCCTTCACAAAGGGATAACTGCCTTACAGCCAAGCAGCGCAACTAATGCTTGCTGCTCAGCTGTAATCCCCTGAATGAATCAGTTCCTCTACCGGCGTCAGGAGAGGAAGTGATTAGTGTGGGAAGCTTAATAAACAGTAGCGCTGCTTGGCTGTAAGGCAGTTAACCCTTTGTGAAGGATTACAGCGTGGGACCTGACAGAGCACCAGATAGGTAAGAATAATGTTGTTTTATTATTTTTTTTTTTACAGGAGACCAAGGGCTTCACACGGATTACCAGTTAAATAAAAGATGGTCAAAAAAATGTGTGTTTATTTAATTAAAATGTTTTATTAATAATGTGTGTGTGTTTTTTTTTATTTCCTTCAATAGGATTAATAATTGATAGTTGTCTAGTTTACAAATCTCAATTATTAACCTGGCTTAAAGTCACCTTTCAATAGCAAGGTGGCTTTAACCCAATTTTAACCCATTCGGCACCGCTACAGGGCAATGGGAATAGACGGGCAAAGTGCCAGAAAGGGCGAATCTAATTATAGATTTGTCTTTTCTGGGGTGTCTGGGGGCAGATGTTAGTAGCCAGGGGGGGCACAAAATAAATGCACCCTCCCTAGGCTATTATTATCTGCCCCCACTCGCTGGCTTTGTCTGTCTGGTTGAGAAAATAGGGCGGGAGCCCACGCATTTTTTTTCAATGAATTTACACCTTTAATTAACCCATACATGTGTGAAATTTTGCACACATACACTCATGTAATTGTTAGTGAAGACCATATATCAAACTACTATATATACTATATATATATATATATATATATATATATATATATACTATGTAAACCATGTGTCATTTCATGTCGGGTTTTGTAATTTCACAAAAGCCGGCAATTGAATGAACGGCTATTATACTATGTAGAAGTGTATGAACTATAAATATATATATATATATATATATACATGTCACAATGACATGTATATATATATATATATATGTATTATATGTGTATATATCTAGTGTTTTGTGAGCTGTCAGAGTGATTTTACAGTAGCCGGGAATGATTTGCCGGCTTTTCAAAGGACACTGGTGCGTATAAATCAGACAGCACTCGCATGGTGCGAGTGCTGCCCGATTTTTTATCACATCCATTGACTTGCATTAGCGATTATCATGCCAAAATCGCTGCAAATCGCAGCTTGCTGCGATTTTTTTTTCAGACCGATTTCAGATGAGAAAATAATCGCAAATGAGAAGTCACCTATTGAATAACATTGGTCCGATTGCAATCCGATTTTTTATCGGCTTGCAATCGTCCGTTTTCGTCGCCAGTGAGTATGAGCCCTTACTCTGCTGCCTCACTACAGTGAATAGATCAATCGGGGGTTTCATCTGAATCACGTCACTCAGAGATTTAGATGGGAACCACAAAGTAAGTGGTCAGCGTAGAGCGCCAGATAAATGTGATCCCAAACGTTACATAAAATGTTCCCAATAAAAGCTTCCACTCAATCCACAAAAAAAAACAAGTCTCCACTCAGATCTGTCATCTGTTAATGGAAATATAGGGGGCTTCCATGTTACTGGTAGCACAAAGGCTCTGGAAAAGCAAAATAGCGACTCACCTGCCAAAAGAAATTCAGCAAATTCTCCGCTCACACATCCAAATGCCCTTCTCCCTTCTGAGCCCCAGTGTGCCTAAACGACATATAGCGCCCACATGTTTGGCATTTATGTAGTCTCCAGAAGCACGAGCTGAGCATAATGTACTGGTCACTACAACGGCAGTTTGCAATTTTCACTCAGCAACATCCACTGCTGCCTGTTTCTGGAAAACACCCATGGAGTCAAAATCGTCACTACATCTGTAGATAAATTCCCAAAGGGTTATAATTTCCAAAATGGGGTCACTTGATGGGGGTTCCACTTTTCTAGCACTTAGGGCTCTTTAAATGGAATCCACAAACTAGTCTAGGAAAATCTGTGCTCCAGGAGGCAAATAGCACTCTGTCCCTCCCGTATGGCAAAGTAGTACTGTACAGCCACATATGGGGTATTTCAATATTCAGCAGAAATTGTGGGACACATTCTGGTGCTATTTTTACCAATTTCCCAGTGTGAAAATGTAAAACTTGGGGCTAACACACAATCTTGGTGGTAAAAATGTTAATTATTTTTTCTTCACTGCCCAATGGTATACAAGTTTGTGACACACCTGTGGTGTCATTATAATCACTTCACCCCTAGATTAAGTCATTGAGAGGTTCAGTTGGTAAAATGGGGTCACTTATGGTGGTTCTGCTGTGTTGGCACCTCAGAGGCTCTGTCAATGTAAGATGGCACCCTCAAACAAGTGCAGTAAAATCTTCCCTGTAATATGGTGCTACTTCCCTTCTGATCTTTGCACTGTGCCTCAAAAGTAGTTTTTGACCACATATGGGGTTTCAGTGAACTCTGTTGAAATTGCACAACAAATTGTATAGAGAAATTTCTCCTGTTACCCTTATGCAAATGTGGAGCTAAAAAAAGATTTATTTGGAAAAAATTAGATTTTTTTTATTTCCATGACTCTACACTATAAATTTCTGTGAAGCACCTGTGGGTTCAAAGTGCTTAATACACATCTAGAAAAGTTCCATAAGGCTTCTAGTTTCCAAAGTAGTGTCATTTGTGGGGCGGGGTTCCACTGTTCAGGCACATCAGGGGCTCTTCAAACGCGACATGGCATCTGCTAATTATTCCATCAAATTTTGCATTCCAAAAGTCAAATAGCGCTCCTTCCCTTCCAAGCCCTGCTGTGCACCCAAACAGTTGTTTTCCTCCACATATTGGTATCGGCATACTCAAGAGAAATTGCACAAAAAATTGTATGGAGCAATTTTT
The DNA here is from genome assembly GCA_033576555.1 of Oophaga sylvatica. Lineage (NCBI taxonomy): Eukaryota > Metazoa > Chordata > Amphibia > Anura > Dendrobatidae > Oophaga > Oophaga sylvatica. The sequence goes on from JARQOD010000004.1 coordinate 123,305,826, forward strand.
CCTTTTACCCTTATATAAATGCAAAATTTGGAGCTAAAAAGATTTATTTGAGAAAAATGTGATTTTTTTTTTTATTTTCACGGTTCTACTTTATAAACTTCTGTGAAGCACCTGTGGGTTCAATGCTCTCAATATACATCTAGAGAAGTTCCTTAGGCGGTCTAGTTTCCAAAATGGTGTCACTTATTGGGGTTTCCACTGTTTAGGCACATCAGGGGCTCTCCAAATGCGACATTGCAACTGCTAATTATTCCAGCATATTTTACATTCAAAAAGTCAAATGGCGCTCCTTCCCTTCTGAGCAGGGCCTGACTGAGACAAAAAAGCAGCCCTGTCACAAAAATCCAACCAGCCCACAAACTATAACACTTCCCACCCCTGATCAGTGGATTCTTATTAACTTACTCCATCAGTTTGGCTTTTTCAGTGCTGGAGTGGCGCTTCAAGTGTAAACCCCCTAGCCCAAGTGATATTCTCACCCTCCTGTGCCTTCCCCGCTGTTCAGCACTGCTCCGGTACCACGGTGCCATTTTGTAACCACAGCTTCTGACAGCTGGAAGTCAGAAGTTACATCACAAGCTCTCAATACAAGCTTATAAGAGCCAAAACAAGGCCAGGATGATGCTCTCATAGACTTGTACTGAAAAGTGACCTCTGCGCCGCTCCATGAAACATTAGAGCTGCGAGCAGAACACTTTTCACAGGAGACGAACCAAAGCAATGCTGGAGACCAATGAAGGCAGCGGAAAGTGAGTATGAGACTTACATTTAAAGTACCACTCCTGCCGTGCAATAAAGAAAAATGATGGAGTGGTGCTTTAAAGGAGTTATTTGAGGAGCCACATGTGAATTGTGCCACAGTGTGCAGGATCAACCACAGCTCTATTTACATGATACTCTTCAGAGCTCCGGTTCTCGAGAATATGGGGGTCCCAGAGATTGGCACGTTATCCCTTATCCCGAGGAGAGGGGATTACCTGGGGTAACCCATTTAAACAGGTTTTCCAAGATTTGGTTTTGTTTGGCCATAGGAATATAAAAAATAAACCAATAATGACAATCCAGAAGTGCAATGAAGCCTCTCCGACAACGTGACAGGAGAAGTGTATATATACAGAATAAGGCCCTGTTCACACATTCAGTATTTCACATCAATATTTGTACATCATAAGCACGGCCTGCACAGTAGCAGCTATCGGTGTATATAAAGGTGATCCAATAGCTGCTACTGCGCAGGTGCCATTTTCAAACAGATTTTTTTTCATGAATTTCAGGATAACCTTTAACAAATTAATTATATACCCATTACATATGCAATCATGCTGCAGCGCAGGGGCCACCGTTGGCGTGCAGAAGGTTTTTTTTCCTCAAGATATATATATAACATTCAGTATGTAAAATAGGGAGCGGGTCAGTGAGGAATCAGTGACCAGTCAGAAGCCATAATGATGAATACCTAATCAAAGCACCACATGAAGACCTCCTAACGGGCTGCCTCATAGCACGAGCATATCATTAACTCAAAATTGAAAATCCAGATTAAAAAAAAAAAAATCACAAGACGGATTTCATCACAGGGCATCACTGTAATCAGTATAATGGCGCCAGTCTGACACTGTCTGTAGGTTACTGTGCACAATCCTGCTGACAGGTTCCCTTTAAAGCAAACCTGTCAGCTGTTTTGGCCACTATAAGATGTGGCCACCACCTTTCAGAGCTTATCAACCGCATTGTATAATGCTGTAGATAAGCCCCCGATCCGACCTGCAAGATAAGAAAAATAAGTTTTATTATACTCACCCGGGAGGGGTGGTCCAGTCTGATGAGTGTCGCAGGTCCAGGTCCGGCGCCTCCCATCTTCTTGCAAAGCTGCCTTCCTGCTTGCTTCATGGTCCTCGGCATCATGCTCCTGCGCAGGCGTACTGATCTGCACTGTTGAGGGCAGAGCAAAGGGCTGCAGTGCGCAGGCGCTGGGCCTCTCTGACCTTTCCTGGCACCTGCGCACTGCAGTACTTTTCTCTGCCCTCAACAGGGCAGAGAAGTACGCAAAACCGCTCCCCTGGGGAAGAAGACCGCCCCCTGGTTGAGTATAATAAAACTTATTTTTCTTATCTTTCAGGACGGATCGGGAGCATTATAGAATGGTGTAGATAAGCCCTGAAAGGTGGTGGCCACATCTTATAGTGTTCAAAACAGCTGACAGGTTCTCTTTAATTATGTCATTTACATCAAAACGGACATGCCGGGGCTGACTAGTATCCATCACATGGGTTACGCCGGGGTCAACGGCTATCCACCACACGGGGTATGCTGGGACGGATATATATACATTACATATGTGATATTTGAAAGTGAAATTATGGGCTGTCCACACACACATATGAAAACACACATGCATGCTCACACACATGCACGCTCACCCACACTGCAAAACACACACACACATTGGAAAAGACACACACATGCACACTCACACACACATTGCAAAAAACACATATGCACGCTCACACACATTGCAAAAAATACACACATTGGAAAATACGCACACATGCAAGCTCACATACATTGCAAAACATACACATGCATGCTCACCGACACTGCAAAACGCACACATTGGAAAATACGCACACATGCACGCTCACACACATAGCAAAACACACACACATTGGAAAAGACACACAAATGCACACTCACACACATTGCAAAAGACACGCATGCACACTCACACACTCACACACATTGTAAAACATACACACATTGCAAAACACACACACACACACACACACACACACACACACGTTGGAAAATACACACATGCATGCTCACACGCATAGTAAAACACATGCACACATTGTAAAATACACACACATTCAAGCTCACACACATAGGAAAACACACATACACGCATAGGAAAACACATACTCTGACCTGCCATGTTTAGTTTGTCAAATGCCCCCTTCCCCCTGCTACTAAGCACAGCAAAAGTTGAGATGTGCAGCTGGAGGGGTTACCTGGAGTGTGCAGGGCAGTGGGTAAACACAGGGCAGTTATCTTACCATGTCCTGCTGTCCTGTACTGCTGCTCTGCATGCTGATGCTCCTCCCCCTCCAGGTCCTGGCAGATTGGACATCCAAGACAGATCTACACCTAGAAGAGGAGGATGCTGCGTGCAATAACTATGTAACACACCCTCCTCTTCTCAGTTGTGTGTAAGGTAGCGGAGCTGCCCCCTCTCACCGTTGTGTGCACATTACTGAAGCTGGCCATGGCTCCAGCCACATGTGCACACTGCTTGTCCCGCCCCCCATTGATGCTGCACCACCAGGTGACTGAAAAATTATAGGGGCCGGCGGCCAGAAAGCGGGAGGTGCACACCGCGGCCCACCAGGCAAATGCCCAGAAGGGCAGATTAGCAATCTAGGCATGCTTCCGAGCCCTGCTGTGCGGCCAAACAGAATATTTCCCCTACATATGTGGTATCTGCATGCTCAGGAGAAATTGCACAACAAGATGTATGGTCCATTTTCTCCTGTTAACCTTGCAAAAGTAAAAGAAAAAAATAGGTCTAAAGGAAAATTTTTGTGAAAGAAAAGTAAATGTTTATTTTTTCCTTCCACATTCCAAAAATTTCTGTGAAGCACCTGAAAGGTTAATAAACTTCTTGGATGTGGTTTTGCACACCTTGAGTGGTGCAGTTTTTAGAATGGTGTCATTTTTAGGTATGTTCTGTTATATAGGCCCCTCAAAGTCACTTCAGGTGTGAAGTGGTCCCTAAAAAAATGGTTTTGCAAATTTTGTTGTAAAAATGAGAAATCGCTGGTCAAATTTTAACCCTTATAAGTTCCTAACAAAAAAATGATGTTTCCAAAATTGAGGTGATGTAAAGTAGACATGTGGGAACTGTTATTTATTAACTATTTGGTGCGATATGGCTCTCTGATTTAAGGGCATAAAAATTAAAAGTTTGAAAATTGCAAAATTTTCAACATTTTCGCCAAATTTCCTTTTTTTTCACAAACACAAGTCATATCGAATAAATTTTATGACTATCATAAAGTACAATATATCACAAGACAACATTCTCAGAATCACCAGGATCCATTGAAGAGTTCCAGAATTATTACCTCATAGAATGACATTGATCAGAATTGTAAAAATTGGCCCGGTCATCAAGGTGAAAACAGGCTTTGTCTCAAAGGGGTTAAATTAGTATAGCAACACAGTACTGACTTCCATCTTCTTCAATTACCACTTGTAAGTTAGAGTTAAGCCGGGTCATATTTGCGAGTGCAATACGAGAAACTCGCGCGAGTGTCTCGCACCAATAACCGGCACTGCCGCCGGCACTCAAGACTGGAGCGTTCAACTGCATAGAAATTCATGCAGCCACACACTTCGGTCCCGAGTGTCGGGTATTGATGCGAGAGACTCGTGCAAGTTTCTCACATTGCACTCGCAAGTGTGACCCCGGCCTGCCATATATTACATATTCTAAATTTGAGGGACAGCTCCAGATCTTCACAAGTAGATCCAGCCGCTGACTGATGGCATCACAGCAGTTGTTTAGTAAACGGTGGAGCAGATTTCCCAATTCTGACCACTATTTTGACAAGCTAGTCTGTAAATGAGCCACATTTATCACAGTGGCTCATGCTCGAAGATACATTTGGCAAATATTTAGATACTTTTTCTGTATTTACACCACCTCTTAGTGGTGAAAAAAAATCCAAAAAGAAGAAAATGTAGCCATTTTCTAAGACCCGTAGCATCTCCATTTTTTTGGCTCTGGGGCTAAGTAATAGCTTTTTTTTTTGGTGTAACGAGCTGATGTTTTTCTTGATACAGTTTTGGAATAAATACAATGTTCTGATAGCTTTTTATTACATTTTATTGCACTATTGTGGCGGCCAAAAAAAATGTATCTCTTGTTTTTTTATCTTGTTTTTTCTCGTTATGCCGTTTACCAATCTGATTAATTTATTTTATATTTTGAAAAATCAGACATTTCTTAACGTAGTGATTCCAAATATGTGTATTTTCTTTTTTTCTTATTGTTTTATTTTGAAAGGGGTTAAAAGGGTGGGTGTGATATAAACTTTTGTTGTGTTTTACTTTTTTTTATATTTTTAAAAACAGTTTCTTTAGAAGACTTGAAGGAGCAATCACCGGATCGCCTATGCTACACAAAGCAGGGCTACAGTAATGATCTCCTATTAATGACGTCCACTTGGAGGCATTTAAAGGAGATTTACAATGACAGGCACGGGGGGTCTTCTGCAGACCCTCGAATGTCATCACAACTCATCGGCGCCCTGCAATTACTTGAAAGAGGCGCCGATGTTCGGATCTTGTGACGCTCTTCGGCCAGCACTTGTTAAATGCTGCTGTCAGAGATTTACAGCCGGATTTAACTGGCTTACAGTCGCAAATCCACCCATGGCTGTTGGATGCATATGACAATGATCAGATCAGCTCTCATGTGCAGGGACATGACCAATAATGTACCTGTACACCATTGGTCATGAAGGTTTTAATAAAGGTAGAAGTAACACAGGTGAAAAATACTGATAAAACTGCCACTTACAATCTACCATGGTCATGGAGAGTTTGATTGCCCCCCAGTATTAGAACTGCACACAGATATGTCACATACATTAACCCCTTCACCCCCAAGGGTGGTTTGCACGTTAATGACCGGGCCAATTTTTACAATTCTGACCACTGTCTCTTTATGAGGTTATAACTCTGGAACGCTTCAACGGATATTCGCGATTCTGAGATTGTTTTCTCGTGACATATTGTACTTCACGTTAGAAGTAAAATTTCTTCGATATAACTTGCGTTTATTTTGAAAAAAACGCAAATATGGTGAAAATTTTTAAAATTTTGCAATTTTCAAACTTTGAATTTTTATTCCCTTAAAACAGAGAAATATATCACACAAAATAGTTAAGAAATAACATTTCCCACATGTCTACTTTACATCAGCACAATTTTGGAACCAAATTTTTTTTTTGTTAGGAAGTTATAAGGGTTAAAATTGACCAGCGATTTCTCATTTTTACAACAAAATTTACAAAGCCATTTTTTTAGGGACAACCTCACATTTGAAGTCACTTTGAGGGGTCTATATAGCAGAAAATACCCAAAAGTGACACCATTCTAAAAACTGCACCCCTCAAGGTACTCAAAACCACATTCAAGAAGTTTATTAACCCTTCAGGTGCTTCACAGGAACTAAAGCAACGTGGAAGGAAAAAATGAATATTTAACTTTTTAGCCACAAAAATGATCTTTTACAAACTTTTTTTTATTTTCACAAGGGTAAAAGGAGAAAATGGTCAGATAAGGTTGTTATGCAATTTCTCCTGAGTACGACAATACCCAATATGTGGGAAAAACCACTGTTTGGGCACACGGCAGAGCTCGTAAGGGAAGTAGCGCCGTTTGACTTTTTCAAACTAAAATTGGCTGGAATTTAGATTGGTTGCCATGTCGCGTTTGGAGAACCTCTGATGCGCCTAAACAGTGGAAACCCCCACAAGTGACACCATTTTGGAAACTAGACCCCCTAAGGTACTTATCTAGATCTGTTGTGAGCACTTTGAACCCCCAAGTGTTTCTCAAAAGTTTATAATGCCTGGGTGTGAAAAAAAAAATCAATTTTCCACAAAAATGATTTTTTAGTCCCAAATTTTTGAATTTTCCCAAGGAAATTGGACTCCAAAAGTTGTTGTCCAATTTGTCCTGAGTACACTGATACCCCATATGTGGGGGGGGGGAAACTGTTTGGGCGCACGGCAGGGCTTGGAAAGGAAGTAGTAACGTTTTGGAATGCATGTTTCTTTTGCAGTGCCCCAGATGAGCCTAAACAGTGGAAACCCCCCACAAGTGACCCCATTTTGGAAACTAGACCCCCTAAGGAACTTATCTAGATCTTTGATGAGCACTTTGAACCCCCAAGTGCTTCACACAAGTTTATAATGCCCGGGCATGAAAATAAAAAATCCTATTTTTTTCCCACAAAAATTATCTTTTAGTCACTAATTTTTTATTTTCCCAAGGGTAACAGGAGAAATTGGACCACATAAGTTGTTGTACAATTTGTCCTGAGTACGCTGATACCCCATATGTGGGGGGAACCACTGTTTCGGCGCACGGCAGAGCTCGGAATGGAAGGAGCACCATTTGACTTTTTCCAACCAAAATTGGCTGGAATTGAGATTGGATGCCATGTTGCATTTGGAGAGCCCTTGATGTGCCTAAACAGTGGAAACCCCCCACAAATGACCCCATTTGGGAAACTAGACCCCCTAAGGAACTTATCTAGATCTTTGGTGAGCAATTTGAACCCCCAAGTGCTTCACGCAAGTTTATAACGTAGAGCCTTAAAATTTAAAAATCATATTTTTTCCACAAAAATGATCTTTTCACCCCAATTTTTATTTTTCCAAGGGTAACAAGACTCCAAAAGTTATTGTGCAATTTGTCCTGAGTGCGCTGATACCCCATATGTGGGGGTAAACCACTGTTTGGGTGCATGGCAGAGTTTGGAAGGGAAGGAGCGCAGTCTGACTTTTTCAACGCAGAATTGGCTGGACGCCATGTCGTGTTTGGAGAGCTCCTGATCTGCCTAAACAGTGGAAACCCCCATAAATGACACCATTTTGGAAACTAGACCCCTCAAGGAACTTATCTAGATGTGTGGTGAGAACTTTGAACCCCCAGGTGTTTCACTAAAGTTTATAACGTACAGCCGTAAAATAAAAAATCCTTTTTTCTTTTACAAAAATGATTTTTTCGCCCCCAATATTTTATTTTCACAAGGGTAACAGGAGAAATTGGACCCCAAAAGTTGTTGTCCAATTTGTCCTGAGTACGCTGATACCCAATATGTGGGAGAAAACTACTGTATGGGCGCACGTCAGGGCTCGGAAGGGAAGTAGTGACGTTTTGGATTGCAGACTTTGACGGAATGGTCTGGGGGCGTCATGTCGCATTTGGAGAGCCCCTGATGCGCCTAAACAGTGGAAACCCACCACAAGTGACCCCATTTTGGAAAATAGACCCCACAAGGAACTTATCTAGATGTGTGGTGAGCACTTTGAACCCCGAAGTGCTTCACAGAAGTTTATAACGCACAGCCGTAAAAATAAAAAATCCTTTTTTTTTTGCAAAAATGATTTTTTTTGCCCCAATATTTTATTTTTACAAGGGTAACAGGAGAAATTGGACCCCAAAAGTTGTTGTCCAATTTGTCCTGAGTACGCTAATACCCAATATGTGGGAGAAAACTACTGTATGGGTACATATTGGGGCTCGGAAGGGAAGTAGTGACATTTTGGATTGCAGACATTGATGGAATGGTCTGGGGGCGTCATGTCGCATTTGGAGAGCCCCTGATGTGCCTAAACAGTGGAAATCCCCAACAAGTGACCCCATTTTGGAAAATAGACCCCACAAGGAACTTATCTAGATGTGTGGTGAGCGCTATGAAGCCCCAAGTGCTTCACAGAAGTTTATAATGTACAGCCGTAAAAACAAAAAAATAATTTTTTTGTACAAAAATGATATTTTCGCCCCCAGTTTTTTATTTTCCCAAGGGTAACAGAAGAAATAGGACAAATTGCACAATAACTCTTGGGGTCCAGAGTACGCTGATACCCCATATGTGGGGATAAACTACTGTTTGGACGCATGGCAGAGCTCAGAAGTGAAGGAGCACCGTTTGACTTTTTCAACACAGAATTGGCTGGAATTGAGATCAGACGCCATGTCACATTTGGAGAGCCCCTGATGTGCCTAAACAGCGGAAACCCCCCAATTCTTTCTCCAACCCTAACCCCAACACACCCCTAACCCTAGTCCCAACCCTAACCACAAACCTAACCCTAACACACCCCTAATCCCAACCCTAACACTAATCCTAACTTTAGCGCCAACCCTAACCCTAACTTTAGCCGCAACACTAACCCTAACCCTAATGGGAAAATGGAAATAAATACTTTTTTTTTAATTTTATTATTTTTCCCTAACTAAGGGGGTGATAAAGGGGGTTTGATTTACTATTTATAGCGGGTTTTCATGATTGGCAGCTGTCACGCTAAAAGACGCTTTTTATTGCAAAAATAGTTTTTTGCATCGCCACATTTTGAGAGCTATAATTTTTGCATATTTTGGCCCACAGAGTCAAGTGAGGTCTTATTTTTTGCAGTACGAGTTGACGTTTTTATTGGTACCATTTTTGAGCAGGTGACATTTTTTGATCGCTTTTTATTTCGATTTTTGGGAGGTTAGAATGAACAAAAATCAGCAATTCATGAATTTCTTTTGGGGGAGGCGTTTTTATTGTTCCGCGTGTGGTAAAATTGATAAAGTAGTTTTATTCTTCGGGTCAGTACGATTATGGCGATACCTCATTTATATCATTTTTTTATGTTTTGGCGCTTTTAGAGAATAAAAACAATTTTATATAAAAAATAATTATTTTTGCATCGCTTTATTCTGTGAGCTATAACTTTTTTATTTTTTCGCTGATGATGCTGTATGGTGGCTCGTTTTTTTCGGGACAAGATGACGTTTTCAGCGGTACCATGGTTTTTATATCGGTCTTTTTGATTGCGTGTTATTCCACTTTTTGTTCGGCGGTATGATGATAAAGCATTGATTTTTTGCTTTTTTTTTTTTAAGGGGTTCACTAAAGGGGTTAACTAGTGGAAAAGTTTTATAGGGGGGGTCGTTACGGACGCGGCGATACCAAATATGTGTACTTTTATTGTTTTGGTTTTTTTATTTACAGGAAGAAATGAATTTATTGGGGAATATATATATTTTTTTTTATTTATTTTGGATTTTTTTTTAAAACATGTTTATTTTTATTTTTTTAACTTTTATACTTTGTCCCAGGGTGGGACATCACTGTATTTTATCAGATCGCTGGTGTGACAGTGTGCACAGCACTCTGTCACACCAGCGATCGCTTAGGCAGTGCAGCAGGCTTCTCAGTGCCTGCTCTCAGCAGGCACTGAGGAAGCCGCCTCCCTCCAGGACCCCGGCGCCATCTTGGATCCGGGTCCTGGGAGGGAGGAAACCCTCAGAGCAGCGCGATCACATCGCGCTGGTCTGAGGGTCTCAGGGGGCGCGCAGGGAGCCCCCTCCCTGCGCGATGCTTCCCTGTGCCCCCAGTACACCGCGATCATGTTTGATCGCGGTGTGCAAGGGGTTAATGTGCCGAGAGCGGTCCGTGACCGCTCCTGACACACAGTCACGGGTGTCAGCTGTGATAATCAGCTGACACCCGGCGGCGATTAGCTGCGCTCCCTCGGGAGCGCAGCTGATCGCCTATGACGTACTATCCCGTCCATGGTCAGATTGTCACGGGTTTTATGGACGGGATAGTACGTCTAATGTCAGAGAGGGGTTAAAAAGACAGTGCTCAGCTAACAGCCTAGTAAAAGCCTATGCTATTAGATCAGGTTTGCTGCCTATCACTCCGTCAGCGCATCACAGATGGTCAGGAGCCTAGTTTACAAGGTCACCATTGATGAACCTGGGTGTTCCCCGTAAAAAAAATATAAAATGTGCAAAAAGTTATAAATATGAGGTACTGGTTGATATTGTGGCCAAAATTCACAAGCTCGCAACCCACATCAAGGGTCTTCTTTGTGCATTTGTTTCTGTAAACTTGCCTGGTAAATACCATTGCCTTTTTGGTATATTTAAAACTGGATGTGACATCTGTGTGGCAGTGAGGGGAACTATGTGCGAGTGGCAGTAAGTATCCCCTAGGATGTGCATAGAAGCATATTGAGCTCGCTGGAGTGCATTGCTGTCACAGACATAGCTATTTTTGCAGTGCAGAATAAAAGTAAGTTTGGACTTGGTTAAGCTATTTGGACAAGGCAGATTTAAGAAAACCTGGCATGTGCTTTTATTTTTGGAGTGAACTACAGGATGGCAGTGGGGCGGTTCACTCCCTTCAGCTGGGTCTTTCAAGTGGCCCATGAATCCAGATTCCATTTAAAAACCCTGCAGCAAAGGTTTGGGTGGGTCAGTGATTTGTGTGCAAGCTGCAGAGCAGGTGGCTCTGCAACATCTGGCTTGTGTGAAATTAACAGAGCCAAGTGAAGCAAAATGCCTGGCGCCCTTCAGCGTGACACGGTGGTGCAGTTGCCCACTGCAATAGGTTTCGGAGACAAACTGTTTTGACGTCCTGGCTGCGACCCAGAGGATACCATTTGCCTTTAAGTTGTGGACAATAAAGACATTTGCTTTGAACTTTACTGGGTCACTGCCTCATTACCGCACGGTGGGAACACCTCTGCACTACACATCTTACATCAAAATGTACCAACATTTGGCTCATTGTCATCAATAGTCAAAGCAGACCCACGTTAGTAAATCTGCACCAGTATGTCCAAGAAGTGTAACAGTACAGAATGTTTAAAAGGTTCCAGAATGTTAATTGTAATAAAAAAAATATAGTAATAATAGATTTCCATTGCAATGGGAAACTATTTTTTTCCTGGCGTTTCTATTTAACTGTTTTAATCATATGTGAACCTTTCCTTCTGGAGGCCAAGATATGCTTGTAAAAATCGATGTCTAAGGCTGGTTTCACATTTGTGTTCAGGAGAGCTGCGGATGGCTGCCTCCGTTTTCTCCTTTCTTCCTCCCTGAAGCTCCGCCTATGCACTGCCTACTTTTGTATGTGTCCAGCGTTTCCCTGCGTACCTGTCTTTAACACTGGGTACGCAGTGACATGTGTTGTATGCGGATGCGTCCGCATGCGGCGATTTGACGTGTGCGGTGACTGCACGAAAACACAATACTTAATATGTGAGTACATTAAAGTTGAAGAAATGCTCAGTATGTAATGCTTTACTATCTTATGTAGCATTCCTTACATGAGAAACTAAACTAATATCTGCTGCAAAACAAAAGAACTCTGCAGAAGAGTCCGTTACATTGTAATAAAAGCCTACAGTTAGGTCCATAAATATTTGGACAGAGACAACATTTATCTAATTTTGGTTCTAGACATTACCACAATGAATTTGAAACAAAACAAATCAGATGCAGTTGAAGTTCAGACTTTCAGCTTTCATTTGAGGGTATCCACATTAAAATTGGATGAAGGGTTTAGGAGTTTCAGCTCCTAAACATGTGCCACCCTGTTTTTAAAGGGACCAAAAGTAATTGGACAATTGACTCCAAGGCTATTTCATGGACAGGTGTGGGCAATCCCTTCATTATATCATTCTCAATTAAGCAGATAAAAGGGCTGGTGTTGATTTGAGGTGTGGTGTTTGCATTTGGAAGGTTTAGCTGTGAAGGAAACATGCGGTCAAAGGAGCTCTCCATACAGGTGAAACAAGCCATCCTTAAGCTGCAAAAAACAGAAAAAACCCATCCGAGAAATTGCTACAACTTTAGGAGTGGCAAAATCTACAGTTTGGTACATTCTGAGAAAGAAAGAAAGCACTGGTGAACTCATCAATGCAAAAAGACCTGGGCGCCCACGGAAGACAACAGTGGTGGATGATCGCAGAATACTCTCCATGGTGAAGAGAAACCCCTTCACAACAGCCAACCAAGTGAACAACGCTCTCCAGGAGGTAGGCGTATCAATATCCAAATCTACCATAAAGAGAAGACTGCATGAAATTAAATACAGAGGGTTCACTGCACGGTGCAAGCCACTCATAAGAATCAAGAATAAAAAGGCTAGGCTGGACTTTGCTAAAAAACATCTAAAAAAGCCAGCACAGTTCTGGAAGAACATTCTTTGGACAGATGAAACCAAGATCAACCTCTACTAGAATGATGGAAAGAGAAAAGTATGGCGAAGGCGTGGTACAGCTCATGATCCAAAGCATACCACATCATCTGTAAAACATGGCGGAAGCAGTGTGATGGCTTGGGCATGCATGGCTGCCAGTGGCACTGGGTCACTAGTGTTTATTGATGATGTGACACAGGACAGAAACAGCCGAATGAATTCTGAGGTATTCAGAGCCATACTGTGTGCTCAGATCCAGCCAAATGCAGCCAAACTGATTGGTCGTCGTTTCATACTACAGATGGACAATGACCCAAAACATAAAGCCAAAGCAACCCAGGAGTTTATTAAAGCAAAGAAGTGGAATATTCTTGAATGGCCAAGTCAGTCACCTGATCTCAACCCAATTGAACATGCATTTCACTTGTTAAAGACTAAACTTCAGACAGAAAGGCCCACAAACAAACAACAACTGAAAACCACCGCGGTGAAGGCCTGGCAGAGCATCAAAAAGAAGGAAACACAGTGTCTGGTGATGTCCATGAGTTCAAGACTTCAGGCAGTCATTGCTAACAAAGGGTTTTCAACCAAGTACTAGAAATGAACATTTTATTTACAATTATTTAATCTGTCCAATTACTTTTGGTCCCTTTAAAAACAGGGTGGCACATGTTAAGGAGCTGAAACTCCTAAACCCTTCATCCAATTTTAATGTGGATACCCTCAAATGAAAGCTGAAAGTCTGAACTTCAACTGCTTCTGATTTGTTTTGTTTCAAATTCATTGTGGTAATGTCTAGAACCAAAATTAGATAAATGTTGTCTCTGTCCAAATATTTATGGACCTAACTGTAATATGCTTACTTAATAATCTTCCACTAGTATACTGCATATACTGTTTTCAATATTAAAATATTGCATGAAGAAAATATAAAAATAATATTTTTTTTCACTAGAAAAACTTGCATATTTACATGTATATAAATGTAACTATAACTACTACTGCAACACCACATTTAATCTTTTCAAGACAGCCCCCCTCACCTGTACTGCCAGCACATTGCAGGGAAATCATAACATCAAAGTGAGCCCACCTCAAAGCCACGACATGTCAGCTGTTATAAACAGCTGACATGTGTCTGCAAGAGGCGCGAGCGGATTCACGATCCGCCCACGCCTATTAACTAGTTAAATCCCGCTGTCAAAGCTGACAACGGGCATTTAACTAGCGCTTCCGGCCTTCGGGCCGGAAATGTGCTCATCGTCGACCCCAGTCACGTGATCGGGGGTCGGCGATGTGTTGCCTTGACAACCAGAGGTCTCATAGAGACCTCTATGGTTGTTGCCGGCACATTGCTGTGAGTGCTGCCCAATGGTCGGCGCTCATAGCAATGCAGTAAATCTGCTACATATGGGCGATCTGCTCATCGCCCATATGTAGCAGAGGCGATCGAGTTGTGCATGCTTCTAGCCTACTATGGAGGCTATTGAAGCATGCCAAAAGTAAAAAAAAAGTGTTTAAAAATTAAAAAAAAAAAAAAAAAAATAAAGTCTAAATCACCCCCCTTTCGCCCCAATCAAAATAAAACAATTAAAAAATCACACATACACATATTTGGTGTTGTCACGTTCAGAATTGCCCGATCTATCAATAGAAAAAGGATTAATCCGATTGCTAAACGGCGTAGTGAGAAAAAAAATCAAAACGCCAGAATTACGATTTTTTTGTTCGCCACGAAATTGCATTACAATGCAATAATGGGCGATCAAAAGAACACATCTGTGCATAAATGGTATTCTTAAAAACGTCCAATCGTCACGCAAAAAATGAGCCCTCATCCGGCCCCAGATCACGAAAAATGGAGACGCTGCAGGTCTCGGAAAATGGCGCAATTTTTTTTTTTTTTTATTATTTTTAGTAAACTTTGGAATTTTTTTTCACCACTTAGATATAAGAAAACCTAGACATATTTGGTGTCTATGAACTCGTAATGACCTGGAGAATCATAATGGCAGGTCAGTTTTAGCATTTAGTGAACCTAGCAAAAAAGCCAAACAAAAAACAAGTGTGAGAATGCACTTTTTTTGCAATTTCACCGCACTTGGAATTTTTTTTCCCGTTTTTAAGTACACTACATGATAAAACCAATAGTGTTGTTCAAAAGTACAACTCGTCCTGCAAAAAATAAGCCCTCACATAGCCATATTGATGGAAAAATAAAAAAGTTATGGCTCTGGAAAGAAGAGAGTAAAACAAAAACGCAAAACCGAAAAAAGCTGCGGGGGGTAGTTTATTGATTTATAATTGAAAAGTTTAGATGATTGTCAACATTGATCACTCTTATACAAAGCAAAGGATGTCCTACGTCTGTGTCCCGTGATTAGGCTGCCGTGTAATTTCTAATTAGACGTTGTTCAGTTGAGTCAATGAATATACAGTTGTGCTCAAAAGGTTACATACCCCGGCAGAATTTTTGCTTTCTTGGCCTTTTTCTCAGAGAATATGAATGATAATACCAAAACTTTTCCCCACCCATGGTAAGTGGTTGGGTGAAGCCATTTATTGTCAAACTACTGTGTGTTCTCTTTTTGAATCATAATTCAACTCAAAACATCCAAATGACCCTGATCAAAAGTTCACATACCCCATTTCTTAATACCTTGTATTGCCCCCTCTAACATCAATGACAGCTTGAAGTCTTTTGTGGTAGTTGTGGATGAGGTTTTTTATTTTCTCAGAAGGTAAAGCTGCCCACTCTTCTTGGCAAAAAGCCTCCAGTTCCTGTAAATTCCTGGGCTGTCTAGCATGAACTGCGCGCTTGAGATCTCCCCAGAGTGGCTCAATGATGTTGAGGTCAGGAGACTGAGATGGCCACTTCAGAACCTTCAGTTTGTTCTGTTGTAGTCAATGACTGGTCGACTTGGCCTTGTGTTTTGGATCATTGTCATGTTGGAACATCCAAGTACGTCCCATGCGCAGCTCCCAGGCTGATGATTGCAAATTTGCCTCCAGTATTTGCTGACAAAATGCTGCATTCATCTTTCCTTCAACTTTGACCAAGTTACCTGTGCCTTTGTAGCTCTCACATCCCAAAGCATCAGCGATCCACCTCTGTGGTTTACAGTAGGAATGGTGTTCCTTTCATCACAGGCCTTGTTGACCTCTCTCCAAATGTAACATTTATGGTTGTGGCCAAAGAGTTCTATTTTGGTCTCATCACTCCAAATTACAGTTATATGAAAAAGTTTGGGCACCCCTATTAATCTTAAGCTTAATGTTTTATAAAAATTGGTGTTTTTGCAACAGCTATTTCAGTTTGATATATCTAATAACTATTGGACACAGTAATGTTTCTGCCTTGAAATGAGGTTTATTGTACTAACAGAAAATGTGCAATCTGCATCCAAACAAAATTTGACAGGTGCATAAGTATGGGCACCTCACTAGAAAGTTAATATTTAGTAGATCCTCCTTTTGCAAAAATAACAGCCTCTAGTCGCTTCCTGTAGCTTTTAATGAGTTCCTGGATCCTGGATGAAGGTATTTTTGACCATTCCTCTTTACAAAACAATTCCAGTTCAGTTAAGTTTGATGGTCGCCGAGCATGGACAGCCCTCTTCAAATGATCCCACAGATGTTCAATGATATTCAGGTCTGGGGACTGGGATGGCCATTCCAGAACATTGTAATTGTTCCTCTGCATGAATGCCTGAGTAGATTTGGAGCGGTGTTTTGGATCATTGTCTTGCTGAAAGATCCATCCCCTGCGTAACTTCAACTTTGTCACTGATTCTTGAACATTATTGTCAAGAATCTGCTGATACTGAGTGGAATCCATGCGTCCCTCAACTTTAACAAGATTCCCGGTGCCGGCATTGGCCACACAGCCCCAAAGCATGATGGAACTTCCACCAAATTTTACTGTGGGTAGCAAGTGTTTTTCTTGGAATGCTGTGTTTTTTTGACGCCATGCATAACGCCTTTTTGTATGACCAAACAACTCAGTCTTGGTTTCATCAGTCCACAGGACCTTCTTCCAAAAAGAAATTGGCTTCTCCAAATGTGCTTTTGCATACCTCAGCCGACTCTGTTTGTGGCGTGCTTGCAGAAACGACTTCTTTCGCATCACTCTCACATACAGCTTCTCCTTGTGCAAAGTGCGTTGTATAGTTGACCGATGCACAGTGACACCATCTGCAGCAAGTTGATGCTGCAGCTCTCTGGAGGTGGTCTGAGGATTGTCCTTGACTGATCTCACCATTCTTCTTCTCTGCCTTTCTGATGTTTTTCTTGGCCTGCCACTTCTGGCCTTAACAAGAACTGTCCCTGTGTTCTTCCATTTCCTTACTATGTTCCTCACAGTGGAAACTGACAGGTTAAATCTCTGATACAGCTTTTTGTATCCTTCCCCTGAACAACTATGTTGAATAATCTTTGTTTTCAGATCATTTGACAGTTGTTTTGAGGAGCCCATGATGCCACTCTTCAGAGGAGATTCAAACAGGAGAACAACTTGCAAGTGGCCACTTTAAGTAGCTTTTCTCATGAATGTATACACCTGGCTATGAAGTTCAAAGCTCAATGAGGTTACAAAACCAAAAAAAGTGCTTTAGTAAGTCAGTAAAAAGTAGGTAGGAGTATTTAAAACAAGAAAATAATAAGGGTGGCCATACTTATGCACCTGTCAAATTTTGTTTGAATGCTGATTGCACATGTTCTGCTAGTACAATAAACCTCATTTCAAGGCAGAAACATTACTGTGTCCAATAGTTATTAGATATATCAAACTGAAATAGCTGTTGCAAAAGCACCAATTTTTATAAAACATTAAGCTTAAGATTAATAGGGGTGCCCAAACTTTTTCATATAACTGTACCTTGTTCCAGAAGTTCTGAGGCTTGTCTCTGTGCTTTTTTGCATATTGTAGGTGAGATACTTTGTGGCATTAGCGCAGTATTGGCTTTCTTCTGGTGATTCGACCATGCAGCCCATTTTTCTTCAAGTGCCTCCTTATTGTGCATATTGAAACAGCCACACCGCTAGTTTTCAGAGTTCAGTTTTTCAGCTGATGTTGTTTGTAGGTTTTTCTTTGCATCCGGAACAATTTTCCTCGCATTTCTGGATGAAATATTTGTTGGTCTACCTGACCGTGGTTTTGTTTTTACAGAGCCCATGATTTTACATTTGTTAATCACAGTTTGAACGCTGCTGACTGGCATTATCAATTCCTTGGATATCTTTTTGTATCCTTTTCCTGTTTTATACAGTTCAACTACCTTTTTCCGTAGATCCGTTAACAATTCTTTTGCTTTCCCCATGACTCACAATCCAGAAACATCAGGATGAAAGTGCAAAAGTCTGTCTGGATCCCAGAAACTCACTCGGCTTTTAGGCACACACACTGATTACAAGCAAACAGGTCACAGGTGAGGATGTTACCTTTAGTAGCCATGCAAACCCATTTATGTCAACTTCTGAGCATGTTATCAGGCCAAAATCACCAGGGTATGTGAACTTTTGATTAGGGTCATTTAGATGTTTTAGGTTGTCATTATGATTTAGAAAGATAAAACACAGTACTTTGACAATAAATGGCTTCATCCAACCACTAACCATGAGTGGAGAAAAAGTTTTGGTGTTATCATTCACATTCTCTGAAAAAGGGCCAAGAATGCAAAAATTCTGCCGGGGTATGTAAACTTTTGAGCACAACTGTATATTCATATTGTAAGCTTTTCAGGGGATTTAGCTCTGGGATCGCCGTCTTGGGGAGACGGAGTGGCATAAAGAGACCATTCACAGACAGTGGTTCTGTTAAAAACTGGCCGCAACCAGTTTTATTAAAGTCCACAGCAAACAGAACATAAATTAAAACAAAATCATAAACATAAAGCCTAGGCGTGTCCCGCCACTAATTACACTTAGATAGATTTCCCTTTCTATCCGGGTCCAGACTCTAATAGCCTGTGCCCAAAACAACACATATGTTCAGTAGTTACCAGCGTGCAGCTCACATGAGGCTCCAATGGCGTCTGAAGTCAGATCCAGACTGAGAGATAGAGCCTCCTCTGAACTTCTCAAGCAGGTACTTATGGCTGCCTAATTAAGCAGCTGTGTTCACTCCGGGTTGCACTGCAAACCTGTCCCAGATAGGAATGGAATGAACACCGCACTGACAACCTATTTTATGCGCCCCAGCTAAGAAACCTGGGCGAGATATACACACCGTCCAGCACACACCCCTTCACTGTCTCACATATCCCCCCCCTCTTCTCCAGACCGGAGGACTGGTCAGAAATTCCGAAGAGACAGTGAACTCTGGACAAGGCATCAGCATTACCCTGTAATTTCCCAGGTCTATGCTCAACCGAGAAATTGAACTCTTGAAGTGAAAGGAACCACCTTGTCACCCTGGCATTCCTTTCCCTGTTCTGCTTCATCCATGTCAGAGGAGCATGGTCTGATTGCAATTTAAATCTCCTACCCAAGAGGTAATACCGTAGGGAGTCCAGCGCCCATTTGATTGCGAGGCACTCTCGCTCCACAATGGCATAATTTTGTTCAGCCGGTGTCATTTTTCGACTTAGATACAGGACTGGGTGTTCTTCACCCTTCACAACCTGTGATAACACCGCCCCTAACCCCACATTAGAGGCATCAGTTTGAACAAGAAACTCTTCCCTGAAATTAGGGTGTGACCAGAACTGGTCTTTGACACAAAGCCATTTTCAACGACAGAAATGCTTTTTCTGCCTCCGGATTCCAATTTATCATTTTGGACTTCCCCCCTTTTGTCAGGTCAGTCAATGGGGCAGCAATGGAGGCATAATTTGGTACGAATCTGCGATAGTACCCAGTGATGCCCAGAAATGCTTTGACCTGTCGTTTTGTGAGGGTACAGGCCAGTTTCGAATTGCCTCTACTTTATCGATTTGTGGCTTGATCAGCCCTCTGCCAATCACATAGCCCAAGTACTTGGCCTCTTCTAGGCCAATTGCACATTTCTCTGGGTTTATGTTCAGCCCAGCTCCGCCTATCGAGTCTAGGACGGCTTGTACCTTAGCGAGGTGGCTCTCCCAATCAGAACTGAAAATTACCACATCATCCAGGTAGGCAGCTGCATAGGCTTGATGCGGGCGTAGGATCTGGTCCATAAGCCTCTGAAAGGTAGCTGGGGCTCCATGCAACCCGAATGGCATCACCAGATACTGAAACAAACCTTCCGGGGTTGCAAAGGCCGTTTTTTCTTTTGCCTCCTCAGATAGGGGTATCTGCCAGTACCCTTTTGTCAGATCGAGGGTTGTAATATAACGGGCACCCCCTAACCTCTCGATTAGCTCATCTACCCGTGGCATCGGGTATGCGTCAAACTTTGACACTTCGTTCAACTTTCTGAAATCATTACAGAACCTCCAGGTTCCATTAGGTTTTGGGATCAGAACAATCGGGCTACACCACTCGCTTTGGGCCTCCTCAATGACCCCGAGGTCTAGCATACGTTTGATTTCAGTAGAGACTATCTTTCTGCGGGCTTCTGGAATTCTGTACGGTTTTATTTTGACCTTAGTACCGGGCTCAGTCTCGACATGGTGTTTTACGAGAGAAGTCCGGCCGGGCAAATCAGAAAACCTCTGCCGATTTTTCTGCAGAAACTCCCGTACCTCCTGTTTTTGGTGCACGGACAATGTCTCACCAATGGTCACAGGAGGTAGAGATGGTTTTACCCCTTTCTCTACTTCACCCGAGGCCAACAATGCCTCTCTGTCCCTCCAGGGCTTGATCAGATTGATATGATATATCTGGTAGGGCTTCCGTCTCCCGGGTTGGTGTACTTTGTAAGTAACCTCGCTCACTTTTTGTACGACCTCGTATGGACCATGCCACTTGGCCAAAAACTTACTTTCCACCGTGGGAATTAGAATTAGGACTCGATCCCCGGGATTGAAAGACCTAATTTTTGCTGACCGATTATAGACTCTGCTTTGAGCTTCTTGGGCTCTCTGCAGATGATTCTTCACTAGTGTTGAGCATTCCGATACCGCAAGTATCGGGTATCGGCCGATATTCGCGTTATCGGAATTCCGATACTTAATTCCGATACTTTTTCCATATCGTATACCGGAATCGGAAGTTCCCATAATTCTTTGAGAGGCAATGTGATTTTAGTCAGCCAATGAGGAATCCTACGAAGTGTGGGCACATCCTGTAATGCTGCGGTCATCTTAACTAATGGCATGGCTGTGATTGGCTGCTGAAATGATGTCAGAATGCACTATAAAAGGCGCCGCCGCCATTTTAGCGTCACTGTGCTGTGAACTCAGTAAGGGACAGAACGCTACTCTGCTCACTCTGAGGGACAGTTAGATATTGCGATTTTGTGTACTACTGTGCTTGAGGCAGGCTAGTTTACCAACCGCTGTGTAAAGCTTCATTTTGCCAGTGTTGTTTTAACAGCTCTGTGCAAGGTGTGTGTGTGACAGTGCAGGTGACGCTGCAGTTTGCTCTGCATCCACCGCTGTTTGTAGGCATCTGCACGTGTCACTGACTCTTTTTTTTTTATTTTATTTAGTGGAATTGGTGCAGCTCCATTATATTAGAAAAAAATCAAATCTATTAGTGTGACGTGCTTCCATCCGTATACAATACATTGGTTGCAAACACTATAGAAGTACACAAAGGAGCTTTTCACAGATAGTGAATAGTTGTGTTTCAGTGTTCACTGCAGTCTGTGAGGTTTTGATTTTTTGAGTGCAGATCACGCTCCAGTTAGTTCTTCAACCACTGCTGGTTGTAGTCTGCTGAGCGTGTGTCACTGCCTCATCCTTCACATTTTTCTCTAATTGGTGCTGCTCCATTTTAGTGGAAAAAATCTAATCTATTAGTGTGACGCGCTTCCATCCGTATACAATACATTGGTTGCAAACACTATAGAAGTACACAAAGGAGCTTTTCACAGATAGTGAATAGTTGTGTTTCAGTGTTCACTGTAGTCTGTGAGCTTTTCATTTTGTGAGTGCAGATTACGCTCCAGTTTGTACTTCAACCACTGCCGGTTGTAGTCTGCTGAGCGTGTGTCACTGCCTCATCCTTCACATTTTTCTCTAATTGGTGCTGCTCCATTTTAGTGGAAAAAAATCTAATCTATTAGTGTGACGCGCTTCCATCCGTATACAATACATTGGTTGCAAACACTATAGAAGTACACAAAGGAGCTTTTCACAGATAGTGAATAGTTGTGTTTCAGTGTTCACTGTAGTCTGTGAGCTTTTCATTTTGTGAGTGCAGATTACGCTCCAGTTTGTACTTCAACCACTGCCGGTTGTAGTCTGCTGAGCGTGTGTCACTGCCTCATCCTTCACATTTTTCTCTAATTGGTGCTGCTCCATTTTAGTGGAAAAAAATCTAATCTATTAGTGTGACGCGCTTCCATCCGTATACAATACATTGGTTGCAAACACTATAGAAGTACACAAAGGAGCTTTTCACAGATAGTGAATAGTTGTGTTTCAGTGTTCACTGTAGTCTGTGAGCTTTTCATTTTGTGAGTGCAGATTACGCTCCAGTTTGTACTTCAACCACTGCCGGTTGTAGTCTGCTGAGCGTGTGTCACTGCCTCATCCTTCACATTTTTCTCTAATTGGTGCTGCTCCATTTTAGTGGAAAAAAATCTAATCTATTAGTGTGACGCGCTTCCATCCGTATACAATACATTGGTTGCAAACACTATAGAAGTACACAAAGGAGCTTTTCACAGATAGTGAATAGTTGTGTTTCAGTGTTCACTGTAGTCTGTGAGCTTTTCATTTTGTGAGTGCAGATTACGCTCCAGTTTGTACTTCAACCACTGCCGGTTGTAGTCTGCTGAGCGTGTGTCACTGCCTCATCCTTCACATTTTTCTCTAATTGGTGCTGCTCCATTTTAGTGGAAAAAAATCTAATCTATTAGTGTGACGCGCTTCCATCCGTATACAATACATTGGTTGCAAACACTATAGAAGTACACAAAGGGGCCTTTCACAGATACTGAACAGTTGTCTGCAGGGTTCACTGTAGTCTGTGAGGAATAACCACACTTAGGCCTTAACTTTTCTGACTTTCTTTATCAATCTACCAAGATGAAGAAGTCAGTGAGTAAGGCACGTGGTCGTGGTCGAGGCCGTGGATTTGCAGCAGGGAGAGGACGTGGGGATTCTGTGGCTGCTGCCGCACCCAGTGACACAGCATCCACCAGTTTTCCCCGTGAGCGTTC
Organism: Oophaga sylvatica; assembly: GCA_033576555.1. NCBI lineage: Eukaryota > Metazoa > Chordata > Amphibia > Anura > Dendrobatidae > Oophaga > Oophaga sylvatica. The sequence goes on from JARQOD010000004.1 coordinate 123,328,856, forward strand.
CTTTATGCGCACTTTTGTAGGAGCTCAGCGTACCCCCCTGCTGCGTGAAGAACAAATTGAAGCCGTTGTTGGTTGGATGGCAGCCAATGCATCGACTTCAATACCTTCCACCTCCTCTCAGGACCACAGCACTGTTGAACAACCATCAGTCTCTTCACCGCCTGCCAAATTGCCCAGGCAGTCAGAGAGCTCTGTACAGGAGCCAGCTGAGTCTCTGCTTCTGTTCTCAGAATCTGTTGGCTTGGAAACAGGGGCCCAGCCAAGCAGCATTCTGGAATGTGAAGAAGAGGCAGTATGCAGTGATGCGCAACAGCTGTGTCTCTCTGAATCTGAAGAGGCGGGTGAGCCAGTGCCGATGGTCAGCACACCGCAGAACGCATCTGATGATGATGAGACTCAGTTGCCAGTTTCTGTTGAGCATGGTGCTGGCCAGACCACCCAACAACAGCAGGTGATGGAAGAGGGTAGTGGTGGAGATGATGAGGTCCAAGACCCAACATGGCGTGAGGAACAGGAAGGTGGTGGGAGCAGCTCTGAGGAAGAGATTGCACCAACGGTCCAAACAGTAGGGAGAGGTAGGCTGCAGACTCGCTTGCCTGTAGCCTCCAGTTTGGCACCCGTTCGGAGCAGTTCTCTTACAACAGCCAAACCGGGCGCTCCCAGGACTTGCTCTGCGTGGTCCTTTTTTGATACAGTTGCAGATGATATTTGCTATGTAAAATGCAAGCTGTGTAATCAAAAAATTAAAAGAGGTAAAAGTGTCAGTAACCTTAATACAACAAATATGTGGAAACATGTGCGGTCAAAGCACTTTGTTGAGTTACAAAGACACACTGGAGATGTAGGCCAACCTACAGCAGCACCTACATCTTCAGCTCCTGTTGGAGCCTCTTCCTCCAGTTCACACACAGCTGGTAAGGCTTCCTCAAAGGATCGCCATGGAAGAACCTCTGTCACTGTTGTCCAGAGACACAGTGTTATTCCACCCACAGCTGCAAGTTCCCTGTCATCCTCACACACCCAGGCCACAAAACAGCCATCGGTAGCACAGGCATGGGATAAAAGACGGCCATACTCGGCAAACCATCCACGAGCACAGGCTCTGAATGCTGGCATTGCAAAACTCCTGTCCCTTGAAATGCTGTCATTCAGGCTGGTGGAGACTGACAGTTTCCGTGAATTAATGGCATTGGCAGTCCCACAATACAATGTGCCCAGCCGATTTTATTTCAGCAGGCAAGCCGTCCCTGGTCTGCAAAAGCATGTTGAGGCAAAAATTAAACATGCGCTACTAAACGCCGTCAGTAGCAAGGTCCACCTGACCACCGATGCGTGGACCAGTACCCATGGCCAGGGACGATACCTTTCACTCACTGCCCATTGGGTGAATGTTGTGGAGCCGGGTACAGATCTTGCGAGTGGCGCTGTACGTGTTCTGCCAACTCCAAGGATTGCCGGAATCAAGTCTGTCCACATTGACTCCTCCTCCTACTCCAGTTCCTCAGAATCATCGCTGCAGGAGCCGTCACGGTCTACCTCCACATGGACCCGTGGACGCTTACCTGATGCGACCGATATGAGCACAGCCGTGGCCAAACGGCAACAGGCCGTTCTGAAATTAATTCCCATGGGGAATCGAAGCCACACAGCGCAGGAGGTCTGGAATGCCATCAAGCAGGAGAGCGACGTGTGGTTTTTGCCAGCGAATCTCCAGCCAGGCTTGGTAGTGTGTGACAATGGCCGAAATCTGGTGGCAGCTCTGGGCCTTGGCAACCTCACTCACATACCATGTCTGGCACATGTGCTCAACTTGGTCGTGCAGAGTTTTTTGAGGGACTATCCGGATCTTGATGCACTGCTGCACAAGGTCCGCCTAGAGTGCGCTCACTTGCGACGTTCCAGCATGGCCAGATCGCGCATTGCAGCTCTGCAACGCAGATTGCGCCTTCCTGAACATCGCATCATATGTGACGTATCCACCAGGTGGAATTCAACGTTACATATGTTGGAGCGGTTGTGTGAGCAGCAGCCAGCAGTTATGGAGTATCAGCTGCATCAGGCGCAATCAACACGCAATTTGCGCCGTCCACACTTCACCATTAATGAGTGGGCCACTATGAAGGACATGTGCCACGTTTTGCGTGCGTTTGATGAGTCAACGCGGATGGCGAGTGCAGATGATGCACTAGTCAGCCTGACTGTCCCCCTTATCTGCCTGCTTCAAAAAACACTGCAAGCAATAAGGGATGAGGTTTTGGAAGAGGTGGAGGATGAGGAGTCACAAATTCCATCACCTTCTGGAAAGTCAGCGCAACGTGGTTCCTCACAAAGGGCTGGGCAGGGCTCACTTTGTGAGGAGGATGAGGAGGAGGAGTCAATGGAGGAGGAAGACATCGCTCCAGAGGGAGGTACACAACGCTCTAGTCAGTATGTAGAGCGAGGGTGGGGTGATGCAGAGCAGGCAGAGATAACGCCTCTTGCAGAGGACAGCGTTTCTTTGCCAGTTGGGAGTCTGCAGCACATGGTTGATTTCATGCTGCAGTGCCTAAGAAACGACCGCCGCATCGCCCACATTCTCACGACGTCTGATTATTGGGTGTACACCCTCCTAGACCCTCGCTACCGGGACAACGTCAAAAGCCTCATCACACCGTTGAACCGGGAGCGTAAAATGCGGGAGTACCAAGACACACTGGTGCAATCCCTAATGTTCTACCTTACTGCCGAGAGCACTGCTGCTGCTACTGCTTTACAAAGCAGCTCTGTGCGTCGAGGCAGTGTAGAGAGCTCTGCAACAAGAGGGAGCACACGCAGTGCCTCTGCACAGGGAAAGACCAGTATGTTCAAAATGTGGCAAAGTTTTGTGGCAGCGCCACAAATGTCTACACCATCCGAGAGGGCTCCAGTCAGCGGGAGGCAACGTATCCGTCAGATGGTGACAGACTACTTGGCTTTGCCTCTCAGTGTACTCCCAGATGGCTCTTCCCCATTCAAGTTTTGGGTCTCTAAGCTGGATACATGGCCAGAGCTTAGCCAGTATGCATTGGAGGTGCTGGCTTGCCCTGCTGCCAGTGTATTATCGGAGCGCGTCTTTAGTGCTGCAGGTGGTGTACTAACAGACCGTCGCATGCGACTATCCTCCGATAATGTAGACCGGCTTACTTTTCTGAAAATGAACAAGGCATGGATCTCGCCAGAATTTCTCTGTCCGTTTTCAGATTAAATAACTGGTTCGCAACGTTATCCATGTCTCCTGTTATGTTCATCTTTCTACCACCTGAACTCTACTCCCTGGGCTCCAACACTGCCAGTTGCTGCTCAGAAGTGTCGTGTCCACAGAACAAAACACAAGCTCTACTGTTAGTGGGGTTCAGTAACGCCAGCTGTTCCCCTGCTGTGTCAACGGCAAGAAGTGTCCTTTTCCCGACACATGGACAGAAAAACACATGACCAACATGCTCCAAATAGGGAAGAGCCGTCACCCTGCTTGTTATGCTGAAAACATGAAATTGTGAAGTTTTGCAGGCCTAGAATGATAAATTTTTATGACAAATATGGACAAATAATAATTTGTCATCACAGCGCATATCTGCACATGTCTATTAGAAATGGTAACAAAAAATAAAACATAGTCTACTCTTCACATTTTTAAATTAATGCATAAAAGTACATTTCAGACTTATGAATTAATGCTTTTTAAGGAACTTTATCTGTACCTGTAAGATAATGCACTCAATGGATGTACGAATCATTAAATCCTCATCATCATCATCACGAGTTTTATTTATGACAGACATTATAAAATACACATACTGATGCCAACTGTAACTTCAAACACCATATATGAAATGGCCAGCATGTAAACATGGTAATAATGTCCAATAATAAATTATTACATCTAGAAAGTGCATCATGCATACTGACAATAGGTACTTATACCTGCAAGTGCTGTTGAAACAACCACAAGAGATATAAATTAATACTGGTATATAGGTATCACAGTGCATAGTTACTCATGGACAATGTTGATGTAATACTGTATCTCAATTAAGTCAGCGTCAACCATTAGGCTTGTTAGTCTTGTACATTGTTAAAGAGGGAACGTAATTTTTTGGTTTGTCATAGGTGTAGTATTACACATTAAATTATTACTGCTGTATTTTTTTTTGCGTCCCTAGTGCGCAATAACGCAGCCTAACCTCACATTTGATAGTCAGCTAATTGCCACACGCTACCCTAAACCCTACGCGTGACAGTAGGAAGGTAGTGTTGACGGATAAAGCTTTGCGCAACCAGACATTCTTTTACCCTCTTCAACACTCTACAAGCAAAAAATGCATGATTTCAGCCGCAGACTTTATTGACGTACAGTATAACATCGGCATTACCCATCAGAGGCTGTCCACTGTCTGATACAGACATAGAATATACCTTTGCTATCCGTAGCCTTTGTTTCACCTACACTTGCAGGCACACACTTAAATTGTGACAAACAATGCCTAATGTTTTTTTAAATGGTTATTTTTTATTGTACATTATTGTGTCATCAATCACATTGATGAGTCCATGCTGGACATGTCATACATGCTATAGAAAGTTACGATTTTATGAACTTAAATAATTGAATTGTCTGTGACTGTCACATAAAATTTGCGATGATGATGATGAGTGACTATTACAAAATCCATTGTCTTCACTATGTTATGGTTTAACATAGCGTTCCTTAAGCATTATTCATAAAAAAAAACATTTACTTTTATTCTTAAATTTACAACACTATATTTTGTTACCAATTTTTTGGGTGTTGTGTTGTTCCATTTATTTTTGGCATGTGCATATATGCGTTTATATTTGTATTTTCTTTATTTTTCCTTCTTGAAATTAGAAAACATGTGTATCTTTGTACCGTGTTAGCCAGTAGATAGAAAAATATTTAGACTTCAGAGTCAGCAGTGGTTGATACCTTTTTATGGATAACTGAAAAGATGGAAACAAATTGCAAGCTTTCAAGGCTACTCACGTCTCTTCATCAGGGAAAGACTAACTAAAAAAATTAAGCATCACATATTTCTATACACAACAGGACACAGGAATAGTGCAATAGGTAAGACAAGTAAGTGACGTGTATCAGAACTGTCATTATCTCACAGGGATGAACATAAATATTGGAACAGTTCCTAGATAAGGATAGAAAGTTTGATTGCCCTCTCATTGGCGTATTTTTTGGGGTTTTCATGACCCTGGAAGGTCATAGACGCAGATTCCTTAATTGATATAGAATGACATAAATCCATGTGATCTATTCATTCCATCACTAACAGTGTCAAAGGTCATGATGAGCTTATATTCTGAAACCTTTGTACGTTTCTCATATTTGAAGTTATATTTTAATACCAGTAATTCCATATCCATGATGCTATGACCGGGCATACAAAAGTCTTTTGCCACAGGTAAATTCATTAATTTATCTGTGATTGTGTGGCGCTGATAATTCATCCTTGTTCTCCTTTTTGTTGCCGGTCTCCCCTCACTTGTCCCTCCCTCACTTGTCTTAGCTATTCCTGTGTCCTGTTGTGTGTAGAAATATGTGATTCTTCATTTTTGGCTTTACTCTTAGCCTGATGAAGACACCTGAGTAGTCTCGAAAGCTTTGAATTTGTTACCATATTTTCAGTTAGCCATTAAACGTTATCAACCACAGAGGACTGTCAAGTATAAATATTTTTCTATTCTTGTAATTGAAATTCATCATTTTATTGTCGTAGTAAAACTTCATTTATTCTTGTTTGAAGTACATACATTTGCAATGGCCACGTAACAAGGCAATAACTCAATATTTTGTGCCTACACCCTCCTTGACCCTGGGCTTCAACAGCGCCAGTTGCTGCTCAGAAGTGTTAGATGCACAGATGAAAACAATCGCTGATGTGTTTGTGGGGTTCAGTAACGCCTGCTGTTCCCCTGCTGTGTGTCGGCAAAAATTACTGCTGCTAACTACAACTTCAACTTCAAACGTCTCATACTAGGCCTCTGCCTACACCCTCCTTGACCCTGGGCTTCAACAGCGCCAGTTGCTGCTCAGAAGTGTTAGATGCACAGATGAAAACAATCGCTGATGTGTTTGTGGGGTTCAGTAACGCCTGCTGTTCCCCTGCTGTGTGTCTGGCAAAAATTACTGCTGCTAACTACAACTTCAACTTCAAACGTCTCATACTAGGCCTCTGCCTACACCCTCCTTGACCCTGGGCTTCAACAGCGCCAGTTGCTGCTCAGAAGTGTTAGATGCACAGATGAAAACAATCGCTGATGTGTTTGTGGGGTTCAGTAACGCCTGCTGTTCCCCTGCTGTGTGTCCGGCAAAAATTACTGCTAGCTACCTAATCATGGTGAAAAAAACATGACATCTCAAAGTGTCTAGTGCTACACATAGATATGAGGCTACACCATGATTTCTAAGCTGTAAACATTTGAAACGTCAACTTTCAAACCATAAAATGATTTGTCTGTCACAAATCGGTAACAAAATAATTGTGACATATTATTACAGATATGCACATGTCGAAAACAAATGCAAACACAAAAGCCTACTTATGCTATAGGATACTGATGGTCAACCTTGTCACTCCATAGCTTAGACAAATCCAACTCACATCATGATGACTCAAATACTGCAATGTTGGAAGTGCATAATGTGGGTTGAACTTTGACAACTGCTGCAGTGCGAAGGTTATACTTCAGTGTTCTTGCCTTTGAAATAAAAGCATACAAGTAAATATAATATCCAATGTTGATTAAGGGACGTGATGTACACCTGTAATATTGTGCAAACAATGCATGTAGGAATAGTCCTCTTCAACATTACTTATATTTGTGTCATTTTAAAAAATACATATTTGATTAGAAAGTTAACAGCCCATATCATAAAGGTCCTTCATGTAAACATGATAATCGCTAACAAAAATCATGCATTACCTTGGTAAAGTCAATAGTGCATAGTCACAATAGCAAAATATATACCTGTAAGTGGTGCTGAAAGAACGACAACTGATAGAATAGGTGAATGATATCTATTTATCAGACTGAATAGCGACACCTGTACAATGTCGATATAATACTGTACCTTAACAAAACAGCTGTGTCACACCTCACACGCATTTTTCTTGTAGCTTGTTATGTAATAGGGCACATGCGTGTATGTTTCATCATAGGTGCATGTTTACTGAGTAAAGCAGTCATGACAACGCCTTTGTGTTGTCGGTACGCTTGCGATGATGAACGATGCGCACCGTGAATGTTAGTCTGCGTCATAAGACGCACAGACGCTCCAATACCCAACGCGTCACAGCAGGAAGCCAGTCTGTGCGTCCAAACAAAGGCGCAAGCATACATGCACGTACCCTTTTAGAAAGCTATATAAAAAAAGGATGTAGTAGTAACGCACACTTTATTGAGGTACAGTATTACATCGCCATTCACCATCTGTGGCTATGCAGACTCATCTATATATACCTTATCTATCCGTTGTCATGCTTGCAAGTCCACAGTCAGGCATAAATAGCTGTTTTCACTATGCACTTTTTAAAGGTTTTTTTTGTTAATATAAATGATTGGCACATATTATCAGTATTACATGATGGAAAATTTTAGATATTTTTAAAAACTTTTTAGTGATATTATTCAGCAAATGAAAATGGTGTACATACTGTTACTTATCCATCATTAATGGATTCTGATATGTACTTGTATGCTTTTATTTAAAACCGTATAGCAGATTATTTAACCGATTTTTATTGTGGTTTGCATTGCTTTTCAACATGTTAATGTATGCGTTTATGTTTGTCAATTATTAATTTACATATATTTTTTAAAGTAAAATCATCATCTTATGGTACTAAAGGTTATATTTCTCTTGTTTGGAGTATAGACATTTTTAATTGACACGTAACAAGGAAAAATACTTGATCTAGTATTTAAACATCCTCCTTGACCCTGGGCTCCAACACCGCCAGTTGTTGCTCGGAAGTGCTGTTAGCACAGTTAACACTTGCTCCCGTGTTACTGGGGTTCAGTAATGTCAGCTGTTCCCCTGCTGTGTGAACGGCAAAAAGTCCTGCTGCCTCCACCCTGTTCTCTTCTCATCCCTGGGTTACAACACCGCCAGTTGTTTCTCGGAAGTGCTGTTAGCACAGTCTACACTTGCTCCTGTGTTACTGGGGTTCAGTAATGTCAGCTGTTCCCTGCTGTGTGAACGGCAAACAGTCCTGCTGCCTCCACCATGTTCTCTTCTCATCCCTGGGTTACAACACCGCCAGTTGTTTCTCGGAAGTGCTGTTAGCACAGTCTACACTTGCTCCTGTGTTACTGGGGTTCAGTAATGTCAGCTGTTCCCCTGCTGTGTGAACGGCAAACAGTCCTGCTGCCTCCACCATGTTCTCTTCTCATCCCTGGGCTACAACACCGCCAGTTGTTTCTCGGAAGTGCTGTTAGCACAGTCTACACTTGCTCCGTGTTACTGGGGTTCAGTAATGTCAGCTGTTCCCCTGCTGTGTGAACGGCAAAAAGTCCTGCTGCCTCCACCATGTTCTCTTCTCATCCCTGGGTTACAACACCGCCAGTTGTTTCTCGGAAGTGCTGTTAGCACAGTCTACACTTGCTCCCGTGTTACTGGGGTTCAGTAATGTCAGCTGTTCCCTGCTGTGTGAACGGCAAACAGTCCTGCTGCCTCCACCATGTTCTCTTCTCATCCCTGGGTTACAACACCGCCAGTTGTTTCTCGGAAGTGCTGTTAGCACAGTCTACACTTGCTCCCGTGTTACTGGGGTTCAGTAATGTCAGCTGTTCCCCTGCTGTGTGAACGGCAAAAAGTCCTGCTGCCTCCACCCTGTTCTCTTCTCATCCCTGGGTTACAACACCGCCAGTTGTTTCTCGGAAGTGCTGTTAGCACAGTCTACACTTGCTCCTGTGTTACTGGGGTTCAGTAATGTCAGCTGTTCCCCTGCTGTGTGAACGGCAAACAGTCCTGCTGCCTCCACCATGTTCTCTTCTCATCCTGGGTACAACACCGCCAGTTGTTTCTCGGAAGTGCTGTTAGCACAGTCTACACTTGCTCCCGTGTTACTGGGGTTCAGTAATGTCAGCTGTTCCCCTGCTGTGTGAACGGCAAACAGTCCTGCTGCCTCCACCATGTTCTCTTCTCATCCCTGGGTTACAACACCGCCAGTTGTTTCTCGGAAGTGCTGTTAGCACAGTCTACACTTGCTCCTGTGTTACTGGGGTTCAGTAATGTCAGCTGTTCCCCTGCTGTGTGAACGGCAAAAGTCCTGCTGCCTCCACCATGTTCTCTTCTCATCCCTGGGTTACAACACCGCCAGTTGTTTCTCGGAAGTGCTGTTAGCACAGTCTACACTTGCTCCTGTGTTACTGGGGTTCAGTAATGTCAGCTGTTCCCCTGCTGTGTGAACGGCAAACAGTCCTGCTGCCTCCACCATGTTCTCTTCTGATCCCTGGGTTACAACACCGCCAGTTGTTTCTCGGAAGTGCTGTTAGCACAGTCTACACTTGCTCCTGTGTTACTGGGGTTCAGTAATGTCAGCTGTTCCCCTGCTGTGTGAACGGCAAACAGTCCTGCTGCCTCAACTTTAATTTCCATGGGTCCTTCTGCTACCCATCCGGGTTCCAGTACCGTCAGCTGGTTCTCGCAGTGCTTTGGCCTAGGTGCCTCCATGTCGGTATCCGAGTTCAGCAACGTCTGCTGGTCCTTGGTAGTGCTTTGGAGCACAGGTACCTCCTGCTTAGTAACCCTGTCCCGGTAACGTCAGCTGGTCCTCGGTTGTGCCATTGGCTCTTTTCCTTCTGCTGATCCTCCGGGTTCCAGCACAGTCAGCTGGTCCTCATTACTTTCATTGGCTTTGTACCTTCTGCTACCCATCCGGGTTCCAGTACCGTCAGCTGGTTCTCCGCAGTGCCTTTGGCCTAGGTGCCTCCATGTCGGTATCCGAGTTCCAGCAACGTCTGCTGGTCCTTGGTAGTGCTTTGGAGCACAGGTACCTCCTGCTTAGTAACCCTGTCCCAGTAACGTCAGCTGGTCCTCGGTTGTGCCATTGGCTCTTTTCCTTCTGCTGACCCTCCGGGTTCCAGCACAGTCAACTGGTCCTCGTTACTTCCATTGGCTTTTGTACCATCACCAACAGGACAAAGAAGGTTAAGACAAACTACAAGATACAGAACAAGAGACAGAAGAACAATAAGCAGAAGATCAAAAAGCAGAAGAACATTAAGTATAAGACCAAAATGAAGAGCAAAATATATGCTCTAAATTCTAAGCAGAAGAAGACTAAGCAGTGTATGGGGGTGAGTCCGTTCCTCCTCGTGGTGCCCCTGGAAAATGCCTGATGCTGCTGCAGGCTAAACTGAACGCGGACAAATACTGTTGTAATTAAAATCTTTCGTGACAGCAAGAACGGAAGGATGAAAATTCAGAGTTTTACAGATTACAAGTACAGGAATGTCTGTCACAAATAAGAATATGATGAAAAGGATGAATAGGAAGAACATGAAGAAGTAGAATATGAAGAATAATAACTGTTTAATAAGAACAATATAAGTAATGTTAACAAAAAGATGAATAGCAAGAAGTTTTAGAAGATTAATAAGGTGAAGATGAAGAATAATTTGATGAGAAAGATGATGCTGCTGAAAATTATGAAGGAGAAAGTGTGTGAAAAGTTAAAAAGGTGAAGACCATGGAAGTTGTGAAACAGACATATTTGCCAAAATAGAAAAAAGGTTAACAACATTGTCAATTTGTTCGTCAATCCGAACGTATTTCCTAAAAAAAAAAAATTAATGCTATTCCATTGGATTGGGTCAAACATCTATGCCTTTAATGTCTCCTCAACCTCCCCCAATACATTCTACATTAGTCTTTGTTGTTTTCCTTCATGTACAATTAACCAACAAGGCAAGAATGGGTTTTTTTTAATTTCGATATTTTGTTCCCATAGACTTACATGGGACTTCCGGTATCGGTATCGGGTATCGCCGATATTTTAGTGATATCGGCGATACCATTACGATTCCGATACTTTAGGATATCGGAAAGTATCGCTCAACTCTATTCTTCACCAATGGCATAATTTTAGCCATCCTCTCTTGCATCTGGGCAATATGCTCTATAACACTCTTGTATGGAGTTGTCTCGGTTTCCCAAACCTCCTTGGCTATGTCCAGCAAGCCCCGCGGATGCCGACCATACACCAACTCAAAGGGAGAAAATCCCGTAGAGGCCTGGGGAACCTCTCTGACCGAAAACAATAAGTAGGGTAACAGGTAGTCCCAGTCCCTCCCATCTTTCTCTACTGCTTTCTTTAACATATGTTTTAATGTTTTATTAAAACGTTCAACCAACCCATCCGTCTGGGGGTGATACACAGATGTCCGAATGTGCGAGATTTTAAGCAACTTACACAGTTCCTTCATCACTTTGGACATAAAAGGTGTGCCTTGGTCTGTGAGGATCTCTTTAGGAATTCCTGTCCTGGAAAACATATGAAAAAGTTCCCGTGCAATATTTTTAGATGCCATATTTCTTAAAGGGACCGCCTCGGGGTACCGGGTTGCATAATCAAGGACAACTAAGATGTATTGGTGTCCCCTGGCTGATTTTACAATAGGACCTACCAAGTCCATTGCTACCCTTTCAAAGGGGATTTCTATAACCGGCAGCGGGATTAATGGACTCCGGAAGTGAGACACCGGAGCATTTATCTGACACGAGGGGCAGGTTTTACAATAATCCTCCACATCTCGATAAACCCCGGGCCAGTAAAACCTCTGAAGAATTCTTTCCTGGGTTTTGTCCATCCCCAGGTGCCCACCCAGCACGTGGTTATGGGACAAACCTAACACCATACTTCTATATGACTTAGGTACCAGGAGCTGACTCACGGCCTCTCCCTTTACTTTAGTGACCCTATACAGCAGGTCATTGTTCATGGCAAAATGGGGAAATTTTTCATCAGAGCCGGGCTCTTGTGGGATCTCATTCAGAACAGTTATATTCTCCCTGGCATGTTTAAGAGTGGGGTCTTGCAATTGCTCACTCCCAAAATTGCCACGGGACACCGGTAGGTCAGGGACATTCTGTTCTAGAGAAACATCCTCCCCCTCCCCCAACATCACCTGAAATGGAAATTCATCATTTTTTTTACAGTCATCATCATTATTAATATCATTATCATGATTACTATCAGCATCAGCATCATTATCATGGTCATCATCATCATCATGATCATCATCACTATCATGGTCATCACATAAGTTTAACGGCCCACTAGCCTTGTGTTCCGCCCCTCGGGACTGCGCACCCTCAGTAGGAGCTTCATCACACTGTCCAGCAGAAACATTTTTTTTCCAAAGACCCCAAAACAGGGGAAAGTCACGACCCAATATGGCGGGATGCATCAAGTTCTTCACTACCCCCACTTCATATGAGATCTCCCCGAGTTTTGTGACGAAGTCTGAGGAGGTTACTGGGTAGACTTTGACGTCTCCATGTATGCACACCACGCTTAGGTACCTATCTGTGATGAAGTTCCCATCAGCCAGACTAGCATGTATTAGAGTCACTCGACTTCCTGAGTCGAGTAGGGCCTGTACTGGGCACCCATTTATCACGACCTGACACAGCTGTGGGCCAGTCTCCTTGACTAGGGTGGCCACGCACACGGGCTCGGCGAGGAACGAGAGAGACTGTCCAGCGTCACAGTCCATAGGTTCCCCCACTAGTGGACAATTGGCTGAAATATGACCTTGTTCACGGCATCTCCAACACTGTCTCAGGTCAGGGTGTTCAGACGGGGAGACCTTCCTAGGTCTGGGTTCTCCTGGTAGGTAAGTATCACCCTTCCGCTCATACATGTCCCCTCGGGGCTGACCCGGACTATCAACAGCCCCCCTTGCCCCCACAGCTGGAACCCTCTTACCGGAAGATGACGGAGGCCGGGTATTCCGAACTGATGATCGCTCGGACGGCTGGTCACGTAGATAGTCTTTGGTGGCGAAATACCTTTCTATTAGGCTGACCAGTTGATCGGCATCTTTGGGGTCTCCCTGTCCGACCCAGAGTTGGACCTCAGGGGGAAGGGCCCAGATGTACCGGTCCAGCACTACCTTTTCAACCATTTGGGCAGGGGTGCTGACGTCAGGTTCCAACCACTTTTTTACCAAAGAAATCAAGTCATACATTTGTGAGCGAGCAGGCTTGTCTCGCCTGTATCTCCAGTTATGGACTCTCCTGGCACGGACTGCCCTCGTCACACCCAGGCGGGCAAGAATCTCCGCTTTCAACTTAGTATAGTTTTTGCTGTCCTGCTCGCTGAGGTCAAAATAGGCTTTTTGGGGTTACCCAGTCAGATAGGGTGCGACCACCATAGCCCATTCAGATTGTGTCAGATTCTCCTTCTCTGCCAGTCTCTCAAATATAGCCAGATATGCCTCCACATCGTCATGAGGCGTCATCTTCTGCAGAGTCTGTTTTACCGCCTTCTTTACAGCGGATAATGCCGGTAACCCGGCATCTTCATTCGGGATGAGGTGCTAGGAGTTTTTTTTTAGTGCTGCAACCTGCTCCAGTAACAACCGGTTGGTTTCCTGCTGTTGCTGCTGGCTCCGCTGGGCCTCTAGGTGTTGTTGCTGCATGGCCTGCTGTTGTTGCTGCATGGCCTGCTGATGTTGCTGCTGCATGGCCTGCTGGTTCTGGTCCAGCTGCTTAACGAGCTCCTCCATACTGCCGGACATCTTGGGCTGGCTGACAGCCTTCACCCAAGACATATACACTTCACAGTCTTCTCCACAATAAGTTCAGTTTTGCGGTGCAGACACCTTTTTTTTTTTTTTTCAAAGTCTTCAGCCACTGTGCTGCCCCAGCATTCAAGCACCAATTGTAAGCTTTTCAGGGATTTAGCTCTGGGATCGCCGTCTTGGGGAGACGGAGTGGCATAAAGAGACCATTCACAGACAGTGGTTCTGTTAAAAACTGGCCGCAACCAGTTTTATTAAAGTCCACAGCAAACAGAACATAAATTAAAACAAAATCATAAACATAAAGCCTAGGCATGTCCCGCCACTAATTACACTTAGATAGATTTCCCTTTCTATCCGGGTCCAGACTCTAATAGCCTGTGCCCAAAACAACACATATGTTCAGTAGTTACCAGCGTGCAGCTTACATGAGGCTCCAATGGCGTCTGAAGTCAGATCCAGACTGAGAGATAGAGCCTCCTCTGAACTTCTCAAGCAGGTACTTATGGCTGCCTAATTAAGCAGCTGTGTTCACTCCGGGTTGCACTGCAAACCTGTCCCAGATAGGAATGGAATGAACACCGCACTGACAACCTATTTTATGCGCCCCAGCTAAGAAACCTGGGCGAGATATACACGCCGTCCAGCACACACCCCTTCACTGTCTCACAATAGTTATCTTATGTAATATCTGTAGACTGTGAGCCCTCGCGGGCAGGGTCCTCTCTCCTTCTGTACTTGTGTGTCCCTTGTCTAGCACACGTTTATTGTGCCTGTCTATATTTTCCCTTTTCATATGTAAAGCGCCATGGAATAAATGGCGCTATACTGTATAAATGTATAATAATAATAATATAAGAACCAATCGCTGAATATAATGTGATGTCACATTCACAATAGATGAAACTTAACTACGACGTATCATATGAAAACCAACATCTCACCACTCCTATAAGGGCTGCATCCATGGTCCTCGGCAGCTCAAGCAGAGCTTTTTAATATAATCCTGTAAGAGAAAAGCCAACACTCCATACTTCTTAAGAAAACTCCTTGATTATTGTAACTTTATTCTTTACGTGCTAAAACCATGAAACACAAGTCATCAAACATCTAAATCTTTTCAGAAGTAAATTTCTTTATTCTCACTATTGTTGTCAAATTGGGCTAGTAACACAGATATGCAAAAAAGTAAACTAGTAGAGTTTTTTCTATTTTTTAATATTATTCCTGCCCCTCCCCCTCCCATTAAAATGGTTGTCACAAAAATGGATCATTAAATTATTTGCCCAGAAGGCAAAATATGTCAACAGTCTGCAATATTTTGTGGCATGTACGGTTGGCAAATTAGACTTGTAAAACAGATATGCAAAAAATCAATTACCGTATATACTCATGTATAAGCCGACCCGTGTATAAGCCGACCCCCCTAATTTTGCCACAAAAAACTGGGAAAACTTATTGACTATAGGCGTATAAGCCTAGGGTGAAAAATGATTATGCCCCCATATGATGCTCCACAGATTATGCCCCCATATGCTCCACGGATTATGCCCAATATGCTCCACAGATTATGCCCCCATATGCTCCAGATTATGCCCTATATGTTCCACAGATTATGCCCCCATATGCTCTGGATTATGCCCCATATGTTCCACAGATTATGCCCCCATATGCTCCAGATTATGCCCCATATGTTCCACAGATTATGCCCCCATATGCTCCATATTATGCCCCCATATGTTCCACAGATTATGCCCCCATATGCTCCATATTATGCCCCCATATGCTCCAGATTATGCCCCATATGTTCCACAGCTTATGCCCCCATATGCTCCATATTATGCCCCATATGCTCCATATTATGCCCCCATATGCTCCAGATTATGCCCCATATGTTCCACAGTTTATGCCCCCATATGCTCCATATTATGCCCCCATATGCTCCAGATTATGCCCCATATGTTCCACAGCTTATGCCCCCATATGCTCCATATTATGCCCCCATATGCTCCAGATTATGCCCCATATGTTCCACAGCTTATGCCCCCAAATGCTCCATATTATGCCCCCATATGCTCCAGATTATGCCCACATATGCTGCACAATTATGCCTCATAGTATAGGCCTCATATGCTGCTGCAAAAAAAAATGACATACTCACCTCTCGTCGCTGGGGGCCAGGTGCCGGTGTCCTGAGCAAGCGGTGACACCAGCGCGCTATGGGGGACAGGTGCCGGTGTCACCGCTCGCACAGGACCCCGGCACCTGAGATATTTACCTGTCCCTCGGTCCACCGCAGCGCTCTGCTCCCTCGGTCTGACTCCTCTGTGTGTGAAATGATCTGGCAGGGGGCAGGGCGCGCACTAACGACGTCATCGCGCCCTCTGCCTGATCATTCACACACAGAGGAATCAGACCGAGTGAACAGCGCTGCGGTGGACCGAGGGACAGGTAAATATCGCTATACTCACCCCTCCGCCGCGCGTCCCTGCTGCCTGTCCTCTTCTCCCGGCACTCTCCGCAGCGCTTCCTTCATACAGCGGTCACATGGTACCGCTCATTAGAGTCATGAATATGTGCATATTTATGACTTTAATGAGCGGTGCCATGTGACAGCTGCAGGAAGGAGCCGGAGATCGTGGGAGAAGCAGGGGGGCTGCAGAGACCGCGCCGGCGGAGGGGTTAGTATGATCCGACACCCCCGCTCCCCCTCCCCCGCCGACCCCGTATATGACCCGCGCATAAGCCGAGAGGGGGACTTTCAGCCCTAAAAAATGGGCTGAAACTCTCGGCTTATACATGGGTATATACGGTAGTTGTTGATTTTTTTTCTATGTTTTTTACAAACTTCAACTCTTTTTTCCCCAAATGGATATAACAAGACTTGCTATTAAGGTACATGGGCCAAAATCCGACATCTGCAAAAAGGAGCTGTGTTTCTATCACGAGAACCAATGTACAATTTGGCTAGTAAATCAAGTGTGCAAAAATAATAGCTAGTTTTGAAACATAACATACAGTCATGGCCAAAAGTTTGAGAATGACACAAATATTATATTTTCACATGATCTGCTGCCCTCTGGTTTTTATGTGTGTTTGACAGATGTTTTTATCACAGACAGAAATATAATAATTGCAAACATATGAGTAACAAAAGCTTATATTGACAGTTAGAATGAGTTAATGCAGCAAGTCAATATTTGCAGTGTTGACCCTTCTTCTTCAGGACCTCTGAATTTTCCCTGGCATGCTCTCAATCAACTTCTGGACCAAATCCTGACTGATAGCAGTCCATTCTTGCACAATCAATGCTTTCATTTTGTCAGAATTTTTAGGTTTTTGTTTGTCCACCCGTCTCTTGATGATTGACCACAAGTTCTCAATGGGATTAAGATCTGGGGAGTTTACAGGCCATGGACCCAAAATCTCTATGTTTTGTTCCCTGAGCCATTTAGTTATCACCTTTGCTTTAGGCAAGGTGCTCCATCATGCTGGAAAAGGCATTGTTGATCGCTAAACTGCTCTTAGAGGGTTGGGAGAAGTTGCTCTTGGAGGACATTCTGGTACCATTCTTTATTCATGGCTGTGTTTTTAGGCAAGAATGTGAGAGAGCCGATTCCCTTGGCTGAGAAGCAACCCCACACATGAATGGTTTAAGGATGCTTAACAGTTGACATGAGACAAGACTGGTGGTAGCGCTCACCTTGTCTTCTCCGAATGAGGCGTTTTCCTGATGTCCCAAACAATCGAAAAGGGGATTCATCAGAGAAAATAACTTTACCCCAGTCCTCAGCAGTCCACTGCCTGTACCTTTTGCAGAATATCAGTCTGTCCATGATGTTTTTTCTGGAGAGAAGTGGCTTCTTTGCTGCCCTACTTGAGACCAGGCTTTTGTTATGTTTCGGTAGCTGAGGAGTGCAGGTAAAAAAGGCAATACACCAGAGCAGTTGGAATCTATGAGATTGCAGTATCCTGACTAACCACCACAACTAGAGGCAGCCGTGGAGCGTTCCTACGTTGGTCCTAGACGCCTCGTCACAGCCTGAGAAACTAACTACACCTAAAGATAGAAATAGGAAAGCTATCTGCCCCGGAGCATAACCCCAAAGATAAAAGAAAGCCCCCAAACATGTAATGGCGGTTAGACAAGATGAAATACTGACACAGAAAGAAAATAGTATGAGCAAACGCTGGGGCCCAAACTAACTAAAAAGAAAAGGATAGGAAGGGTACTTACTGCAATCCCAGAAAACCCTGAAAGGCACCAACTCTACTAATTTCAAAAACACCTGAGATCACACGACCTCTTCCACCTAAATTAGTTCTCTGGTGTAACAAAATCAAAACAGCAGCCACTGAAAAAACTGGAAAAAGCAAAAGTACAAACATCAGTGGCTGAACAAAACTGAGAGGGCAGAAGCCCCCGGAGGGGACCCTGAAGGACCCCCAGAAGTGCAGGACAAAATGCAAAAATATAGCAAAAACACAAAAGAAGAAAATGTCTTATCTGTTAGCAGGAGATGCAGACACGACACAGCAGGCTACAAGGGAAACTGGAATAAAGGATTCAGACCAGAACAATTGATCACGGCAACCCTGATGGGAAGGTGACTCCTTATATAAGACCAGTCAGCAACACCTGATTCCCACTCCTCACAATCTTCACTGGACAGACCAGCACCGCTTGTAACCACCAGAGGGAGCCTCTGCTCAGAACTCATCTCAAACCCATTCACAACAGGCTTTGCTCCAAGAGTCTCCGCCTCACAGTGCGTGCAGATGCACGCACACCTGCCTGCTGCCATTCCTGAGCAAGCTCTGCACTGCTGGTAGCCCAATCCCGCAGCTGAAACACTTTTAAGAGATGGTCCTGGCGCTTGCTGGTCTTTCTTGGGTGCCCTGGAGCCTTTTTGGCAACAATGGAACCTCTCTCCTTGAAGTTCTTGATGATGCGATAGATTGTTGACTGAGGTGCAATCTTTCTAGCTGCGACACTCTTCCCTGTTAGGCCATTTTTGTGCATTGCAATGATGACTGCACGTGTTTCTTTAGAGATAACCATGGTTAACAGAAGAGAAACAATGATGCCAAGCACCAGCCTCCTTTTAAAGTGTCCAGTGGTGTCATTCTTACTTAATCATGACAGATTGATCTCCAGCCATGTCCTCATCACAACACCCACACCTGTGTTAATGGAGCAATCACTGAAAAGAGGTTAGCTGGTCCTTTTAAGGCAGGGCTGCAATGATGTTGAAATGTGTTTTGGGGGATAAAGTTCATTTTCTAGCCAAATATTGACTTTGCAAGTAATTGCTGTTAAGCTGATCACTCTTTATAACATTCTGGAGTATATGCAAATTGCCATTAGAAAAAGTGAAGCAGTAGACTTTGTAAAAATTAATATTTGTGTCATTCTCAAAACTTTTGGCCATGACTGTACTTTGTCATGTAAACAGTCACATTTGAATGGTCAATGGTTGGGAATTTTTTTTTTTTTTTTTTTTTTTAAATCTCTTATTCCCCCTTCACAAAAAGAATTGGCACAAAAAATGAAAAATCAGTTACTTATCACTTATAACAACAAACAAGTATACTTTCTCTGACTAGCACTAATTTCATTTTTATTCTTCAGCTGAAAAAAATGTGCTGAGGGCCATGAATTGACTTCCTTCTTTCTAGTGCTTCAAGAATCAGGAAAGACTGTGTAATTCACAGGCAGCAGAACAAAGTCACAACCCTTCTTTGAGTATATTGCTTATCAATCACAATCAATCAGTCTGCTTTTGCTGACATCTCCCCTATCTCTCTCCTCTCCTATTAATTGAATCTATGTATTGTTCACAGACAATTACTCCATCATATGTTTCATCTTAAGTTGTACACAACACTCTGCCTTGATTAGTTGTCCAATGTTTTAGTCATTTTTCTTCCTATCTCTATTGCTGAGCTGTGCACTTTGAGGTCATCTCTATAGCCTAAAGATAACTGCTGCATTCCCTGCCTCAGCTTTTAGAGTGACTCTGATAGTCTGTCCTGGTTGGCGGTGCTATGCCAGGTGGTATGATAACTACAAGGCATTATGGGGAAGCCCAAATAGCCACACCTGAGTTTGTGTGCCCTCTCTGGCTGTTGCAATCTTTTGGTATTTTTTTGAGTGCGTGCGAATGGAATCACAAATTGTTTTAAACTTCATGAAGTCGACACAGTAATTTTGCATCCAACCAGTTCAATTCAGTCATCTCTAAATCATCAAAATAATAATGGTGGGATCGTGGCTGGTAACTTTTGGATGAAAAATTGTTAGGATGACAGCTGGAAAATGTGTTACTGTGTGAATGTTTTTTGATACCGGTTTCCTTTTCCACATCAGTGGTGCATCTCAGGTAGATGACAATGACATACATTTTTATTCCTGACTACCCAGTATATATATATATATATATATATATATATAAATAAAGGGAGCACTTAGACAACAGAATATAACTCCAAGTAAATAAAAAAAATTTGCATCACCTAGCCTTTTCCAACAATGATAGTGAACAAGCCATAATCCTAATAGACTAATTAAGGTCTGAAACTTTGGTCAAAGTTATCTGCGCACACAAATGCCCAAACTTTTGCATTGGCCCATTTTCCTTTTTCTAATTTTAAAATGAACAAAATTACAATATATATACACTGCTCAAAAAAATAAAGGGAACACTTAAACAACAGAATATAACTCCAAGTAAATCAAACTTCTGTGAAATCAAACTGTCCACTTAGGAAGCAACACTGATTGACAATCAATTTCACATGCTGTTGTGCAACTTGAATGGACAACAGATGGAAATTTTTGGCAATTATCAAAACACACTCAATAAAGGAGTGGTTCTGCACGTGGGGACCACAGACCACACCTCAGTACCAATGCTTTCTGGATGATTTTTTGGTCACTTTTGAATGTTGGTTGTGCCTTCACACTCGTAGTAGCATGAGACGGACTGTACAATCCACACAAGTGGCTCAAGTAGTGCAGCTCATCCAGGATGGCAGATCAATGCGAGCTGTGGCAAGAAGGTTTGCTGTGTCTGTCAGCGTACTGTCCAGAGGCTGGAGACGCTACCAGGAGGCAGGCCAGTATACCAGGAGATGTGGAGGGGGTCGTAGGAGGGCAACAACCCAGCAACAGAACCGCTACCTCTGCCTTTGTGCAAGGACGAACAGGAGGAGCACTGCCAGAGCCGTGCAAAATGACATCCAGCAGGTCACAAATGTGCATGTGTCTGCACAAACGGTTAGAAACTAACTCTATGAGGATGGGCTGAGTGTCCCACATCCACAGATGGGGGTTGTGCTCACAGCCCAACACCGTGCAGGATGCTTGGCATTTCCTTGGAGCGCCACACAGCCCTCCATGTGCTCGAGAGAGGTAGCCTGACTGCCATTAGGTACCGAGATGAGATCCTCAGACCCCTTGTGAGACCATATGCTTGTGTGGTTGGCCCTGGGTTCCTCCTAATGCAGGAGAATGCCAGACCTCATGTGGCTGGAGTGTGTCAACAGTTCCTGCAAGATGAAGGCATTGAAGCTATGGACTGGCCTGCCCGTTCCCCAGACCTGAATCCGATTGAGCACATCTGGGACAGCAACCTCATCAGGAGCATGCCCAGGTGTTGTAGGGAGGTCATACAGGCACGTGGAGGCCACACACAATACTGAGCATCATTTTGACTTGTTTCCACTTTAATTTTGTCTTGTTTTTATTTTTATTTGGACTTGTTTCCACTTTCATTTTGGGGGTCTCTCCAAATCCAGGCCTCCATTGGTTGGTTCAAAAATTTGATTTCCATTGATGATTTTTGTGTGATTATGTTGACAGCACATTCAACTTTGTACACAACAAAGTATTCAATGAGAATATTTCATTCATTTAGATCTAGGATGTGTTATTTGAGTGTTCCCTTTATTATTTTGAGCAGTGTATATATATATATATATATATATATATATATATAATGTACTTTACCATAGATTTACCATTTTATTTCAGTTCCAGTTGGTTTTACTTCTTGAAACTTCGAACTGCCAATAAAAGTATAAAAATCTGTGTAATATTTTCTTTTAGTTGATGAGTCTGCTAATTGTACTTAATAACTTGTATGGCCTAGATTTCGTTAGATGCTTTAATTATACAACCCCTGACTCTCTGCAATGACAGAAAAAGCAAGCTTAACGTAAGCTTGTGTGATAATTGCCGGAAAATCATTAATGTTCTGCTTGTATATTGACATTTTGTCTAGGCGAATGTACCACTTAAAAGCTTGCTCAAAACGCAATGTACTAGATAGGTCAACTTGAGATTTTATATGTATAGAAAAAATGGGGGAATTTATAAATACTAGGACACAAATGATGTAACGTGGCGTCATTTGGGATTAGTGCAAGAGTTTCTGCCCAAGGTAGTGTGCTCCAGATTACTGTGCGGAAATGCCATTGGGCAACCTGTGCAGCTGCACATGGCCCAGGAGGTAAAGGGGCTCACTTTTACCTCCAAAGCAGGTGGAATTGTGCATTATAATGAGATATTGGACTGCAGAGGGCCCATTTACTGTTCTTACATAGGGGAATTCTTCTGTCTGTGCCCACTACTGCCTATATTGATCAACAGGGTGTCCTTGCTAACCTGGCATAGACTAAAAAAGCAGTACTTGGTGAGATTCCGAAGCCTTGAACGGTTTGTGCTACTCAGTAGGATAAATACATTGAGAAACCTGCCCCATGAGGTTTTATATATTTTTTCCTAATAGTCTGTATATTCATTATTTTGCTATTTATGATATTAAAAGTTAAGACTTTTATGTGATCGTAAAGAAAATACTTCTGCCTACAAGCAGACCAAGTCATACTGATGCCTAAGGAGATAAATAAAGTGACAGTCCTTATCAAGATGATCATAATGGTATAAGACAGTGCTAATGCCCATTTGATTAAAACTATATTAAGATTAGACATAACATCTGAGATTCCCATGGTATTCTTCCAGCACAAATTCTAAATACAGTTTTAGTTTGTTCCTGCGCTGTAAGTCACATGAAATAAAGATATTCTGCCAGTATCTTTCATCTTGACGTTTGGTGATCCATCTTTACAGATGTAGAGTCAACACTGAACCTCATGTTCAATTTAGTACATTTTTGCCAGGTATTAGATCAATGTGTGATCTTTGGATGTCCATGTCTTTTTTCTACAGTTCTAGCATATTGCATGGTCAGTCCCCTCTTTCTTTTATTTTGCTTGGACCGGCACTCCTCCCATTTCACCAAGGTGTTCTTAAATTAGCAGGACAATGCAGAGGTGGTTCTGCCTATTTTTGCTCTCAGCTCACAGTTTGAGAACATGTGGAGTGAGAGTTTTTTAGATCTATTTACTTGGTGTCTGTGCTGTGTGGCAACCATTGTTGCTGTGGTGGTATGCTTGTGGAATGGTGGTGTGGCCTGGAGTTATGGGGGCTCGGTCTTGCAGTTTGGGTGCTGTGGGACACCAGATTGCCAGCCCTGTTGTTGCGCTGCAGTTGCGGCATGGTTGGGGCCCAGTGCCTCTCCCTTTTGGCTAGCGAACCACAGTGAGGCTCACTGTGACGTGGTAGTGGGCTTCATACAGTCTGATCAATGAAATCAATGTGTGATTTTTGGATGCGCAGTCCGTTACTTTTTTCTACAGTTCTGGTCTTAAATAGTGTACTGAGGATTTAGTGTTGTAGTTCTTCTCTACTTTTGGAGTTCTATGGAAGCCCACTGCATCATGTTATCAGGATAAGATTTGCAAAATGACAAACTAAGCTCTGCTCCATATTTACGTGTGCCCAGCACAGTCGACAAAAGTGGACTTAATTATAGGCTATAAATTACCAGCCCGGTATACAGTTTTGTTTCTGGAAACAGGTCCAACGGTACATGTTATGTGTGCTCTCTTGTAATGAGCAAAAAAAGATCAGGATGCTTTAACCCCTTAGAGACAGAGCTAATTTTTTTTAAATTTGACCAGTGTGACTTTATGAGTTAATAACTCTGGAACGCTTAAATGGATTAACGTGATTCTGACATATTGTACTTCACGTTAGTAGTACATTTTGGTTGATATGATTTGCGTATATTTATGAAAATATCAATAAATTTTACAAAAAAAATTTTCAAACTTTAAAATTGTTATACCCTTGAATCAGATAGTTATATTACACAAAATATTTAATAAATAACATTTCCCGCATGTCTAATTTACATCAGTACAATTTTTGAAACCTATTTTTTTTTTGTTAGGACGTTATAAGGATTCAAAGTTGATCAGCAATTTCTCAATTTTCCAACTAAATTTACAAAACCATTTTTTAGAGACCACATCACATTTGAAGTGACTTTGAGGGGCCTATATGGCAGAAAATATCCAAACGTGACACCATTCTAAAAACAAAACCTCTCAAAGTCCTCAAAACCACATTCAAAAATTTTATTAACCCTTCAGGTTTTTCACAAGAATTAACCCTTTCCCGCAAACAGCAGTACTAGTACGGCGCCGCGATCGTGCGGTCTCACGGTGAGCGCCGCGGCGATCGTGTGAGGGTGTCAGCTGTATGTGACAGCTGACATCCTGCAGCAATGCCAATGATTGGTGCTAGCATGGAGACCCCCGGCTCCAAGATGGCCGCGGGGTCCTTCCGGGGCCTTCAGTGAGGTGGCTTGTCAGTGCCTGCAGAAAGCAGGCACCAGCAAACCTCCTTCACTGCCTGTCAGATCGCTGATCTGACATAGTGCAGTGCACAGTGTCAGATCAGCGATCTGACGTTATATGGTAATGTCCCATACAGGGACAATGTAATAAAGTAAAAAAAAATTTATAATGTGTAAAAAAAAAAATAATCCCAAAATAAAGAAAAAAAATATATTTTTCCAATAAATACATTTATTTATGTAAAAAAAAACACCAAACAATAAAAGTACACATATTTGGTATCGCCCCATCCGTAACGACCCGCTCTATAAAACAGTGAACACCGTAAAAAAAATAAATTAAAAATGAGGCAAAAAACAATTTTTTATTATCATACTGCTGAACAAAAAGTGGAATAACACACTATCAAAAAGACAGATATAAATAAATTGGTACCGCTGAAAACGTCATCTTGTCCTGCAAAAATCAAGCCCCCGAAGAGCATCATCAGTGAAAAACTAAAAAAGTTATAGCTCTCAGAATATAGTGATGCAAAAATAATTATTTTTTATATAAAATAGTTTTTATTGTATAAAAGCGCAAACATAAAAAATGATATAAATGAGGTATCGCTGTAATTGTACTGACCCGACGAATAAAACTGCCTTATCAATTTTTCCACATGCGGAATGGTATAAACGCCCCCCCCAAAAGAAATTCATGAATTGCTGGTTTTTGTTCATTCTACCTCCCAAAAATTGGAATAAAAAGCGATCAAAAATGTCATGTGCCTGAAAATGATACCAATAAAAATTTCAGCTCATCCTGCAAAAAACAAGACTTCACATGACTCTATGGGCCAAAATATGAAAAAATTATAGCTCTCAAAATATGGTGATGCAATAAAAAGTGTTTGCCATGCGCCCAAACAGTGGTTTACCCCAATAAAAAATTGGGGTGAAAAAAAATCATTTTTGTGGAAAAAAATGATTTTTTATTTTTACGGCTCTATGTTGTAAACTTCTGTGAAGCACTTGGGGGTTCAAACTGCTCACCACACATCTAGAAAAGTTTCTTAGGGGTCTAGTTTCCAAAATGGTGTCACTTGTGGGGGTTTCCACTGTTTAGGCACATCAGGGGCTCTCCAAACGCGACATGGCGTCCGCTAATTATTTCAGCATATTTTACATTCAAAAAGTCAAACGGCGCTCCTTCCTTTTTGAGCCCTGCCATGTGCCCAAACAGTAGATTTCGCACACATATGGGTTATCGGCATGCTCAGAAGAAATTGCGCAACAAAATGTATGGTCCATTTTCTCTTGTTACCCTTGCGAAAGTACAAAAAAGTTAAGTCTAAATGAAAATTTTTTTGAAAAAAAGGTAAATGTTTAATTTTTCCTTCCACATTCTGAAATTCCTGTGAAGCACCTGAAGGGTTAATAAACTTCTTGAATGTGGTTTTGAGTACCTTGAGGTGTGCAGTTTTTAGAATGGTGTCATTTTTGGGCATTTTCTGTCATATAAGGCCCTCAAAGTCACTTCAAGTGTAAAATAAATAATCTTTATTTTTATATAGCGCTAACATATTCCGCAGCGCTTTACAGTTTGCACACATTATCGTTGCTGTCCCCGATGGGGCTCACAATTTAGATTCCCTATCAGTATGTTTTTGGAGTGTGGGAGGAAACCGGAGAACCCGGAGAAAACCCACGCAAACATACAAACTCCTTGCAGATGTTGTCCTTGGTGAGATTCAAACCCAGGACTCCAGCGCTGCAAGGCTGCAGTGCTATCCACTGAGCCACCGTGCTGGTGTGTGAGTGTGAGGTGTTCCCTAAAAAAAAGAGTTTTGCAAATTTTGTTGTAAAAATGAGAAATCGCTGGTCAAATTTTAACCCTTATAACTTCCTAACAAAAAAAACTTGGTTCCAAAATTGTGCTGATGTAAAGTAGACATGTGGGAAATGTTATTTATTAACTATTTTTTGCGATATAACTCTCTGATTTAAAGGAATAAAAATTAAATTTTGAAAATTGCAAAATTTTCTAAATTTTCGCTAAATTTCTTTTTTTTCCAAAA
Source organism: Oophaga sylvatica (assembly GCA_033576555.1). Taxonomy (NCBI): domain Eukaryota; kingdom Metazoa; phylum Chordata; class Amphibia; order Anura; family Dendrobatidae; genus Oophaga; species Oophaga sylvatica. Next base: position 123,355,425 of record JARQOD010000004.1, read on the forward strand.
TAAACGCAAGTCATATCGAAGAAATTTTAACACTAACATAAAGTACAATATGTCATGAGAAAACAATCTCAGAATCAATAGAATCCGTTGAAGTGTTTCAGAGTTATGACCTCATAAAGTGACAGTGGTCAGAATTGTAAAAATTGGCCTTGTCAGGAAGGTGAAAACAGGCGTTTTCGAGGTGAAGGAGTTAATGAAATGCGAAAGGAAAAAATGAATTTTACTTTATTTCACAAAACTTTTGCTTTAGCCCCAAGTATTTTACTTTCACAAAGGTAACAGGAGAAAATGGACCCCAAATTTTTGTGCAATTTCTCCTGAGTATGTGGGGGGAAAAGTACTATTTGGGTGCACGACAAGACTTGGAAAGCAAGCAGCACCATTTGACTTTTTGAACACAAATATGGCTGGAACCAATGGCAGATGCCATGTCACGTTTGGAGAGCCCCTGATGTGCCTAAAGAGTGGAACTACAAGTGACAACAGTTTGGAAACTATACCACTCAAGGATTTTATCCAGGGGTATAGTCATGATTTTTAACCCAAAGGTACTACACGGAATTTGATAACATTAAGTTGTCGTACTGAATATGTCATCAATAGTGTTTAGCGCAATTGCTTGCTACTCGACTTTGCATTGGGGTGCTCTGGTATGCACCAAGTATCGCAGGTGCTGAAGCGACCCCTATTCAAGTTTGAGTAGCCCTTAAATTGTAGGCTTTCAGCCCGGTAGATACATTTTGTAGTGCCGTTATCCTTGCACGCTGCTCCTCTGCCCTGGCAGGGATACCGACTCACTCACTGTCATGACCATCGTCCTGCACTTCCTTCTTCCTCTCTGCCTGCTGCCCGGGGTCCGCACACTGCGAGCAGATCCCTGGGCACTGTGCTTAGGGCGCACGCTCCATCCTTCTTAAATGGCCTGTTTGCACCATCCTAAATTGTCCCCAGTCAATGGCTGGGAGACACTTAACTTTAAGGCACCTACACCTGCATAGAGGGTCCTATGCAATATTGTTAGTCTGTTCCCAACATTCTTGCTAGTGCTCAGGTCCCTGTCCTTTAGTTCTGCTACTTTCTGTCTGTCCGTTCCTAACCTCCTTGCTAGTTCCTTCCTTGTCAGTCTGTATTTCAGCTGGAACGTGCCGGAGCCTGCCGTGCCAATCTGTATATCAGCCGGCCCTGCCTGCACCTGCCATTCCAATCTGTATTTTTTTGCTGTGCTCTCCTTCCAGGCCGTTCCAGCTACATGTCCCTTTGGGGTCCGCTGTTGTGCCTCTGATGTCTATCCTTGAGTAGTACCTGGTATCCATTGGGAGCCAAGCCTAATGCCAACCTACAGGGGCTCTAATGAAGAGTCAGGTGTTCACCTAGTCACGCCCCTTCAGGCTCTCCTTGGACCACAGCACAGTGGTACCACCACTCCCGTTAAACATTTTAGGATAGTTCAAAGGAGTACTCCTTGACGGGACTGGAAAGCTCTCATGAATTAACCAAGTTGTCTGCTAAGTACCTTCTTTTTTTAACATATTTTATATAACAGTAATGCAGTTTCAATTTCATATATTCAATGTTTGCGTATTATATCGTTTCAGAATGCAGCTGTATTTTCTTGCTATATTGAATAATCATGACGGCTTGCACCTGTTCACACTTGCCTTATTGTGCTTTGATATTTCAAATGCTGGGCATATACCACAGACTTTACCATGAGTACTTCAAAGGGTGAAATCCGTTGTGAGTATATACTGAATAAATAGATATACTCTGATGACAAAAGTGCAGCACTGGTCAATTTGCTTGGCAGATTTTCTCCACAACACATGGATAAGTTTACATGACATCTCACCCTTGACTCTGATACTGTAATACTTTTTGGATTTTACTGCCTGGGAAATCTGGAGCATCTATTTCCCATGTGAGAAATGAGGACCAAAATATATATGAAAGCTAGTCATATAATTCCAAATTCAATGACATAAAAAGAGCTGAATTCTAGAACTTAAAAATAGCCCTGGCATGAATTCTCTGAAAACACGATAACAATATTTCCAATAATCATCTTAGCAAGAATGAAGCTGGAGTCAGAGGAGAGCCATATACAGTCATGGCCAAAAGGTTTGAGAATGACACAAATATTATATTTTCACATGATCTGCTGCCCTCTGGTTTTTATGTGTGTTTGACAGATGTTTTTATCACAGACAGAAATATAATAATTGCAAACATATGAGTAACAAAAGCTTATATTGACAGTTAGAATGAGTTAATGCAGCAAGTCAATATTTGCAGTGTTGACCCTTCTTCTTCAGGACCTCTGCAATTCTCCCTGGCATGCTCTCAATCAACTTCTGGACCAAATCCTGACTGATAGCAGTCCATTCTTGCACAATCAATGCTTTCATTTTGTCAGAATTTTTAGGTTTTTTGTTTGTCCACCCGTCTCTTGATGATTGACCACAAGTTCTCAATGGGATTAAGATCTGGGGAGTTTCCAGGCCATGGACCCAAAATCTCTATGTTTTGTTCTCTGAGCCATTAGTTATCACCCTTGCTTTATGGCAAGGTGCTCCATCATGCTGGAAAAGGCATTGTTGATCGCCAAACTGCTCTTGGAGGGTTGGGAGAAGTTGCTCTTGGAGGACATTCTGGTACCATTCTTTATTCATGGCTGTGTTTTTAGGCAAGACTGTGAGAGAGCCGATTCCCTTGGCTGAGAAGCAACCCTACACATGAATGGTTTCAGGATGCTTAACAGTTGGCATGAGACAAGACTGGTGGTAGCGCTCACCTTGTCTACTCCGAATGAGGCGTTTTCCTGATGTCCCAAACAATCGAAAAGGGGATTCATCAGAGAAAATAACTTTACCCCAGTCCTCAGCAGTCCACTGCCTGTACCTTTTGCAGAATATCAGTCTGTCCATGATGTTTTTTCTGGAGAGAAGTGGCTTCTTTGCTGCCCTCCTTGAGCCAGGCCTTGCTCCAAGAGTCTCCGCCTCACAGTGCATGCAGATGCACTCACACCTGCCTGCTGCCATTCCTGAGCAAGCTCTGCACTGCTGGTAGCCCGATCCGCAGCTGAAACACTTTTAAGAGACGGTCCTGGCGCTTGCTGGTCTTTCTTGGGTGCCCTGGAGCCTTTTTGGCAACAATGGAACCTCTCTCCTTGAAGTTCTTGATGATGCGATAGACTGTTGACTGAGGTGCAATCTTTCTAGCTGCGACACTCTTCCCTGTTAGGCCATTTTGTGCATTGCAATGATGACTGCACGTGTTTCTTTAGAGATAACCATGGTTAACAGAAGAGAAACAATGATGCCAAGCACCAGCCTCCTTTTAAAGTGTCCAGTGGTGTCATTCTTACTAAAGGTACTGCCACACTAAACGCTCCCGCTAACGATCACAATAACGACGCATACTAATGCGATTGTTTTTGTGATCGTTTTAATGTCGCTAGTAGCTGCCACACTTAGCGATCTCGTTAACGACTCAAAAGCGGTTAGCGATCTCATTAACGACTTTAACGGTCATTGCGATGTAAAAAACAGCGCACATCGCTCACAAAAGGTGCCAGACACAGCGATATAGCGTCACCAGCGGGACGCCAACGATCTAAATACGGTCCAGAACTCTAGTGAACGATCAGCGAGATCACAGCAGGGGCCACGTCGTTGCTACATGCCACACACAATAGCGTCACTAACGAGATCGCTAAATAGTGACGTATTTTAGCGATCTCGTTAACAACCTTGTTTAGTGTGGCATACCCTTTAATCATGACAGATTGATCTCCAGCCATGTCCTCATCAACACCCACACCTGTGTTAATGGAGCAATCACTGAAAAGAGGTTAGCTGGTCCTTTTAAGGCAGGGCTGCAATGATGTTGAAATGTGTTTTGGGGGATAAAGTTCACTTTTCTAGCCAAATATTGACTTTGCAAGTAATTGCTGTTAAGCTGATCACTCTTTATAACATTCTGGAGTATATGCAAATTGCCATTAGAAAAAGTGAAGCAGTAGACTTTGTAAAAATTAAAATTTGTGTCATTCTCAAAACTTTTGGCCATGACTGTACAGGTAATCTGTGGATTTGGGGCTCAGGTCAGCTTGCGTGATTCCCACTTTATCATGACCAACATAAACAAACACTGGGCTTAATGTCTGCCTTGGCACCTTAAAGGGATAATCCCATTTCAAAGATCCTTTCCCGGTATGTGTTAGGTGTAATAATAATAATATTAGCAAATACTTCTAATTAGATGTCACTTACCCCATGTGTAGGGCATTTCAGTAGCTTATGTATCCAGGGATCTTGCTGATGTTAGCTGATGCAATCTAAAATACTGATTTCACATTAAATAATGTACGTGTTTAAAATGAATTAAATATGTTAAAGTAAAGCGTTTCTTAATGAACAGGGGACTCATGATATTTAAAACCTATACCAAATTTGATATTTTCCTGTATACCATTAGAGAAGAAAAAAAAAACAATCAACTTTTACTGCACAGCATCTCTGTACTCTTTTTGTGTGAAATTAGACATATATCCAATACTAATATGTAGTAAGTTTCTTGAATTACTAATATTTTGACTGTCAGCTTGTAATATACCAGTGAATCTCAGTCTACAAATTTAGGTTTCTAATCTAGGATTTTACAATAAGTGCTCTCTGCAGGATTCACCCCCAAGCTTTAAACTGTAGGTTTTCATGTCAATATGAAGGGAAGTGGGATAACACTTAATTTACTGCAGTCATTTACTTTCACCCACTTGTGTGAGATTATAAGTAAAGTAATGTGATTACAGCAGAATTGGCTCTAATTCAAGCAAGGGTTGTAGTGACAAGAATTGTGAGCTAACAGTGGCTCTGATAGGGTTATACTGAATCTGTACCGGGTCAGATACTGATAACGTCTTCCTGTTGGTGAATCAGGAATGTCTGCTAAACAAAATATTGACTATTATTACATGGCAAGACTCATGACTAGTCATCAAGGGATGAATCAAGTTCAAGTCGAATTTCTTAAAATTAGTGGTTCCACACAAATCTGAACATTTTGAGATTCAATTCGCAAAAAAAAACCCTTTCCAGACACCATTTAAAATTAATCATTTTATTTGAGACGGGACAAAAGTGCGCACATAAAACCTTTTAAAAAGTTAACATTCATTAATAATTGATTAAAAGCACCCAACTCCCTACAGTGCACAAGCACTAAAAATAAAGAAAGAGTTTATCAATAAAAGTTGGACCACTAATTAGATAGGGCTATAAATAATGTATACAAAAAATACTGTCATGAGTACAAACAGGTCTGTCATTCAGACCGGAAATGTCTGTATTGACAGATCAATGCTGGATTAAAGCAATAGACGTATACACAGACAAGTTGATAAACAAGGCCAGATTAACACTAGATTGAAAACATTTTTGTGTAACCAGATCAATACTGGATTAGAAGACAATGGATATCCATATAACCACATCAATACTGAAATAGAAAATTGTATGTGAATACATAATATAATTATGCACATATGTATAGTAATAAAAAAAGAACAGATTAATACTGGATCAGAGACTAATAAATGTATTCAGTATGAAAAATAACAAATATAATCGATAACTGGTCTGCAGAACAAGATAAATTCTAGTTTATAGTGTTGTAAATATATTATATATTGACTCCAGGTGATACCACATGGCCTATGTATCTCTGAGATGCCCTTACAATCACTCTCCCTGACATGGGAGGTTGACACCGTACTTTGCAAGGTTTTTGGTGCCCCGCTCTACAGTAGCTCTCCCTCGATATCCCTGTGTCCCTATTGTAATGCATAATTATATGACCTCCTACGCTAGAAATAGTCCAACTATCTAGTAGGGAAGACAAAGGGAGAGCAATGTACGAGATAAAGAGAAATTATACTTATCAATGTGATGTTCATAGGATATAGATAGATTCCATTCTTCTGCCTCAACGCATTTCCCGAATGCGGTCATCAAGAGGCCCAGTTTGTATGAGGTATAGATCCTCAGATAATTATAGATTAGAGAGTGCGCTAACAACATTTTGCATTCCCTACAGCTATGACCTCTAGTAAATTATCATACCTTGTATAGTGATGGTCAGTACCTGGGCCATCAAAGATTAGCGGTTCCCAGTGGAGCACAGTTTGTATGGCAGAGTCATTAGTAAGTCTCTCTTTTCTGTAGAGTGTAAGGTCGTCTTTCTTACTTTTCTTTCTTACGCTCTTGTTTAATCTGTAAACTTTTTGTCACGAAGTGACTGTCCTTCTGTGTGGCAACCCAATGGTTGGTCGGTCACCAAACGGCACAACACACAAGGGAACACCAGGGACACAATAATAATGGTAGGAGAAACAAAAATGCAACACTTAGCTTTCTGCTGCAAAGCACAGCACAGCAGGATAAAGACACCAGATAAATGTAATCAGCTGAAGCACCACTGCACCCAGGAAGCTCCAGTCTCCTGCTAGGTTGGTCTCCAGAAGGACTTGTATAACCAACCAACAGTCAGCTGATGCTCAGGTAACCTTTTAAGGATGATGGGAGTGGTCACCTCCCACATACGCTGACCCAGCAGCAAAGCAATTCACCCGCAGGACAGCAAGGAAAAACTGACATTTACCCCTGAAGGACTGAAAAGAAAAAAGTTTTAATGTGAGAAGCCAGATCTGCCACAGATCCAAAAATGGATAGTGACACTTTTATGGTCAAAAGGGTCTTCCCTTTCTCTTTTGTAGTAAGTTCTTATGGTCAACGAGGGCCTCTCTCTCCTGTAGAGTGTAAGTTCTTATGGTCAGCAGGGTCCTTTCTCTCCCCTGTAAAGTATAAGCTTTTATAGTCAGTGGGGTTCTCTCTCTATCTCTTCCCTTCCTCTCCCACACTTGTATTTTCCAAGCAACTACATACTTTGCAGTATTGAAATTTGCAGATTTTGGGTAAATTTTGGCAAAGTTGGCAAATTTGAATTTCAAAAGATCCACTCATCTCTACTCATGAATGTGCATGAGCCTGAAAAATCTGAAGGTTGAAGATTTTTTTTTTTACTGAAGATAATTTTTAATCCTGAACATGTAAATGTTATTGCATTCTGTTGCATAAAAACAGAGAAGAGGAACTGAGATATGAGAATATTTGAAAGGACTCACACTGGAAAGCAGTTATGTCTTTGCTAATTTCTTTTCTTGACAAAATATTTGGTTAGCAGCATTAAAGATTTTTATGATATATAACTTGATCACTGTGTAATGTGTTTCAATGTCTCACTATTTTTAACAAATGGAACATTCTTGTTTATATTCCGTGACTTTATGATTTTTTGCATATATTTTCATTTTGGTGTGTATTTTCTTATTTAATTGAATTTAGTGACTCAGCAAAATATCTTCATGAAACTTATAAAGCATGCATTGTGGTATATTTAGGCAGAGAGGTACACACACTAGAAGTGTACCCAAGAGCCAAAACAGAAATATAAATCCTTAATTCAAATTTCTATTCCTTTTAAATCATTTCTGTTTTGGGCTAAACTTTTTTGTACACCTTGACATAACTGTATTGTATATCACAGTAAGTGGTGTAACTATAGTGTAATGGGCCCGGGTGCAAAATTTGGACCTGGGCCCTCACCTGCATGTTGGTCAGATGCATGGGCCCTTGTACCATTCTAAATTCTATAAAGAAATATGTGTTCACCTCCATGTGCTAATGTCCCTCTTCCAGGCCCCATCCTGTAATAATGTCCCCTTTCTGTAATGCCCCTTGTTCCCCATCTTAGCACTTTCCTGGTATAATTTCCCACATCATGGGCCTGTTCCTGGTATATTGTACTACATCCTGGCCCTTCCTGTCATAATGTTCCCCATACTAAACCCTTTCCTGTATTAATGTCCCCTATTCTGAACCCCTTCCCGTAATAATGTCCCCATCCTAGGCCTCTTCCAGTAACGATAGCCTCCATCCTTTGTCTCTTCCTGATATTCTCCCCCATCCTTACTCTCACCATGTATAATGTTCCCCATCTTGGCATCTTCCTGTGATAATGTTCCCTATCCTGGCACCTTCCTGTAATAATGGCTCCAATCAAGGCCTCTATCTCTAATAATGTCCCCCACCCTGAGCCTCCTCCAGTAATGTCATCCATCCTGGGCCTCTTCCTTCCTGGTATTGCCCCCCATCCTGACCTCTTCCTGGTAAAATATTCCCCATTCTGGCCCCGTTCTGATATAAAATCTTCCATCCTAGGCCTCTAAGTGCTATAATGCTCCAAATCCTGAGCCTCTTCCAGTAATAATGTCCCTCATCCTGGGCACCTTCCAGTTGTAATGTACCCTAACCTGGTGCCCTTCCAATAATAATGTCTTACATTTTGAGACCCTTCCAGTAATAATGTCCCCCATCTTGACCCCTACCAGGTATAATGTTCCATGTCCTGGAGTCTTCCTATGATAATGTTCCCCATCCTGATGCCTTCCAGTAATAATGTCCCCCATCCTGGCCCCTATCTATTATAATTTCCCCACCCTGGGTCCCTTCCAGTAATAATGTCCTCCATTCTGGACCTCTTCTCTTCCTGGTATTGTCTCCCATTTTGACCTCTTCCTGGTACAGTGTTCCCCATTTTTGCCCCGTCCTAATATAAAATCCTCCATCCTGGGCCTCTACGTGCTATAATGTTCCCATTCCTGAGTTCCTTCCAGTAACAATATCCTAGGCCCCTTCCAGTAATAATGTCCCTCATCCTGGGCACCTTCCAGTTATAATTCCCCCTATCCTGGTGCCCTTCCAGTAATAATGTCCCCATCCTGGGCCATTTCTGGCATAATGTTCCCTATCCTGGACCCCTTCCTGATATAGTCTTGCCCATCCTGGACTCCTACCTGGTATAATGTTCACCATCCAGGGCCCCTTCCTGGTATAACTTTCTCCATCCTGGGCTACTACCAATAATAATGACCCCAATCCTGGGCCCCTTCCTGATATAATACTCCCCATTCAGGGCCCATTACTGGTATAATTTTCCCCATCCAGGGCCGCCTAAAATAATAATGACCCACATCATGGGCCCCTTCCTGTAATAATGTCCCCCATCTTGTTACAATTTTCCCCTTTCTGCTGCTCTTCTCCAGCACATTTTAAAAAAATGATCTTGTTACCTTCCTCAGCTCCCATGATGTATGGCGTCCTCAACTATAGTAGGAATAGAAGCCAGCAGCTATTATTATCCTTATATAGGGCTATCATATTCCATAACACTTTACAGATATCATCACTGTACACAATGGGGTTCACAATATAAACTCCCTATCAGTATACCTTTGGAATGTGGGTGGGAACAGGAGTACCTAGAGGAAATCCACGCAAACAAAGAGAGAATGTACAAACTCCTTGCAGATGTGCCTTTGGTGGAATTTGAACCCGGGATCCCAGCGCTGCAAAGCAACAATTCTAACCACTGAGCCACCGTGATGTGACGTCACTGCCATGTGATGGACACACCAACATTAGCTGCCGGCCTCTGATTGCCGGCATTGTGTATTGCAGTACAGGGAGCGGGTGGGTTTCTGCACTAGAATTCATTTCAGCTGAATGCACATCTAGCCAAAATAGTTGCTGACATTGCCATGCCTATCTCCCGCACAGGCCTTATCGCACCCTCTACCGCCGAGATCATTACACCCTTACCACAGTCAGTCACAGGAAAAACATAAAGTAAAAATCAGCCGGTAATGAAGGGGTTAAAAAACTGGCGCCAGAAAATTGCAAATAATGTTCTGCGTGAAATTGCCCTTAGTTTAGATATTTCATGTTGAATGTTTACCAGATATAAGAGATGTGTCAACTTTTATTTATTGTGAAATTGCCATACTGGCAGTTGTAGTTTTTGTACACTGATGTATGTTAATGAATGTCAAAGAAAAACATGATTTTCTAATATCGGTATTGAATGGAACTTTTTTGAGCTTGTATCTCTTCTTATGTTCCTTAAAGTTAAACATTGTCACTAATTTTTTGCTGAGAGTCCGACATCTGAAACACCCACTGATTTTGAGAACAAAGAGGCCTCATCCTTGCATCCCCTTTAGGCTACTTTCCCGCAATGAGCTTTTGGTGAAATTTTGATGTTGCAGAATTTCTGCACCATTTCTGCACCTATTAAGTAAATTAGGTTACTTGCTTTTTTTTCATTGCATTTTTGAGTTGTTTTTTACATGGATTTTTAGTGTGTCTTTTGGTCTCTGGCATGTCATGCTTTAAGTAAAGCTGCTTTGTTTTTGATACTTCCTGGTACTTAGCATTGACAACATTTTATTGATAGTCATGTGTGAATTACATTTTTCAGTTTAGGAAACGCACCAAAACCGCATCTTTGTTTTTTATGTGCAGATTTTCCCCATTAATGCAAGTCTATGGGAATTATTTGCACATAAAACTCAGCGTACCCTCAAGAGGAATAGACATGTTAGAGATTTAAAACATGGACCATAAGTCAGTTTATGCTGAGTAAAATTAAAGCACGAGGGGAATGAGATTTCTATGAATCCCATCCACTTTGCTGGAGCTGTATGACAGTAAAATAACTTTAGGTTCGCAGTGAAAATACTCAGCTTCTAAAAACTCACCCAAACCTCATTGTGGGCACACAGAGTTACACTTACAGTTGTGCTCAAAAGTTTACATACCCGGCAGAATTTTTGCTTTCTTGGCCTTTTTTCAGAGAATATGAATGATAACAACAAAACTTTTTCTCCACTCATGGTTAGTGGTTGGGTGAAGCCATTTATTGTCAAACTACTGTGTTTTCTCTTTTTAAATCATAATGACAACCCAAAATATCCAAATGACCCTGATCAAAAGTTCACATACCCTGGTGATTTTGGCCTGATAACATGCACATAAGTTGACACAAATGGGTTTGAATGGCTACTAAAGGTAACATCCTCACCTGTGACCTGTTTGCTTGTAATCAGTGTGTGTGCATAAAAGCTGAGTGAGTATCTGGGATACAGACAGACTCTTGCATCTTTCATCCAGCTACTGATGTTTCTGGATTGTGAGTCATGGGGAAAGCAAAAGAATTGTCAACGGATCTACGGGAAAAGGTAGTTGAACTGTATAAAACAGGAAAGGGATGCAAAAAGATATCCAAGGAATTGATAATGCCAGTTAGCAGCATTGAAACTGTGATTAACAAATGTAAAATCAGGGCTCTGTAAAAACAAAACCACGGTCAGGTAGACCAAAAAAATTTCGTCCACAACTGCCAGAAAAATTGTTCATGATGCAAAGAAAAACCCACAAATAACATCAGATGAAATACTGGACTCTCTTAAAACTAGCGGTGTGGGCTGCTTGATCGAGTCGCCAGAAGAAAGCCATTACTACGCAAATCCCACCAGGTATCTTGCCTACAATACACAAAATAGCACAGAGACAAGCCTCAAAACTTCTGGAACAAGGCAATTTGACTTGATGAGACCAAATTGAACTTTTTGGCAACAACCATAAACGTTACATTTGGAGAGAGGTCAACAATGCCTATGATGAAAGGAACACCATTCCTACTGTAAAGCACGGAGGTGGATCGCTGCTGTTTTGGGGATGTGTGGAGCTACAAATGCACAGGAAACGTGGTCATAGTTGAAAGAAAGATAAATGCAAGACGTTATCAGAAAATACTGGAGGCAAATTTGCAATCATCAGTCCAGAAGCTGCGCATGGGACGTACTTGGACGTTCCAACAAGACAACGATCCAAAACACAATGCCAAGTTGACCTGTCATTGGCTACAGCAGAACAAAGTGAAGGTTCTGGAGTGGTCATCTCAGTCTCCTGACCTCAATATCATTGAGCCACTCTGGGGAGATCTCAAGAGCGCAGTTCATGCTAGACAGCCCAGGAATTTACAGGAACTGGAGGCTTTTTGCCAAGAAGAGTGGGCAGCTTTACCATCTGAGAAAATAAAAACCTCATCCACAACTATCACAAAAGACTTCAAGCTGTCATTGATGTTACAGGGGGCAATACACTGTATTAAGAAATGGGGTATGTAAACTTTTTATCAGTGTCATTCGGATGTTTTGGGTTGTCATTATGATTTAAAAAGAGAAAATACAGTAGTTTGACAATAGATGGCTTCATCCAACCACTAACCATGAGTGGAGAAAAAGTTTTGGTGTTATCATTCATATTTGCTGAAAAAAGACCAAGAAAGCAAAAATTCTGCCTGGGTATGTAAACTTTTGAGCACAACTGTATTCTCTGCACACAGACAGTTATGGCCACAATCTGTAGTGTGACTCCATTTTAGTGAATACCCCATTCAGTAGTTTCCTGCCCATCAAAGTGGCCTGAAGTGCAGTTGTGAAGGCCACGCAGCAATAAATGCCATAGCATGGCGCTTTAAGGCCTCATTCAGACATCCATGAGTCACGTACAAGTTCTCTCTATAAATTAAGTAAGCATACAAAAAATCAACACTGCGTAATCCCATCCAAACGACAGTAGCCAAGCAGTCCAAAATCAATCAACACTGCGTAATCCCATCTAAATAACAGTAGCCAAGCAGTCCTAAATCCACAAAGGCGAGTGCACGCAATGTCAGGCTTAGACCCATAAGTTGCAATCTCGTGCACAGAGAAGAGTGTATTGCAGCACTCCAGTTGGTAGATAAATAAATTCTTTACTTCTTTACTAGAGAAAGACTAATTTAGAATCGCTGTCATATACCCTTTTTCTGTACAAGTTCTCTCTATATTGTTGACGAATAGAGCACATGCTCATTAAGCTCTGTGGGGCTGTTCATTTGCCTGTTTTTATTTTTTGGAACAAGGGGTCTGCATTGTGTCCATTTTTGATCAGAGCCACGTATCAAAATTAACCATACATGTCTATGGGTCCTTGAAAATCCCAGAAAGCATACGCATAGCATCAGTGTACAATTTGTGTGCTGTCCTTGATTAACATTGTAAGGCCACATTCACACGTTCTGTATTTGGTCAGTATTTTACATCAGTATTTGTAGCTTTACAAATACTGAACATTTGAATGTGGCCATATGGATAGGAGAATCTTAGCAGTTTTTTTCAACAGTAAAAAATCACTAAAAATACTAATTGTAAAAACTGACACACAGACCAAAAAATGATTAATATCGGATCCAAAACACTGATGAACAGCGGCCAATAGTTTTACGTAGGAGGCCTAATTTTCAGGAGTGATGGGAGTCTTAAAGGTCAGTAAGCAGCGACCATTAATTGATGGCATATTTTATCCTTCTGTAATGTTTCTTTACAGTAAAATTGTACATCAGCATGCATAACCATCTAATATTAGAATATGAATTCAAAATACTACAAGAAAATAAAGGCTAGGATTTCATGTAATGAGAGGATAGAAATTCCACATAACCTTCAAAAGTAGCACTTAAAGCATAAGAAAATTTTTGTTCTTTTTTTTTTCCTGAGTCGTTTCATTCCTGTGTTCATGCATTTTCAAATCCAGCCCAAGACGTGAGTACTGAAATAACATTTCTTGTCACGTTGTCTTAATGACTATAAAAGCTACATTACAGCACTTAAGAGTTTTACAAGGATAGAAAAAAACCAGCTTTAGAACAGTGTAGGAAGGACTTTTATATGCAACATTACTTTCTGAATATAATACAAAATATTTTTTTTTCTTTCAACAGCTCCATGAAAAGAACTTTTGGTAAACTGAATCACGGTAATGCGGAAAACAACAACCAGGATGAACGGACCATTGTTGCACTGGTCTACATACTGAGATGTCCTTTGAATAAGAAACACAAAAATTAAGTCAAGGCATAAAACAGAAAAGAAAAAACGCAGTCCAAAAGTCAAAATCGAAGGCCAGTCACAGTGATGACTGCATCGGATCAATAGCTTATTTCCGACTCCTGTAAGAAGAGCTTTGGATGTTGCATATGTCGATAATAGTAAAGAATGTTAGTGACTGGCCTTCTTGTTGCAGGCATTAACTTAACGATGATGTTCAATGGCGCCGACATGTGTATAAACATTTTTAAGATGTTTTGGGAAAAGCAAGCCTACAAGCAGCATGGGGACTTACCGGGCCATATTTGCTAGCAATAATTGACTTCTGAGATGATTTTATTTTACCAGGCAATATGACTATAAATATCACCAGCATGGATGGAGAAATGTTGTTTGGAGAAAAAGATTCTTCTTTTCGCATCCTAATGGGCTGTCTGCTCTCAGTTCTAATACTGTCAACTCTTTTGGGAAATACCTTGGTCTGTGCAGCTGTCATCAGGTTTCGACACCTTCGCTCCAAAGTGACAAACTTTTTTGTGATCTCCCTAGCTGTTTCTGACCTTCTGGTTGCAATGTTGGTGATGCCCTGGAAAGCTGTAGCAGAAATTGCCGGCTTTTGGCCATTTGGGTCATTCTGTAATATATGGGTTGCCTTTGATATAATGTGCTCAACGGCATCTATCTTAAACCTTTGTGTCATCAGTGTTGACAGATACTGGGCGATTTCCAGCCCATTTAGATATGAGAGGAAAATGACCCCAAAAGTAGCCTTCATAATGATAAGTGTTGCATGGACCTTATCAGTTCTGATATCTTTCATTCCTGTGCAGCTCAACTGGCATAAAGCAAAGACTACTAGCTTTTTCGACCTAAATATTACCATCCAAGGCAGCACAATGGATAATTGTGACTCCAGCCTAAACAGGACGTATGCAATTTCTTCATCACTCATTAGTTTCTATATACCAGTGGCCATTATGATTGTAACCTACACCCGGATATACAGGATAGCTGCAAAACAAATTCGGCGCATTTCAGCTCTTGAAAGAGCAGCAGTACATGCCAAGAATTGTCAAAGCAGCACAGGGAATGGAAGTAGCATTGATTGCCAACAGCCGGAAAGTTCTTTAAAGACTTCATTTAAAAGAGAAACAAAAGTCTTGAAGACATTGTCAGTGATTATGGGAGTTTTTGTATGTTGCTGGTTGCCCTTTTTCATATTGAACTGTATGGTGCCATTTTGTGATCCAAGTGTATCCGCAAGTGGAGCAGAGCCATTCTGCATTAGCTCAACCACATTTGACATTTTTGTGTGGTTTGGTTGGGCAAATTCTTCCCTAAATCCCATAATCTATGCTTTCAATGCTGATTTCCGCAAGGCTTTCTCAACATTATTAGGCTGCTACAAACTCTGTCCTACATCCAACAATGCTATAGAGACAGTTAGCATAAACAATAATGGGGCAGTAGTCTATTCATGTCAGCAAGAGCCCAAAGGTTCAATTCCAAATGAGTGTAACTTGGTTTACCTAATTCCACATGCTATTATTTGTCCTGAAGAGGAGGGTCTGAAAAATGAAGAAGAAAGTGGCTTATCTAAGAGTTTGGACAAAATGTCTCCTGCATTCTCTGGGATCTTGGACTATGATGCTGAGGTCTCGCTTGAAAAGATAAATCCTATCACACAAAATGGGCAGTCCAAAACCTGAAAAACAGCCTTGGTGGACATACCCATTAACCTATTAATGGAGACATCTAGTTGATACAATACAGATCCTTGTTAGACAGACCATCTGACTGATCAAATCGATTTCTAAAAATGCATTCCAATGTATTTTGTATCCGTGTTTATTTTTGTGATGTTCACAGGGAAACAAGCTTATAAATATGAGGCCATTAATAATTATTTTAGATGGTGCATACAGTGTATACTGTATTATGAGAATGTGTTTTTATTTATTGCACAGACTTTGAACTATACGAACATCCTTCATTGACAAAGAGACATTAAATAGGTTGTCCACTTTCAAGAAAGTGGGCCCTAAGCTGTGTAAAATACATAAAATAACAAATTCAGCAGGTACTCACCTTCTCTAGGTCCATCGCTGGCTTCCCATACTGTTTTGGTCCTACTGTTTTGACTACAACTGTGACATCACTTCAACAGCACATGGTACATCTCTAGCAGGCTGTTGAGCTCAATGCTCATGCACTGAGGTTGATGGAACGCAACATTGTCCTCAGTGTACAAGCTGCTGAGCTCAGCTCAGTGACTGGCTAGCTAGAGCGGTGACCTCATGTCAAAAGTGTGCGTCACTGCTCTAGCCCTTTAACGAACCCAACACAGAATTCAGCATCACATGCCATCAATCTTAGTGCATTTGTCACCACTATAGTCAAAACACCTAGACCAGAGCAGTTGCGGTGAGCTGGCGCTGGGCTCGAGGAGGGTGAGTACCTGCTGAGTTTGCTTTCCAGTAGTGAACAAACAATTTTACAGTATGCAAAAATGTTGGCATGTAGAACAAGCTAAACCACTAAGTGGGAACAGTAAACCCATTAGGTAGTATTCTCAGTAGTCAACATCTGAAGTTTATGTTTGAGTTTTTTACAATTTGAGGGTAATTTGATGTGTGTTCATGATGAAGACGTGAGATGGAATTAACTGTGTTCATTTACAGCAGAGGTCTCAAACTGCATTCCTCAAGGGGCCGCAAACAGGTCATGTTTTTAGGATTTCCTTGTATTGCACAGGTGATAATTTAATCACGTGCACAGATAATGATTCCAGCACCTAGTGCAATGCTAAGGAAATCTTGAAAACACGCACTGTTTGCGGCCCTCGAGGAATGCAGTTTGAGACCCCTGATTTACAGATTACCTACCATTGTAGATAGCCCAAAAAAACTTTATAAAGCTTATAAATATTAAGTTTATGTGAAAACTCAGCCAGTGAGACAATGGGGTAAATTTACATCTACAATACCTTTTAAATAGCAGATTTATTGTAGTGTAATTGGTTATTTTGCTGTGAAACTTTAAAACTCCTCAAAGATGAAGAAAGCTAACTGGCACATACCAACTATTGAAGGTAACTACACTATCAAGCCATATCTACCCTTTACCGAGCCTTATAACAAGACTTAGTATACTCAGCCAAAGACGAGTTCTTGCAGTAGAGACAACTTAGTTCCTCTTTGAGAAGAGCTAATTTGTATAATTTTTTTTCTTAGATTTTTTTTACCAGAGAGTATTTTTTTTGGTTAGTAAGTCTCCCTATGCCTGCTTTGTGGTTTCCATAGGGAAATACAGTATCCCCAACAATTTATCAATTTAGTGCACTGAAGGAAAAAGTTTGGTGCATCAGATCATGTGCCTCATTGGCTGTTTTGATGACAAGGGGAGTGTCTCATACTTTCATGACACATTGTGCATCCGTATTCTGAGATGTATTGCAGCTTTGTCAAGGGAAACGGTAAAATTGCGGATGAGTGGCAGAGCAAATCAGAAGGGGTGTACCAGGAATTATTGCTCCTTTTAGCCCATCACATGTTAAATTTGATATTTAGAATGCATGGATGCTTTGACTGATGCCTACGCATAATATAGATGTCCAATATAAAGTCTTTACACTAATTGGGAAATAGTAATTGCCTAATTAGGGCTTCCTATTTTTTTAAAGGAAACCAATCTGTTCATTCCTATAAGATCTGTTGCCATCACACTTTGGCCCTCCGTAGAAACATCTCTACAACCCCTTTATATCAATCCAATTGTCCTTCATAACTCATAAAATAGTTGTCCCATGCTGTTTATTAATGGGTGCTGAGTAGTGATGAGCGAGTATACTCGTTGCTCAGGTTTTCCGGAGCATGCTCGGGTGGTCTTCAGTATTTGGAAGTGCTCGGAGATTTAGTTTCTGTCAACGCAGCTGCTTGATTTGCGGCTGCTGGACAGCCTCAATACATGTGAGGAATGCCTGTTTGTTAGGGAATCCCCACATGTATTCAGGCTGTCCAGCAGCCACAAATCATGCAGCTGCTTCGACAGAAACTAAATCTCCGAGCACGCCAAAATACTCAGAGGACACCCAAGCGTGCTCAGGAAAACCCGAGCAACAAGTATACTCGATCATCACTAGTGCTGAGTGGTCCAATGGGCATTTTCAGTTCATGTTCGTCACCCACGTGATGCTGCCCCTACATCTTTTACGTGGATGATGTCTCATTTGTGTTTCGCTCAATCTGTCTGGTGTATGTGCAGCTAAGGAAATTGCTGTGTCCTCCACAGGATAGAGCAAATGGCACCTACACAAAGCTAGATCACAACTGCGCATGCGCAAGATTTAGGAGACATCATTGACATCAATCAAGGGCAAGGCGATTGCAATCACAGAGGCGCCCATTTGGTACCATTTTTTGGCCATTAGTAGGTAACGGTTCTAAAAGACATTTTATGGGGAATATGTGAATCTGTGGTTATATAAAGGGGTTATAAGAACCTTGCTGCAAAGGGATAAAAAGTGCCATCAGTGAAATATGTAGGAAAACCCTAGTGACAGGTTCCCTTGAACTTGGTTTCTCATATCTATGTCCAGGAAAATGCATATACTTGTTGGAATTATACTTTAATGGGACAAAGAAATCCCTTATGATTAACTTCACAAACTTCATATAGTAGATCTCTGGATGTAGCTATGGCAACCAGGATGAGAATATCTAATTTACATTACTGTCTGCACTATAAGAAGAAAGGTTACAATGATAGATATAGGTCATTTAGCATATGAATAGGTTTATATGAAAACCCATTTGTAGGCACCTTCCTTCTAAAAACTTTAGAGCAATACTAGTTTTTCCCACAAAATCTTTTTAAATCTGGAACGAAAACTAAGAAGCTTGTGGATATAGAAAATAAAACCCAGTACCCATTATAGGAGTTTTTAGCCTGGCTTAAAGGGGTTCTCTCATCATCTTAAAGTACCACTTCTGAGTTTCTTTTTATTTCAGAACTGGAATGGTGCAACTAATACTGTATAAGTTCCCTGCCCCTAGTATTATACCCACCAGCCACCATCTTCAACTATTCCCAGGGCTGCTCCTGTCCCGCATCTACCACAACTTCTGACTGGAAGTCAGAGGTAACGGTCACAAGCTCTCAGTGTAAGTCTATGATATCCTCGTTCTGGCTGTCATAGACTTACAATGAGTTGTGACTTCCAGATCATGCCGTAACACTGGAAGCGATGTGGCAGGTCACAACTTCCAGAAGAGCGAACGGAGCGCCACTGATAACAGAAGACATCGGCGGTGAAAATAAGACTAGGGGCAGGGAACTAATATTAGTAG
Source organism: Oophaga sylvatica (assembly GCA_033576555.1). NCBI lineage: Eukaryota > Metazoa > Chordata > Amphibia > Anura > Dendrobatidae > Oophaga > Oophaga sylvatica. The sequence continues at coordinate 123,374,601 of JARQOD010000004.1, forward strand.
CACCACTATAGTGATGCAATAAAAAAGGCTGGAGTGCTTGTGCAGACAAGCAACTTTGCAATATATTTATTATTAAAAAATTCTTTCCATTTTCATGAACAGAAGGATTTTTTATTTTATTGTTTTCCGCTCATTGTCTAGGCCAACAGCCACCTCTTCAGTTTATCAGTGGTGGCAAGGAGGACAGCACTTACATGCTCTTTCTCATAGAGCTTGAAAGTGCTGATCTGAAGCTAGCCAAATCACTAGATCCGCCCAGACTCAGTGTTTTCCTCCAATGCTGCAAAGGTAAAGCTATCTCTACTTGCAACATCAAATAATGTGCAGTTTGGACAAGCAGCTCAGAGAAGCCAATGGTCCAAACTGTCAACCAATCAGGAGAGCATTGCTAGCCAGGAACCCTGGAGACAGAGGAGCTATGTGCTGCAGAAGACTGAAAATCAGATAACCCCTTTAGATGTTTACATTTTTCAATGGCCAGAATAATCTTTCAGCATTCTGATCCTAACATTTTTACTGATTTAATAACTCATTAAAATAAATGTCATAGATACATACGCAAAAGTTCACCAACATGGATCTCATAGTATTTTATCTTATCAGCTTAATGCCAAATTTTTGGACACTTGTAAGACTCGGTTGCAAAGTACAGATAGAAAAATAGTTAGAAAAATGCAATTAATTGTAAAGATTTATTTAGATGAAAGATTGTGAAAACGCCTTGATAATTTCATGTTTGGAAAAAAACAAAAGCAAAAAACAGAGCCTTATAGTAAGAGTTGGTATTTTTTTAAAGATTACTAAAAGCTTATTGTAAACATATACTATTATTTATGTTTTTACATGAATATTTTTGCGATAAAATGAACTCTATAAAGATTTACTTTTATTTAGCTTATTTTAAATACCTCTGTGACCAGTGTCTAAGGATTCACTTTTGCATTTGGTATTAGATAACCTGTTTTGTCACAGCTGCCATCAGTATTTCTGCGATTTCTCTATCAACTAGACTTAGAACGGTGTTCAGTAGCTTTATTATTGGTGTCTCATTACAGGAAATCAATGGTAAAAGGAAGACATATTGCAATTCATCCAATTCCTTATTAAACATTTTCACGGTACTTGAAAGGAAGGTAAAACACCAATTGATACATTTAGTTACTACCTGTCTCAACCTCAATGCCATGCCTGAGGATACATTAAAGAAAATCTGATGCCACTCCTGATATGTCTTTTCCGCAAATAATTGCATTTTCCCATGAACTAATAATAGTGTTTTCTCTTAAAATTTATGAACAAATTCACAACTGGATGCTACTAGTCTGTCTCTTCTCACTTTAAGGGCAGGTGCACAGAGAAGGGGGAGGAAAGATTTTTTTTCTCCCCTCTGAGTAAAACTGATCCCACTCTGATCACCGTATGATCAAACTCGGATTAGGGTCTGATCAGCATAATGGGGCTGTTTTTTCTTAGATGGAGCGAAAAATGGTCTCTGCACCTACTGTTTCAGCATTGTGGACAAAAGATGAGCAAATTTGTTCAGTTATTGTCTCCAAATCTGTTTTGACATATTCAAGTCATATTGAACACTATTCGTGCCGAATGTTTGTTTTATGTTCGGTTCCGAACATATTCAGAAATTTTTACTCCCATTGACTCTAATGATGTTCGGCTGTGTTCGACGAATATTGCAAAAAATATATTCGAATCCAATTGTATTCGGAACCGAATCTGTTGTGAACACCTTTAATCTGGCTTCTGAGTTTGGGCTCCCTCTGCTGGTAATAGAGCTGGTCTGGCAGACAGAAGTCAATCACCTGAAGGGGATGATTGGAGATCAGGTGTTACAGACTGGGGAGATTTAAGTGAGCAGCCTTCCCTTGGTGGATGCTGGTGATTTGGTCTTTTTCCTGAGCCTTTTGGCCTGCATCTTTCAGATAAGTTATTTGTCTGTTTAATTCTGTGGCATTTGTTCCCTGCCTTGCTGGTATGAGTTCAGTCTGGTTCCCTGCGGGAGCCTGTGCTGGACTCTGTTTTCCTTTGCCACAGCTCATGACAGTCTTTCAGTATTTCTAGTCTCCTGGTATTTCAGTATCTATTGTTTTGTGTCCAGTTCACACCAGAGTTCTGATTTAGTGGGGGAGAGGTCGTATGGCCTCAGTATTTTTGCATATCAAACATGTTGGAATTTTTCTTAGGGTTTTTTCAGGTTTGCAGACAGTATCCTTTCCTGTCCTGTTCTATCCAGACAGTTTGGGCCCCAGCATTTGCTTATTCTCTTTTCTGCCTGTGTTTGTATTTCATCTGTCTCACCGTCAATATATGTTTGGGGGTTATCTATTACTTTGGGGCTCTACTCCAGGGCAGTTAGCTTCCCCTTTCTCTCTTTAGGCTTAGTTAACTCTTTGGCTGTGTCGAGGCGTCTAGGGCATATTAGGTACGTCCCATGGCTAATTCTAGTTTTGTTGTCAGTTTAGGGGTCTGCAATCCGCCAAGTTACCAACCTCTCTGGGTGTTTGGTTGCCTACCCTATTTTTCTATTATCCTCCTCGGTTACCGAATCATAACACGAATCCAAACAAATTCGCTCATCTCTATTGTGGACTATATCAAAGTGTGTAGGGCACACCCTGTGGACAGGAGGAATAATAACACCCAGTTATTACTTTGAGCATAAATTTCAAGGAGAAATAATAGAGGAACAGACCAAAACAGATCTGTAAAATTTGTAGCTATAATTGTTATTTTATGGAATATACAAGTTTTTATTTTAAGAGTGGCATGTTAGGAACAGGTTTACTTTAAAGGGGAATTCTAATGCTATTGCAAAAACTATTAGAATTCTCAAATTTTCTTTTTCTAGGCAGCTTAATTTTGAGAGTAGTCTAGATGAGGAAAAATAGAATTCCCCAGGATTGTCTTGACAAGGCAGCAAATGCATCTCAAAGAATAACAAATATGTCATTATAAGATAAGCCTTTTTAGAGGATGGTTAGCAATTGGGAAAAGAAGCACAAACCCCTCCGGGCCCTATTTGTGCAAATGAGGGCTGGCAACTGAATGATTGTCAGGCGCTTTCATTACTTCAAACATTAGCTGTTTAGTAAGAAAATAAATGTGCTGTGGGACTATCTTAAAGTGTTTTTCTAGGAATTTTACATAACATTTTGGCTCCTAAGATATACAATATTCAATATATAGAGCTTCCTGTGCCGCCATCATACTTTTGTTTTTATGGTGTAAAATGACTGATGTCCAAACTATTGACACATCTCTTGACAGCAGCAATTACTGATTGTTGTGGTCATCTGATATGTTATCATTATGAATATTGTGTCACCATTAAAACAATGAAAATTGGTTTAAATGTAAACTATTACAAAGGAATCTACAGTTAACCTGTCTTTAGTTTTAAGGCTAAGTGCACACGTTCAGGATTATTTGCGTTTTTTGCGTCAAAAACGCATGAATTAAGCATCCTATCATTTAGAATGAATTCCGCAATTTTTGTGCACATGGTGCGTTTTTTTCCATGAAAAAAACGCATCGCGGAAAAAGAAGCAACATGTTCATTAATTTTGCGGAATTCTAGCGTTTTTCCCGCTATATTATTGACCTAGAAAGTTCAGGGAAAAATCGCTGTAAAAACGCGTCAAATCCGCTCAAAAAATGCACCAAAAATGCGCAAAATCCGCGCAAAAAAATGTGCGTTTTTGCAGTGAAAAAAGTCCGGTTTTGCTCAGGAATATTCTGCAAACATTCCTGAATGTGTGCACTTAGCCTAACTCTCCTAAAGTATCACTCTGTCTTACAGTGCAGGTGAATAGCTTTGTATACATGTTTCTATAACTTGTAGCTGCCTTACATAAAAGTGCTTTGATTGCTGCATGTGCTGTATTTTAATTACTTCTTTGGAGTCATGGAGGAGGAGCTTCTTGGATGAAGATTCACAGTGACTGGCCTATAAGCATGACTAGCAGTTTTTGCTTGATTGATGTCCTTTTAGGCCGGGATTAAGAACAGGATTTTGATCATGTAGCCCCAGCCTTAGGGCTCGCTCACACTATTGCATAAATCGGGCGAGTGCAATGTAAGAAAAAAAGGGATTGTAATTCAATGAGGCACTGCAAATTTGCGTATTATTTCTCAGTTGTATTCAGCATGAGAAAAATATACCAGCATGCTGGGATTTCATTCTGAAATCGGATGTGTGTGAGAAAAAAATTGGATGCTATACGGACCATCAGTATGGCATCTGATTTTTACCGATACATTACAATTCTTTAACATAGGAAACTGTAAATGGTCCTCTAAGAGACTAATAACTGCTGAGTAAAAAAAATGTATTGTGGGAATCAGAAAAAAATCATCCAACTCTCCTGGATGCGAATGGGACTGATTTTTTTTATACTCTAGTGTGGACGAACTCTTCGAGACCTTATCCAACAATAGCTATGTTTATGCACCTGGCACCCTAGCTTTTCAGCGCAGTGGCTTCAACTCTATTAATCTAAGAAGTGAAAAGGAAGAATAAAAGCACTCCATGTGGGATCAGTATTGCAGGACAGGTAACAGGATTCAAGCCCTTCTCACCTGTTATGGTTGTGTTGGGCAGGCACATCGCTGGAAGGAGCAGAGACAGATCCACCATGGAGCTGCTGCATCAACCGCTGGTTCCGAACCTTGTGGATCATGGAACTGAAGAATTTTCACGGAAGAAAAAGGTGCGTGGTGTTGTCTGGGAACTGCCATATATATGGATGACCAGAGTCTGGTAATAGAAACTAATAAAACTTTCTTTTACCCGACTGTGTAATCCACATCTATGGTAGTGCTCAGATGACACCACACCTCTTTTTCTTTTCGAGCAATTAATCCAAGTAGGTAATTAACAAATAACACATACAGTGATTAAAGCCCTTCTTTGACCAAATGCATCTACTGGTAATACTTATTGGGACATGTTTAGAAAGCTATTTAAGTACAATATACTCTGGTGGGGTAAGTACAATATGCTCTGGTGGGGGTGTCTTTTAGAGAATTTAAGCCAATGGAAGGTTCATTTTAAGAATCAGTAATGTGATCATTGTGAACTTCTATTTTTTTCTATCTCATGTCTGAAAATATTAGTTGAATTCCACTAATTCTCAGTAATTTACAAGCTAGGCTTATCATGTCAAATTTTATCATCTTATATTTTACACCGCTGCACCAACAATTGCCAGTCTTTCTATGATCGTTTTCATTCAACAACCTGCAATTAAAGCCATTTTGCTATTTATCATCTGTTGTGTAGCATTAGCCAATATAGATGATAGAAGACTTAGGCTACTTTCACACAACAGTTTTTTGACGTCAGGCGTGATCCGGCGTGTTTTTTTGTAATTGACTTTCATTAGCGCCGGATCGCGCCTGATGTCGTTGCGTTGCATCCATTTTTGGCCGGATCCGGCGGAAATGTAGATTCCGGCGGCCGGACAAAACGGTCACTGCAATGTTTTTTATTTTTCCGGACTCGCCTGATAGTGCCTGAATCGGCGCATCAGGGGGCCGGAAATAATACAAGTATATGGTGCCGGATCAGTCTTTTGTGCAATCCGTCAAAAGACTGATCCGGATTCTGGAAATCAGGGACTACTACTACTACTACTACTACTACTACTACTCGGTCCGGACATGCGTACCTGCATTTTCCGCCTGCAAAACTTCTTTTTCCGGGTTCAAAAGTTCAGGTCGGATCCGGCAAAAAAAATGATTCTTTGCATCAGTTTTTTCATTTCAGCGTCGGATCCGTCCTATCAGGTAGGCGACGGATTATGCCTGACACAAAAAAACTGATGTGTGAAAGCAGCCTTAAAGGGAACCTGTCACCATAAAATTGCAGTCCAGTCTGTAGGCATGATATTATAGAGCAGGAAGAGCTGAGCGAATATATAGTATTTGTGATAAAAGATTCAGCATAACCTATGCTTTAATAATTTAAACCTCTGCTCTTTCTGGGATTTTGTACAGAGGGCGGATCTATCAGTGACTGACAGCTAAATCTCTATGCATATTTATACAGAGAAAGCTGTCAGTCACTGATAGGACCTCCCGCTGGACCGAGAATCCCAGAAAGAGCAGAGGGTAAAATGAGTAGCACACCAATTATAGTGAATCTTTTAACTAAAAAAAACTATATATCAATCTACTCCACTCCCCTTGCTTTACAGCATGCTGCTTGGAGATGGGAAAGCAATGTCTTGGTGATAGGTTGTCTTTACAGGAGCCCTCCCATGAACTTTTTTCCACTAAATCTGTATATATACACCAACTTATTATCCTATGTTATAGCCGTAAAGCAGGTGAGCATATGGACTCCAAAAGAAAAAAGCTTTGCAGAAAAGGCCAGGGTATGAAAGGTTAAAAAATATAAAGTTTATTCAATCCATTAAAAACAGTGTATTAAAAACATACGGAAAGCAGAAAGAGAGAACCGCAGGTATACAAGAGGAAGGTGGGTACACCCAGATAGTAATTTTATAAGTACTCAAACAGTTATTCAACTAATATACACATGTGACCAACATGCATGTATTATAAGTAATCAAAAAACAGAACACAATAATTGTTGCTGTATAACAAATGTCACAGGTAAAAAGTAACACATGATGTGCGAAGGTAGATAGCAGCAATTATACAGTATGTTCATTCAAAGCTGGCAGCTCCACATCCTTATTTCATTGCAAAAAAGTTAAAGTTGCCATGTGAAAAAAAGGGGGGAGCTGTTAATAAAATGCAGAGCTGTCAGTTAGACATGTAAGGAACGAGAGAGGTGTATGCAAGGGAGTGCAAACAATTTCAAATAATAAAGGAGTACATAGTAAAAGATACTGTACCTTTAAGAATGACGACTGGGAACCACCACACCCGATGCGCGTTTCACAGTGAAATGCTTCGTCCTGGACCCATGGAGAGTCTGGAGAGTGGTGATGTCACTCAGAAAAGAAGCAGAACGATGCTGGATTCTGAAGAAAACCACGGTAGCTGAGTTTATTAACACACTACAGTAAATACACATATACACAGATTTAGTGTGGAAAAAAAGTTCACCGACGTGCTTCTGTATGGTTGGTATTAAATGTAAGGATACAAATTTAACATGGTCAGAAGAGTGTAATAATAGAAGAACATTCTCATGCCCTTTGTTTGTCTGTTTAATGTTGCATAATATTTCTATCATGATGCTTCCTGGCATCCTGTGCAAGGATGTGATATAATTTAGACTTGTACCAATGTATGGAAAACGCCACCGTTTATGGTGTTGCTTTTATTAGAGGCTATAAGAATAGTTTGTTTGAACTTACTAAGAGAGCAAACACTCACTAAGAGAACTGGCAGGTTTTTGTGGACCAAATTGCTAATCAATCTTATTCATATGAACATTCTTTAAAGGGCTTGTCCAGGGATTCGCCGGTTTCTGAGCCAGGATGGGAGGATATGTATATGTTATAAATACTCCTTCGCTAGTGGGTGTGGCTTTGGTTCAATACAATTGTATGGAGCGAGGCTGCGCCCTCTAGTTGTCCACGCCCACTGGATGGCCATGAGCTTAGATGGGGTGCAGCCTCTCAATAAAAGTGTATGGAGTGAGGCCGCACCCACTGGACGGGCTCTAGTCAGGAGCATGTACAACTCATACATATCCTCTGGTCCCGGATCAGAAACAAGCGAATTCCCTCCATGCACAATGTGTGCATTTAGAGGATTCATTAATCTGCAGTCCTATAGAGTGACTGCCGACTTATCGATTGGACCGGACAAACCCGTTAAGCTTTGACGATGTAGAGAAGGAGAGAGGGTATAGTTTCTGGAGACTACATGGAAGGAGTGGTCAGTAGGGAAGACATGACCTGCTCCTCTTAGGTTGGTTTTACATGTTTTGAATGCATCTGAAAATTGACCAAAGTAGTTTCACTGTTAATAGCAGTGCAGTAAACTGCTATTTTGCTGAATAACCACATGATCATAATCAATTAAATTACCAAGTTGAAAGCTGGTACTATCTCCAAGTTAACACAGTTTGGTCCAAAACATGTAAACTCACCATAATAAGTAAAAAAATGAAAGTTTTCATCTGTAGTTCATAAATTCAGTGATTAAAAAGAATGTATGTTTTCAGCCCTATGTTAGGGGCCGCTTTACACATCCAACATTCAAGGTATAAGTAAGGACCACAATGTTCAGACAATCTGCGGGTCTCCTGACCTAAACTCAACAGTATCCTGACCCAAACTCAATAGTATCCTGACCCAAACTTAACAGCATATACATATACAGTATTTCTATAAGGATCTTGATTTTGGGGCATGAGACTCACAGCCAGTCCAGACTCTTTGGTCAATACTTGGACCATGAATGTTGGACATGTCAAACCTGCCTTAAATATATCCAATGCAAAACATCTATTCTTTAAATCGTAGTGTACTTAGGGAGATATCAATGTGTATGTCCATACACAGGATTTATCTTTAGGAGACCAAGTTTTTCTTATATCCGTAAAATGGCTTAAAGTATTTAATCTTTGAAAATATATTTGCAGCACATGTTAGCAAACCAACTATTAGTAATCACTTGTGAATGATTACATCTGCTTTTCTACAGCTCATCGACTTGTGCAAATTATATACTCTAGAAAAAAAAGTGAATGGATGTTGCATATAATTGTTGCAGTCCAATATGAAAAAGTTTCAATAATTAGATGACATTTTCTTGGTTTTATTTTTGTTACAAAATAATTTATGTGTACTGTCTATTTTATTAATTAAAATGTTGATGGAAAATCGATTTATTGTTATGGTTACATTCGAAAGGTCTTGTTATATACACATATTTATTAATTTAAAAAAGTGATACACACGTTTTTATTTTGGTGAGGCATGTTCTTACCATTTTTATTAATAAGGTTTTACAGGTAACAATGATGAACTGGTGAGCAATGGGAAAAACGAGAACAAATGGTCTTAATACATAACCGTTGTTTTCATTTTTATTTTATAAATCAGTAGTACACATGGAAATTAGAGAAATCTGCTTCTTTCTCTGCCAGAATTGATCAGTTGCTATCAAAATTCTCAATTCTGAAGCAAAATCTGTATTCAGTGAAGACGGACTTTCCCATTACTGAGATAGGAAAACCATTGCCAGTGGGAATTTCACCTGCGGAAATTAATGCAAAGGTAAGATAGTACCATGTGGTGTCTCCAGATATCTCCGGTTTTTCTCTTAGTAGAGCAGTATACAAAATGCACACTGTTTTGCTATAATATGAGCACTGAAACTTGACAATTACAAATAGTTTTTTCCATCAGCCTCTTTCAACCTCCCTCCATCAGTCTGGATGGTGATTACTAGGCCATTGTAAACACTTAGCCACCTGGAAGGGATAGGGAGATGGGTAGGCATGGGGATCATTCCCCTCATGGATACATCAGACTGATAATAATGTGTTTTGTGTATTATTTTAGTGCTCCTATTAGACAAATGTCACATAATTTTTGTGCAATTTTGGCTACTTGGAGTACAGACCTTATTTGCATGTGCTATTTGCAACACCTTTTTAGATTAATGGACTAAAATGCCTAGTTTTGAAGATTACTTACACTCTTATTGTGGCCACTTTTAAATTAATGATCCTTCTAAAGAATGCTTGGACTCTAATTTACAAATATTTCCAGGCAATTTGCAATAAAATTGAGTGCTTAACCAGTTATCTTGTTAATTTAATCTTGACAGTTTGTGAGCTCATCTGAATCTTCCGCATTTCTGCATGCGATTGGCCTAAAATTACATCCGATTTTCAAATAAGTCCTAAAATTAGTTAAAGAGAAACAATTCAAACAAATGAGTCAAAATTATTACAACTTCACATTTTTAACCCCTTAGTGACAGAGCCAATTTGCAGCTAAATGACCAGGCCAATTTTTACAATTCTGACCACTGTCACTTTATGAGGTTATAACTCTGGAACGCTTTAACGGATCCTGCTGATTCTGAGACTGTTTTTTCATGACATATTGTACTTCACGTTAGTGGTATTTTTTTTTTATATGACTTGCGTTTACTTATGAAAGAAACAGAAATATGGCAAAAATGTTGAAAATTTAGCAATTTTCAAACTTTGAATTTTTATGCCCTTAAATCAGAGAGATATGTCACACAAATTTCTTAATAAATAACATTTCCCTCATGTCTACTTTACATCAGCCCAATTTTGGGAACAAAAGTTTTTTTGTTACAAAGTTATAAGGGTTAAAAGTTGACCAGCGATTTCTCATTTTTACAACACCATTTTTTTTAGGGACCACATCACATTTGAAGTCACTTTTAGCGGTCTATATGATAGTAAATACCCAAAAGTGACACCATTCTAAAAACTGCACCCCTCAAGGTGCTTCAAACCACATTCAAGAAGTTTATTAACCCTTCAGGTGCTTCACAGGAGCTGAAGCAATGTGGAAGAAAAAATTTACTTCAGAACCAGTTTTTGTATTTTCACAAGTGTTAAAAGAAAAAAATGAGCCACAAAATTTGTTGTGCAATTTCTCTGAACACGCCGATACTCCACATGTGGCGGTAAACCACTTTTTGGGCGCACTGCAGAGGTCGCAAGGGAAGGAGCGCCGTCTGACTTTTTCAACGCAGAATTGGCTGGATGCATTGTCACGTTTGGAGAGCCCCTGATGTGCCTAAACAGCAGAAACCCCCAACAAGTGACCCCACTTTGGAAACTAGACCCCCCCAAAGAGCTTACCTAGATGTGTGATGAGCACTTTGAACCTCCAAGTGTTTCACAGAAGTTTATAGCCGTGAAAATAAAAAATAATTTTTTCCACAAAAATGATTTTCTAGCACGCTATTTTTTTATTTTCCCAAGGATAACAGGAGAAATTGGACCCCAAAAGTTGTTGTGCAATTTTTCCTGAGTACGCCTATACCCCATATGTTGGGGTAAACCACTGTTTGGGCGCACGGCAGGGCTCGGAAGGTTGGGAGCGCCATTTGACTTTTTGAACGCCACGTCGTGTTTGGAGACCCCCTGATGTGCCTAAATAGTGGAAACCCCTCAATTCTAGCTCCAATCCTAACCACAACACACCCCTAACCCTAGTCCTAACCCTAATCCTAACCCTAATTCCAACCCTAATTGTATCCCTAACCCTAATTTTATACCTAACCCTAATTGTATCCCTAACCCTCATTGTAACCCTAGCCCTAATTGTAACCCTAACCCTAACCCTAATTTCAACCCTAATCCTAACCCTAATTATAACCCTAACCCTAATGGAAACATGAAAATAAATACAATTTCTTTATTTTATTATATGTCCCTAACTAAGGGGGTGACAAGGGGGGGGGGTTATTTACTTTTGTTTTCATTTTGATCACTGTGATAGGGTTTTTCACAGTGATCAAAATGTACTTTCACTGAATGAATGAATCTGCCGGCCATTTTCTTTAACAGGAAGAAGATGCTGGGAGGCTCGGAGCTGCAGGAGGACAGGGGGGACTCCGGGAGGTACGGAGTTCACATTGGGGGACCCTATTTCTCTCCCCTCTGATGTGCGAACACATCAGAGGGGAGAGAAATTGCATGCAGGATCTCGGCTTTTTTTTCTTTTGCGATCGCCGTTATATGGTTAATAACAGTGATCGCAAAAGCAGGGAACTGCGGGGGACCCAAATTATGTTCTCTGGGGTCTCGGCTACCCCTTGGTAGCTGAGACCCTGGACAAAGTCCAACTCGGCGGGCGCACTGCGCACTGCGCAGGCGCCCACCACTTTCCTTGCCTGAGAAGATGCGGGCAGCTCCGGGTGACAGGGTGGGACAACCGGAGGTGTTAGGTTTTGGTAGCTGAGGAGAGCAGGCAAAAACGGCAATATACCAGAGAGGTTGGAATCTATTGGATTGCAGTACACTGACTAACCACCACAACTAAAGGCAGCCGTGGAGCGTTCCTACGTGGTCCTAGACGCCTCATCACAGCCTGAGAGATTAACTACACCTAAAGATAGAAAGAGGAAAGCTATGTGCCCCGGAGCAGATCCCCAAAGAACATAGGAAGCCCCTAAACATGTAATGGCGGTTAGACAAGAAGAAATACAGACACAGACAGAAAATAGTATGAGCAAACGCTGGGGTCCAATCTGCCTAGACAGAAAAGGATAGAAAGGATACTCACTGCAATCCAAAAAAACCCTAAAAAATGCCAACGCTACTGATTGCAAAACACCTGAGATCACACGACCTCTACCACCTAAATCAGTTCTCTGGTGTAACAAAACTAAGCCGCAGCCACTGAAAAAACTGGAAAAGGCAAATGAACAAACAACAGTGGCTCCAGCAGAACTGAGAGGAGCCCAAGCCCCCCAGGGGGGGAACCTGGCTGACCTCACAGAAATGCAGAGAAATAAGCAAATGGTAAGCACAAAAACAAAAACAGAAAATATCTTATCTGAAAGCAGAAGAAGAGGCAAGACTCAGCAAGCTTCCAAGTGAACCAGGAACCACAGTTGAGACAAGAACAATTGATCACCGGCAACCATGATGGGAGGGAACCTCCCTTATATCAAGCCACTCCGTGACCCCTTATTGCCAATCCTCATTGAAAGGTTCAGTACTGTTTGTAACCACCAGAGGGAGCCTCTGCTCAGAATTCATTTCCAAAACATTCACAACAGTAATCCCCTTGAGGAGGGGTCACCGAACCCTCATTTGTGCAACCAGGTCGGTCAGGATGAGCTTTGTGATAGGCACAGATCAGTCTCCTAGCATGGATGTCCGAAGCAAACACCGAAGAATTGTCCTCCTGACCATAACCTCTCCACTTAACCAAATACTTGAGTTTCCATCTAGAAAAACGAGAATCCAATATTTTCTCAACCACATACTCCAGATTGCCCTCAACCAAAACAGGGTCAGGAGACACAGCCATAGGAACCACTGGCTCGACAAACCTCTTCAATAAAGACTTGTGGAACACACTATGGATCTTAAATGTCCCTGGAAGAAGTAAACTAAAGGAAACAGGATTAAGAATCTCCATGATCTTATAAGGTCCAATGAACCTAGGCTTAAACTTAGGAGATGCAACTCTCATAGGGATATTTCTTGAGGACAACCAGACCAAGTCCCCCACTTTAAACCGAGGACCATCAGTCCTATGCCGGTTGGCAAACCGCTGGGCCTTCTCCTGAGAGAGGGACAACCTCTCCACTACCTGGTCCCAAATCTGCTGCATACGCTCCACAACAGAGTCAACACCCGGACAGACAGAAGCCTCCTTCTGTCCCGAGGAAAATTGAGGGTGAAACCCAAAATTGCAGAAAAATGGAGACATCAAAGTGGCAGAGCTAGCCCTATTATTAAGAGCAAACTCAGCCAAAGGCAAAAACGAGACCCAGTCATCTTGATCAGCAGACAAAAGCATCTCAGATAAGTATCCAATGTCTGGTTTGTTCTCTCAGTTTGTCCATTGGTCTGAGGATGAAAAGCAGAGGAGAAAGACAATTGAACACCAAGTTTAGAACAAAAAGTCCTCCAAAATCTGGAAACAAACTGGACTCCTCTGTCAGACACAATGTTCTCAGGAATGCCGTGTAACCGAACCACGTGCTGAAGGAACAAAGGCACCAATTCGGAGGAGGAAGGCAACTTAGGTAATGGCACAAGATGTATCATCTTGGAAAACCTATCACAAATCACCCAGATAACGGTCATTCTCTGAGAAACAGGGAGGTCGGAAATATATTCCATAGAGATATGGGTCCATGGTCTCTTGGGCACAGGCAATGGCATCAACAAACCACTAGAGCGAGAGCAAGGCTTGGAGCGAGAGCAAGTCCCACAGGACTGCACAAACTCCCTGATGTCACGAGACAAAGTAGGCCACCAAAAGGACCGACTCACCAAGTCTCTGGTACCAAAAATTCCGGGATGACAGGCCAACGCGGAACAATGACTCTCAGACATCACACTCTTTTTCCACCGGTCTGGGACAAACAATTTCACAATAGGGCAGCGCTCCGGTTTATCCTCCTGACACCCTTCCAGAGCCAGTCTCAAATTGGGCGAGATGGCGGAAAGAACTACACCCTCTTTCAAAATAACAGCAGGATCATATAACTCAGGAGAGTCTGCAAGGAAACTCCTCGAGAGGGCATCCGCCTTAACATTCTTAGTGCCAGGAAGATAGGAAACCACAAAATTAAAACGTGTGAAAAACAAGGCCCACCTGGCCTGTCTAGGATTAAGTCGCTTGGCTGATTCCAGATAAACCAGATTCTTATAGTCCGTGAGGACCACCACCTGATGTTTGGCTCCCTCCAGCCAATGTCTCCACTCTTCAAAAGCCCACTTTATGGCCAATAACTCCCGATTACCCACGTCATAATTACGTTCAGTTGGAGAAAATTTTCGAGAGAAAAAGGCACAAGGGTTACTTTTAAGGTCTCAGGATCTCTTTGGGACTAAACGGCACCTGCCCCAATTTCAGAGGCATCAACCTCCACCTGAAATGGCAGAGAAACATCAGGCTGCCGTAGAACAGGAGCAGAAGTGAATCTCTGCTTAAGTTCCTGAAACGCAGAGACTGCCTCAGGAGGCCAATTCACCACATCAGAACCCTTTTTGGTCAAATCAGTCAATGGTTTAACAATAACCGAGAAATTACCAATAAATTTACGATAAAAATTGGCAAAACCCAAGAATCTCTGAAGAGCCTTTAATGAAGTAGGTTGGACCCAATCACAGATGGCCTGAACCTTGACCGGGTCTATTTCAATAACAGATGGAGACAAAATGAATCCCAGAAATGAGATCCTCTGTACGCCAAAAAGACACTTTGATCCCTTCACATACAGAGCATTCTCTCTCAAAATCTGGAACACAGTCCGAACATGTTTCACATGAGAGTCCCAGTCATTGAAAAAAATCAAGATATCATCCAAATAAACAATCAGAAATGTATCCACAAAATCCCTGAAAATGTCATTCATGAAGGACTGGAAGACGGAAGGAGCATTAGTGAGCCCAAAGGGCATCACTAGGTACTCAAAATGCCCCTTTGGGGTATTAAACGCCGTCTTCCATTCATCCCCGTGCTTAATGCGAATAAGGTTATACGCCCCCCTGAGGTCAAGCTTGGTAAACCAAGTAGCACTTTTCACCCTGGAAAACAGGTCAGAAATCAAGGGTAACGGATATTGATATTTCACAGTGATATTGTTCAAGAGACGATAATCAATACACGGCCTTAATGAACCATCCTTTTTGGCCACAAAGAAAAAACCGGCACCCAAGGGTGAAGAGGATGGTCTGATATGACCCTTCTCCAATGATTCCTTGATATAAGACTGCATAGCGTCATGTTCAGGTACAGACAAGTAAAAAAGGCGACCTTTATGGAATTTACTACCAGGCACTAATTCAATAGCGCAGTCATAGCTCCTATGGGGGGGGCAAGGATGCAGATTTACTTTCGCTAAACACATCAGAAAAATAAGTCAAAAAGTCAGGAACTTCCTGAGACTGGGGAGAGGCAGAAAAAACAGGAGTGTTGGCATTAACACATTGGCAGCCCCAACTGGTCACAGACACAGATCTCCAATCCAAAACAGGATTATGAGACTGTAACCAAGGGAAACCTAGTACAATAATGTCATGCAGATTATACAGTACCAAAAATTTGCAACTCTCCTGATGATCAGGTTCAACCCTCATTATCACCTGAGTAGAAAACTGGGGTTTATTCTCAGCCATAGAGGTAGAATCAATCCCCAGTAGGGAATAGACTTCCGTAGGGGTATCAATTTAAACCCACAATGTTTGGCAAAATCAAAATCCATCAGGTTAATAGCTGCTCCCGAATCAACAAAATCCTGAGCAGAAAATGTGGACAGGGAGCAAATCAGGGTAACAGTCAACAGAAATTTAGTCTGAACACTACCCAAGACAACTGAGCGTGCAAAACGTCTTCCCCGCTTAGGGCAGACAGAAATAGCATGAGAGGCGTCACCACAATAGAAACATAACCCATTGCGTTTTCGAAACTCATGACACTGTGCCCCAGAAGCCACTCTATCACACTGCATGGGTTCAGAAGCTGGCTCACAAGGCAACACTATTCCACGCATATCTCTACGCTCACGCAAACGTCTGTCAATTTGAATCGCTAATGACATAGAATCATTGAGACCAGAGGGAGCAGGGAAACCAACCATAACATCTTTTACATTCTCTGACAGATCCTTCTGAAAAAAGGCTGCCAAAGCATCATCATTCATTTGGTTAGGACTGCCCATTTTCGGAATTTCTGACAGTATAACTCAGCGTCCTCAAGCCCCTGATTTAATGCCAACAAGGTTCTTTCAGCTTGATCAGTGACATTAGGTTCATCGTACAATAACCCCAGAGCCAGAAAAAATGCATCAACATCACTCAAAACAGGGTCCCCAGGTGTCATGGAAAAAGCCCAATCCTGAGGATCGCCGCGCAGGAGAGAGATGACAATTTGAACCTGCTGTGCTGCGTTCCCTGAGGACTTAGGTTTTAAGGCAAAAAACAACTTACAGTTTTTTTTGAAATTCAAAAATTTGGCCCGATCTCCCAAAAACAAATCTGGCCTGGGAATCCTAGGTTCCACAACCGGCAACCCAGCAAGATAGACAGCAATACTCCGAACCTCAGTGGCAAGCTGATCCACACGGCCAGACAGCTGTGCAAGCTCCATTGAGAGAAAAAAAAATCCTCCTCAGCACCCAGAGAAAAAGAGGGAAAAAATGCAAGAAACAAACAAAAAAAAATCTCTGACAACTCTGACAACTTTTTTTCTTTCCACACTATTTTTCCCTTCTGTGAGTACCATACAATTTTCAGTTTGGCCGGTGATACTGTTATGTTTTGGTAGCTGAGGAGAGCAGGCAAAAACGGCAATACATCAGAGAGGTTGGAATCTATTGGATTGCAGTACCCTGACTAACCACCACAACTAAAGGCAGCCGTGGAGCGTTCCTACGTTGGTCCTAGATGCCTCGTCACAGCCTGAGAGATTAACTACACCTAAAGATAGAAAGAGGAAAGCTATCTGCCCCGGAGCAGATCCCCAAAGAACATAGGAAGCCCCCAAACATGTAATGGCGGTTAGACAAGAGGAAATACAGACACAGACAGAAAATAGTATGAGCAAACGCTGGGGCCCAATCTGCCTAGACAGAAAAGGATAGAAAGGATACTCACTGCAATCCAAAAAAACCCTAAAAAATGACAACGCTACTGATTGCAAAAACACCTGAGATCACAGGTGTCTGGTGTAACAAAACTAAGCCGCAGCCATTGAAAAAACTGGAAAAGGCAAATGAACAAATAACAGTGGCTCCAGCAGAACTGAGAGGAGCCCAAGCCCCCCAGGGGGGGGGGGAACCTGGCTGACCTCACAGAAATGCAGAGAAATAAGCAAATGGTAAGCACAAAAACAAAAACAGAAAATATCTTATCTGAAAGCAGAAGAAGAAGCAAGACTCAGCAAGCTTCCAAGTGAACCAGGAACCACAGTTGAGACAAGAACAATTGATCACCGGCAACCATGATGGGAGGGAACCTCCCTTATATCAAGCCACTCCGTGACCCCTGATTGCCAATCCTCATTGAATGGTTCAGTACTGTTTGTAACCACCAGAGGGAGCCTTTGCTCAGAATTCATTTCCAAAACATTCACAACAGGGAGCACAGGGGACAGATCGGGGGTCCCGGGGACCCTATTTCTCTCTCCTCTGATGTGCGATCACATCAGAGGAGAGAGAAATTAAACGGAGAATCATGGCTTTTTTTGTGGTCGCCGTTATAGAGTTAATAACGGCAATCGCAAAAGCGAAGTCGGTAAAAACCAACTTGAATCATGTTCTCTGTGGTCTCGGCTACCCCCGGTAGCCGAGACCCCGGAGAACATCTGACTCTGGGGAGCGCTATAGACTTTCTCCACAGCGCCGTTAATTAACGGCGCTGTGGTTTAAGTACCCTTAACTACCGCTGTTAAAAGGCATATCGGCGGTCGTTAAGGGGTTAAATGAGGAAAATGATCCAATGTCAAATGTCTGTGAGTGTCAAAAGTATTTACCAGAATCTGAAGAAAAGAGTCAAAGCAATGTGAATGCTTCCATTAATTACACAGGTATGCAAACTTTGGGTTTAGAATATTTTTCTTGAATCCAATGACTGATTCTTATGTTTTCTTATGCCCTGTGATGCAGTGACCTCTCTTACAGCTAGGGGGCACTGTAAGTGCTCCACGGGATGTACCTGAAGGCGTAGTTGTGATGGTACAACAGTGCCCAGCATTGTTGTGAATGGCCGGTATGTGTCACAGAAGTCATCTGCACTGTAAGCCAAGTAGTGTTGTTCTGGGACTTGTAGTCCACAAGAGTTTTGTTTAAATTACTAGGGAGGCTTACAGGGCTAGTCGGAGAGCTGGACGGTATCGCCTAGCCTCACATACACCGCCCACTTGTGGTTGTGAGTTTGATGACCTGCCGTAAGGTCATGACCATGTGACCAGCCCATGTGATCCATACCTCACCTGTGGTGGAGTTACAAGCTATGTAATGGAGTTGTGTTGAGCACATGGAGAGAGTGGTTGGGAATCTGTCAGTGTGGACAGATTTCTATGTGTCCAGGCTGGACACTACAGAATGGTCTGAGGCAGTGCTGGCTAGTCGGAGCCAGAGGAAGGAGAGTTGTGAGATACATCCGGAGTGGACAGTCTGCGAACCGTGAGTGATACTGACCGGGGTCAGTGAGAGACTGTGTTCATGCTAGAGACATGTTTGTGGGATACATCTGAGGAGAAGAGGCATCCGGGAACCTGTGTGGCCGACACCAACAGGTAATGGACAGGAGTCCGTGTTATGCTGACCGGTGTCAGTGAGAGACTGTGTTTATTCTATAAAGCTGAATGTTTAAAGGAAATTGTACTGGCGGCTGCATGCTACTAGGTTCCTGAGGAGCGATTTATGCTGTACTTTAATAAACCGAATAGAGTTTTTTAACCCTGAGTGTCCCATCGTATACCTCAAAGACCAGCCAAGCGAGTAATCCCCATCCACAGATAGTCTGGGACGCTACAGCCCCGATTTAAAAAGAAAAAAAAACAGTTCTATTTTTAACCATCATGTATGGATTTTGCACAAAACGTGCGGGAAATTATGTACAAGAGAGATGAGCAAGAAAAATCTTTATCGTAGCCGAAATAGTACACAATATTATGTGGAGAAAATAAGGATTTGATACACTGATGATTTTGCAAGTTTTCCTACTTACAAAAAAGGAAGAAGTCTAATTTTTATCGTAGAATCTAAAATTAAAAAACAGAAAATCACATTGTATGATTTTTAAAAAAATATATAGCATTTTATTGCATGAAAAAAGTATTTGATCACTTACCAATGAGCAAGAATTCTGGCTCTCACAGACCTGTTAGTTTTTTTTTCAAGAAACCTTCCCACTCTGCACTCATTACCCGTATTAATTGCACCTGTTTGAACTTGTTACTTGTATAAAAGACACCTGTCCACATACTAAATCAGTCACACTCCAACCTCTCTATCATGGCCAAGACCAAAGAACTGTCTTAAAACCCCAGGGACAAAATAATAGATCTGTACAAGGCTGGGATGGGCTGCAGAACAATAGGCAAGCAACTTGGTTAGAAAGCAATAACTGTTGGCACCATTATTACAAAATGGAAGAAACACAAGATGACTGCCAATTTTTCTCGGTCTGGGCTCCATGCAAGATCTCGCCTCATGGAGTAAAGATGATTCTGAGAAAGGTCAGGAATAAGCCCAGAACTACATGGGAGGACCTGGTCAATGACCTGAAGAGAGCTGGGACCACAGTCTCAAACATAACACACTATGCCACCATGGATAAAAATCCTGCAGGCATGCAAGGTCTCTGTCACGACTCTGTTGTCAGGTCTCCTGGGACAAGGGGCTCTAACACTAGGGGCACCCTAGCTTGTCCTGTTCCCCGGATTATTTCTGATGGTGAAGATGTTGGGGACATCTACCTTGCCTTTGCTCTTGATCCACCCTCAGTCTGTACCCTTCCCCCACCAGGGAAGATGGGAGTAGTAGTGTACCGTAAGACACCAACCATACTAACAAGGTAATACAAACAGGGATAAAGGAAAATTCCAATCATAAAAATATACTCACACAAACAACAGAGGTAAACATCGGGAGTGGAGGATGGGATAAAACCAAAGTACGAGGAGGGGAATTAGCACACACCCAAATCCTTGCCACAGTCTCAGATAAATCCACCAAACGCCTTCTCAAACAATATCCACAAACCACCATCAGCTTAAGCTTGCTTGCTCTTGCAATGAGTGCTAGCCAGGACCCAAATTATATCAGAGTTGGGAGTGACTAACAGTGAACAGCTGAGAGCCTTAGTGCAGGGAAGCTTCCAAGAGCTCTCAGCTGAGTAGATTAACCCCTGCACTGATAAAAGAAACCTGCACAGTTTCATATGAAGGTGAAGTGCTTCTAAACAGTGTAGGAGTAGGAGAAATCAGATGCTGCGGTCTTCGGCTCCTCTCTGTCGTGGTAAACCCATGAAGGTCACCCTGCTCAAGCAAGCACATGTCTAGGCCCATATTGAAAATTTATGGGCAAAGCTGAAAAGGCAGGTGCGAGCAAGGCGACCTACAAACCTGGATCAGTTACACCAGTATTGTCAGGAGGAATGGGCCCTAATTCCGATCAACTATTGTGAGAATCTTGTGGAAGGATATCCCAAACGTTTGACCCAAGTCATTCAGTTTAAAGGCAATGGTACCAGTACTAATGAAATCTATGTAAACTTCTGACTTTGTAGTAAGTAATAAAAGTGCCTTAAAACATTCTCTCTCTCACTCATTATTCTGACATTTGGCAAATATTAATAATTATGGTAATCCTAATTGACCTAAAATGGGAATGATTTGTTCTGATTTCATGGCAGATATTGAGAAAAACATGCAAATATGTCTTTTTATATAAATGTATGTACATTTCTGGTTTCAAGTGTATAACAGTCATTCTGCAACTTTTTAGGAAATTAAATATTGTGCCTTTCCCTTTTCTCTTCAAAGCTTCTCTTGATACCTTTTCTCTTACAGAAGGCCTGTGCATCTTCTCTTTGAAGCATTCAGCAGTAGTCCTCCATCATGCTCACATTCTACCTTGGTATCGTCATTCCATCTACTTGATATCCTGATGAAATCTTTTTCCTTGCTCTTCACTAACAGCACCAAGATATTCAGGGAATGTAAAAAATCTAACTTCAGACAACCCAAGGCTTTGAAACGTTTCAGCATGTTCTTCCCAAAGGAGTTACATTTTGAATCTTTGTTGTTACCTAGTAATTTCTTTACAGCTTCTTTAAAAGTTTTCCAAGCCCTTTTCTCAACAGCTTTCATTTCTGTTTCGAACATTTTGTCCTTCTTTAGTTTCCAATATGCGGACCAACAAAAATGACTTCCTTCAGTTTTGCTTCATACAGTCCCTGAAACTTTGGTACACAGGAACTGAAAAGTTTCTCCTTTCCGTAGTTTTCACAAACTGCTTCATCAGTCCAAGCTTAATGCGGAGTGGTGGCAGGAGAACTTTAGTGGAATCAACTAAACTTTCCACAACTCTGTTTTGAGTTTTGGCTGCAAAGATGTTCTTGTTGGCCAACTTTTTTGGCTCCAATGACTAGTCCTATCCCGGCTGTTCCATTCACACAAAAGCATGAGTACTTCGCATACCTTCCTTGCCCAAGGAGCAATGAGAGAACTTTCAGATCAACACATATTGACCATCCTTGATCCTCATAGTTAAGTTTTTTGAGAAGAAAGTCGAAATTCTCATAGCTTTCCTTCAAGTGCACAGAATGCGCTACATGCACTTAAGCATTCTTGCTGCCATTATGCAGTAGCACAGCTTTCAGACTTTTTTGGATGAATGAATAAAGAGTCTTCACTTGCTTACATTGTGCTCAATGTTAAATTTTTCCATCAGCCCAGAAAAATCACTGCAATACACTAGAGCTCTGTCTTGAGAAAAGAATGCAAGGAATTCCTTTTTTCTGTTACTGTACCATAAAAAAGGTACCAGGAGCTAGTAGGTTCTGCAGAATGTTTAGGAAGGTCAAGTCCCTGACTAAATTATTTAATTGGACCTGTGAAAAAAACTGTGGCTTGTTGGGACTAGTGTGAAAGTGTTCGTCAGAATCCAACTCTTCATGTTTTGAATCTTTCTCACCCAGCGAGTGGTGACGTATGTGAGGTGACCGGGGTTTATCAGCTATGAACTCCAGTGACCTTTTTCACATCAGCACTACACACTCTAGGAGCGTCCTGTCTCAGTGTGTTCTAGCTGGCTTGCTGAGCTATCACATCATGCCATGGCTCAACAAAACACTCGGATGTATCAGATCTGGAGTTCTTTGTCGGACAGCATCACATAGGGAATCTCGGTGGGCAGGTGAGGAATATGGAGGTTTATTATTTTTTATTTTACAGTAATAAATGGGAAAAATAGGGATGGGAGAATATATTAAAAATAAAGAAGTCTGTGTATTTCTTTCAATTAAAGGACTTTATTATGGCTGTGTATTTTTTACAATATGACTTAGGGGATATTATTGGGGGCATCTTATAGATGTCTCTCCAATGCTAACTTATAGGCTTGATGTCAGCTGACATTACAAATCTGACATGAACCTCACAAATATTACCCCACTTACCAGTAACCAGGGCAAGTGGGAAGTGAGAGGCTTAGTGCCAAAATTGGCTCATCTAATGGATGCGCCATTTCTGGGGCAACTGATAGATTATATTTTTAGTCTGGGAGGGGGACAATATTCATGGCCCTATAAATATCAGCTCCTAGTTGTCTGTTTAGGCTTCACTGGTTATTGAATAATGGGGGAACCCATAACATGTTTTTAGCATACTAGGGAATAGCTATGATAGGGAAGAAGTGCCACATTGGAGATCAGATTTTTCTGGACTGGTTTGAGGGTGCTATGTCACTTTGGCAAACCCCTGAGGCGCCAGAACAGCTGAACCACCCTAAGTGACCCCATTTTACAAGCTATATGTTAGGGCTGGCCGACCAAATAAGTATAGATAATAGGTGTGTTCGCAGCCCGGGGTCCACCGTGCAGGCAGAGCCTGCTGCTAGTAAGATGACAGGATATGGTGGTATAAGCGAGCTCTGTTACTTCACAGAGTCGCAGATATAGACGTAGTGGCACTATATGGCGGTATGAGCGAACTCTGTTACACCACAGAGTCGCTGAGGTAGAAGCGCAGAGATAGAGACTGTGTCCTGTTAACACCACAGGGGTACACAGATAACTGCTGTGCGGATAGCAGTCTGTGGTCATGCAGTCAGTAACGCAAACAATCAACTCCTCACCGGAGTAGCCAGTATTCTAGAGGCTATTTCAGCCAAGCCCTGAACACGTGCATACAAAACTCCTCACCGGAGGTGCCGGTATTCTAGGGGCTTATTTCAGCTGAGCCCTAACCGCATGCGTGCATGATCACACTGGCGCAAAGCACATAACAGGATTGGTACTAGCGCATGGCCTCAGGGCCATGAAATTCTTTTATAGCAGCAACTACAAGACCTTCCAGAAAAAGACCAATGAGAAACTGTTTCAGAACACAAGCAGTTTCAGGACCTTCCTGGTGGACCAATAGAAGTTGCTGCAGTACCTAAGCATGTGAACCCTCATCTTCCAATGAGAGATCTTACCCTGGGCATGCTCAGAAGGGGAAACGCAGGACTTAGTCCCAAAGACGTCTGCTCACCGCTGACCAGTATTGGCTACAATAGCAGAACCTGGAGAGGCAGCAGTAATCCTCTGCACAGTATTAGACTGGGCGAGACGCTGGGACCAACGTCTCTGCTGAGCAGAGTCCACTGTGGCCAGAGATGGATGGGAGACCGCAGCGGGGATGGTTCGAGATTCCCCTTGTGCAGAAGCAGGAACTCGACCCCTAACACTATACTTCTCAATTAATTCATCTAGAGGTGCAGCCCATATGTGGCTGTACAGTACTACTTAGCCATACAGTGAGACTCGGGAAGAACGGGGTGCTATGTGTCTGGAGTTTGTTGAATCCATATACAAAGCCCCTAAGTGCTAGAAGAGCAGAATCCTTCTTAATTTGACCCATTTTGGAAATTATACCAATTTGGGAATTTATCTACAGCTGTATAGTGATGATTTTGACTCCATGGGTGTTTTCCAGAAACAAGCAGCAGCAGATGTTACTGATTAAAAATTGCAAACTGCCGTTGTAGTGACCAGAACTTTGTAGCGACCAGTACATTGTGCCCAACTCATGCATCTTGAGACATGCACCCATAAATTAGGCGTGCTTTGATCGCTACAGCAATGCCAAACATGTGGACGCTAAATGTGGTTTAGGCCCAATATGGGGTTCAGGAGGGAGAGGGGCATTTGGATTTCACAGAATTCACTGGATTTCTTTTGGGGGCGAGGAGCCATTTGGCTTTTAAAAAGCCTTTGTACTATGAGTAATGCGAAAGCCCCCTATATTTTGCATTGACAAATGACGGACCTGAGTGGGGACTTTTTTTGTGGATTGATTCGAAGCTTTTGTTAGGAATATTTTACATAACATTTGGGATCACATTTTATCCGTCGCTCTACACTGAGCACTTACATCAGGGTTTGCAGCTAAATCTCCAAGTGACATGATTCAGATGAAACCCCCGAGGGACCCATTTACTATAATGAGGCAGCAGAGTTACTCTGGACTCCATCTGGCCTCTGTTCAGCATTGTACTTCTATTCAGAGGTGCACAAAACATCACTGAATCATAGGCCAGACAGCGTCCACAGTGCATCCATCTTCCTCATTAAAGGGAATCTTCTGCCAGGAGTTCCATCTAAATCACGTACTTCCGAGACTTACACAGAAACCCTGGTGTAAGCGCTCAGAGTAGAGCGCAGGATAAATGTGAGCCGAGCCACTTTGGGAGGAAGAAGAACAAATCAACAGTAGATGAAGAATTGGTTTTATTTATTTTTTACACTGTTCCTCTTGAAGTATAAGTGATTAGATGATTTGACTTTATTCTTTGGATTGGTGTGATTACAGTGATAGCAGATTTATATCTTTTTTATGTTTGGCTGCTGTCACACACTAAAAGACCCTTTTTTTGCAAGAACGTATTTTTTCCCTCCATATGCATGCTTGCTAAATGATGCGATATCTAGCGATTTCAGTATTTAGGGAGTTAAAGTGTCCCGCTCCTGGCAGTGAGTGCCGGCTGTCAGAATTAGCTGACACCTTGCGGCATTTCCATATGTCCAAGGTCAGTAAGTACCAGTCAACCTGGACGTATGGATGCTTCCAAGATCATAAAGGAGTTAGTGATGCTTGAACACAGACTCCATTCTTATGCAGCAATTGCAGCTACTATCCAGTGTAGTTAAGCAGATATATATGTATTTTTATCTATAAGGTGCAGTGATAATTCAGCATCACTTTCTGCTTTTATGCACAATCCCTATCAACTCTCTGCAGATGAGACTGT
Organism: Oophaga sylvatica; assembly: GCA_033576555.1. NCBI lineage: Eukaryota > Metazoa > Chordata > Amphibia > Anura > Dendrobatidae > Oophaga > Oophaga sylvatica. Next base: position 123,400,242 of record JARQOD010000004.1, read on the forward strand.
GGTTCCTTATATATAGGAGTTATGACCGCTCTTCAACCTGTTCCCTCATATATAGGAGCTATGGCAGTGCTCCTACCTGCTCCCTAACTTATAGGAGCTATGGCCGCTTTCTTACCTGATCCCTCATATATAGGAGCTATGGCTGCTCTCCTAACTGGTACTTCATATATAGGAGCGATGGACTCTCTTCTACCTGTTCCCTCATATATAGAAGCTGTTGCAACTCTCCTAACGGCCCCCTCATTTATAGAAGCAATGGCCGCTCTCCTACTTGCTTCCTCATATATTTGCGCTATGGACTCTACTACCTGCTCCCTCATATACTGGACCTATGGCCTCTCTCTTACATGCTCCCTCATATATAGGAGCTATGGCCTCTCTCCTAACTGCTCCCTCATGTATTGGAGCTATGGCCTTTTTCCTACTTGTTCCCTCATGTATAGGAGCTATGACCATTCTCCTACCTCCTCCCTCATACATAGGAGCTATGGATACTCTGAAACCAGATCCCTCATGTATAGGAGCTATTTCTGCTCTCCTGCTTGCTCGCTCATATATAGGAGCTATGGCCGCTCTCCTACCTGCTCCCTCATATATATGAGCAATGGATGCTCTCCTACCTGTCCCCTCATATATATGAGGTACGGCTGCTCTCCTACCTGCTCCCTCATATATAAAAGATAAAAGCTATGGCAACTCTCCTAACTGGTCCCTGATATATAGGAGCTATGGCCTCTCGTCTCCCTGCTCAGTCATATATAGGAGCTATGGCCACTCCCCTAACTGCTATCTCATATATAGAAGCTATGGTCACTTTCCTAACTGCTACCTCATATATATGAGCTATGGCTGCTCTCCTAACTGCTCCCTCATTTATAGGAGGTATGGCCGCTCTCCTACCTGCCCCCTCATATATAGCAGCTATGGCGGTTCTCCTACCTTCTCCCTCATATATAAAAGCTTTGGCAACTGTCCTACCTGCTCCTTCATATATATATGAGCTATGGCCGCTCTCCTAACTGCTCCATCATATATTTGAGCTATGGCCACTCTCCTACTTGCTCCATCATATATAGGAGCTATGGCCGCTCTCCTATCTGATCCCTCATACATAAGATATGGCCACTCTCCTTCATGCTCCCTTATATATGAAAGCTATTGCAACTCTCCTACCTGCTCCCTCATATATAGGAGCTATAGCCGCTCTCCTACCTGTTCCCTCATATATTGAAGCTATGGCCCCTCTCCTACCTGCTTCCTCATATAAACGAGTTATGGCCTCTCTCCTACCTGCTCCCTCATATATAGGAGCTATGGCGACTCTCCTACCTGTTCTCTCATATATAGGAGCTATGGCAGCTCTCCTACCTATTCCCTCATATATAGGAGTTATGGCCGTTCTCCTACCTGATTCCTCATATACAGGAGCTATAACCCCTCTGCTACCTTCTCCCTCATATAGAGTCGCTATGGCCATTCTTTAACCTGCTGCCTGTTATATAAGAGCTATGGACTCTCTTGTACCAGGTCCCTCATATATAGGAGCTATGGCCGCTCTCCTACCTGATTCCTCATACAGTATATAGGAGCTATAGCCTCTTTCCTACCTGCTCACTCATATATAGTAACTATGGCCACTCTTCTACCTGCTCCCTCATATATGGGAGCTATGGCCTCTGTGCTACCTGCTCTCTCATATATAGGAGCTATGGCCGTTCTACCTGCTCCCTCATATATACGACCTATGGCTGCTGTCCTACCTGTTCCCTCATATATAGGAGCTATGGCCGCTCTTCTAACTGCCCCCTGATATATAGGAGCTATGGCCGCTCTCCTACCTGCTCTCTCATATATATGAAAAATGGCTGCTCTCCTACCTGCTCCCTTGTGAGGAGGAAGACCGGGCTGCGGGTACCTGCACTGAGCTGGGTCCAGAACTGTCGAGGCTGCGTCCCATATTGCCCAGAGGAAGGAATAGGGTATCAGACAAACCCCATGACAGGGGAAGAGGGGGCGTATTTAAGGGTAGGACAGTGGTAAAAGCGCAAAGCAAGCGGCAGTTTCCCGCCGTCAGGGAAAGTGCAGAACTGTGAGCAGCACGCTCCGCACCCTGAGAAGCAGCGCACTCCGCACCCCGAGCAGCAGCGCCGCAACATACTGCTGCCAACTTCTCCTGAGCACTCCCGCAGGACAGTGAGTGTGGGAAACACCATATGGCTGTCTAAACTTAGGACCGCGCTTGTGCAGAGAAGCGTGGACCGGTTACAGGACACTGAGGTGTGGTTCCCTTTGCTGGCTAGCGCGCATCAGCCCACGCTTGGTACTGAAACTTCTGCAGCATTTCCCGCTTTGATTGCGTGGGCTTATGGACTAGGTGCTCAGCGAGTAAAACCAGAGACCGCCCGCTGCCGCCAGAAGACGGATCGCCAATCTTGGACACCATCGGAGAACTCTACTACCCCCATTGGACTGTGGACTAAGGAGCACGAGCAGGAGCTACGATAAGTGTTTGAAATTCAGACTGTCGCACTCATTCCGTTTATTCCATTTATTTTGTGTTGTTCTATTAACTCTTTTCTACTGCTTGTTAACTCCCTGTGAGGAGATTACCTTCACTGTTACTGTTAAAATAAATAATCTTGTTATACCATATTGCTCTGCAATCCCTGTGTACTTCATCTCAGCACCTGCTTGCACCCTCATATATATGAGCTCTGGCCACTCTCCTAACTGCTCCCTCATATATTTGAGCTATGACCACTCTCCTACCTGTTCCCTCATATATTGGAGGTATAGCCATTCTCCTTCCTGATCCCTCACATATAGGAGCTATGGCTGCACTCCTACCTGTTCACTCATATTTAGGAGCTATTGCCGTTCTCCTACCTGCTTCCTCATGTATAGGAGCTATGGTCACTCTCCTATCTACTCCCTCATATATAGGAGGAATGGATTCTCACCTACCTGCTCACTCATATTTAGGAGCTTTGGCTGCTCTTTTACCTGTTCCCTCATACATAGGAGCTATGGCCGCTCTCCTACTTGATCCGTCATTTATAGGAGCTATGGCCGCTCTCCTACCTGCTCCGTCATATATAGGATGAATGACTGCTCACCTACCTGCTCACTCATATATAGGAGCTGTGGCCTCTCTGCTACTTGCCTCTTCATGTATAGGAGCTATGACTACTCTCCTAAATGCTCCCTCATATATACAAGCTATGGCAACTTTCCTACTTACTTCCACAAATGTATGAGCTATGGCCTTTTTCCTATCTGCTCTTTGATTTGTAGGAGCTATGGCCGCTCTCCTATCTATACCCTCATATATAGGAGCTATGGCCGCTCTTCTACCTGCTCCCTCATATATAGGAGCTATGGCCGTAGTCCTGCCTGCTCCCTCATATATAGGAGCTATGGCCGCTTTCTTACCTGATCCCTCATATATAGGAGCTATGGCTCTCCTACCTGCTACCTGCTCCGCCATATATATGAGGAATGGCTGCTAACCTACCTGTTCTCTCATATATTTGAGCTATGGCATCTCTTCTACCTGCTCCCTCATATATTTGAGCTATGGCATCTCTCCTACCTGCTCCCTCATATATAGGAGCTATGGCCACTCTCCTACCTGCTCCCTCATGTATTGGAGCTATGGCGGTTCTCCTACCTGTTCCCTCATGTATAGGAGCTATGGATGCTCTTCTACCGGTGGGCTCATACTTGCCTCTACCTTGTCAGTCTAAATATTATGCAATTAAAAAATTCTGAGACACAAACAGAAGTTGGCGTAAAGGCCGCGGTATTTATTCAGGGTTTCCCAAAGTAAATTCAAACAATAATACATTTTAATCAAATATTTAATAAATAATTATACCAAAAATTACCTCATACATTAAAATCCTGTCCACCCAGCATTAGCTGGGTGACCCAAAAGCTACAACTGGATTATATCCGATGTGGCCCCCCAAACAACACTGCCTTCTCAACCAAGTTCTGTAAGCTTAAATGTACTAAATCAACCCTGTATAAACCTTCTAAAAAACCCTCCAAATTCACATGTCTATATGATAGCCCGTTATTAAACTCCATAAGTTTAGACATGCTTCTATTCAACTTTCTATTCAAACTTGTTTCTTTAGAGAAACAATGTGTAGACCACAACAAACATGGGATAACCTCCGAGAAACCAAATAAACAATCTGGGAGGATCCATTTTAGATTTAGGAAGCTCTGCTTCATGCTATAGAGAAGCACTGATGTGCTAAGACAACCAACATCATTTCCCCCAGCATGAGTGATCAAAAAATCAGGCAAAGGCCAAAAATTAGACTGTTTGATTATAATACCTTCTAATTATGACCCCTAATACCCAACCAAAACAGTTCTGTTTGATTAACATCAAAAGCTAAATTCTTCACATAAGGTCTGGATGCCGCTCTTGCATGTGCCCAGAAAAAAAAAAGGAATGACCAAAAATCCAAACTATCCTCTTCTGGGAACCTAAAAATTATAATTAACAAATTGTTAGATTTGGTCTAATGTAACATTTAAACCTGTTAGAAGACAATCTCCCCATATTTTTTATTACAGCGTCTTCCAGGCCCAAATTGGCAGCTTCCGTTGCAGCACCTATTCTGAAGGAATGAGAAGAAATTTTGCAAACTTAAAAAGGCGAAACAGTGCTGTAACAATGAATTAAACTGGAATCTGGTCAGAGGAGTGTCATCTAAATGAATAAAAAAGTAACCCTTGTACAAGGGTCTAACACAGTGTTCCCCAACTTCAGTCCTCAAGACCCACCAACAGGTTATGTTTTCAGGATTTCCTTAATATTGCCCAGGTGATAATTGCATCACCTGTGCAATACAAAGGAAATCCTGAAAACATGACCTGTTGGTGGGCCTTGAGGACTGGAGTTGGGGAACACTGGTCCAACAGATAAAAATTCTGAAATTAAATGAACTGGACAACATGATGAACCAGATAAACTGTTCACCTTAACCTGACAACCTCTAGCAAGTTGATCTGTTTTAGACCTGCTAATATTAAAACAAATTGACTTGCTAGACACCGTTACATCTGACCATAATAAATTAGCAACTGACGACTTATTAGCCGCTGTAAATTCGCCTAGGCGAAATGCACCAAAAAATGCTGATACAAAAGCAGCCATAAATAAGCATGCCTCAAAAGGTAAAGAGCAAACTGATGTACAAACATCAATAATTCTTTTTAATAAAGAAAATGTAATAGGTCTCCTTGAATCTTGAACTGATTTAGACCTCCTAATACCTTTCAATATCTGTTTAACCTGAAAGAAACTCATAATTGTTTAACGACTAACCATTTCTCAAAGAACGAAATACCTGACAGCATTTTAGACACATAGCTAAATGAAAAACCTTTATCCAAAAAAACTAGACATGAAAGAAATAGCAATGGATGTATCACTCGCTAAACTATCTTGACCATTAGAACTACAAAAATGACACCAACTTTTCCGAGCACCAAAATATTCCTTCCAAGTTTTATCTGAGATTGAGTGTTTAAGATACAATATTAATTCTTTATTAACTCCCACAGATAAGCAGGACATTCCAAGCTCTGATCGTCCGCTGATGGAACCAATCTACGCAAGTCCTCCATTTGCCAATGCGAAAGACAATCAATAATTACATGACTTAAATTACTACCGAGTTTCGCTTTTAACAGGATATTATGTCTTAAACAAAGCAAAACTAAATGTCTTAACAATACACTCAATTTATCGCATTTAGAGGATAAACTATTAATGGAGAAATCAAAACTGTTAAGGCTACTATTAAAATTAATTCTTCTATTTCTGAAAGACTGACCCTATAAAGAGAAAGCTAAAATAATTGGAAATTACTCCAAATTAAATGGGTTCTTATTGTATCCAAACTGAACCCACTTATCAGGCCATGGAACAGAGCACCAATGATTATTCCATACATACTATCCGATCCTGTAAAAATGCCTAACGATTCATCTTCTACAAACTCAGATTGCCATAAAGAAAAAAATCACGCCAAATCTTTAAATCCTCTTTCATCAAATTACTAATGCAAATATGCGAAAAGAGGGAAGACAAGCCTTTCGTAGAAGAATACAAACGTCTAGCAAAAATTCTGCCAATGGGAATAACCCGAGCGGCAAAAACCAGCATGCCAAGTAAAAATTGCATATCTCGTAACTATACTTTGCCAACATTACATGAATTAAATTAACAATCCTGATAATTTTCTCGGTTGGGAGCCTGAATTGCATATTAACAGTATCAATTGTGATGCCAAGAAAATCCAAACAGGTACATGGAAAAACAGTTTTTTTAGATGCTAATGGAATTCCAAAACCGTTCATTAACCCCTTAACGACCGCCGATACGCCTTTTAACGGCGGTCATTAAGGGTACTTAAACCACAGCGCCGTTAATCAACGGCGCTGTGGAAAAACTGATTAGTGCCCCCCGCAGTCGGATTTTCTCCGTGGTCTCAGCTGCCAGGGGTAGCCGAGACCCCAGAGAACATGAATCGGGTCGTTTTTACTGACCCCGATGTTGCGATTGCCGTTATTAACCCTATAACGGCGATCGCAACAAAAAAAAAATGATGTGCCATATAATTTCTCTCTCCTCTGATGTGATCGGACATCAGAGGAGAGAGAAAAAGGGTCCCCGATCCCCCCTTGTGGCCCCCGAACTCCCCTTGTGGCCCCAGGGCCCTCCGGTGTCCCCGGGGCCGCCGCCATGCTGCAATGGGGAGAAAATGGCAGGCGCAAGCTCAGTGCGCCCGCATCGATGTGCTGGGGGGACTTGGGCAATTTTCTCTGGGGTCTCCGGTACCGGGGGTAGCCGAGACCCCAGAGAACATGATCTGGGTTGGTATTTACCGACCCCGATGTTGTGATCGCCGTTATAACAGCATAACGGCGACCGCAACAAAAAAAAAAGATTTCTCTCCCCTCTGATGTGATCGCACATCTGAGGGGTTAGAATTAGGGTCCCCAGTACCCCCGATCCCCCCCTGTACCCCCCAGTGTCCCCCATCCTCCGGCAGGTCCCAGGCTCCCGTCCTCTTCATGCTGGCGGCAGATTCAAAAAATGTTTCATTCATTCTCCTAAAAGTACATTTTGATCACTGTGATAAGCTATCACAGTGATCAAAATAAAAAAAAGCAGTACATAAACCCCCCCTTTTCACCCCCTTAGTTAGGGACATATAATAAAATATAGAAATTATATTTATTTTCATTTTTCCGTTAGGGTTAGGGTTAGGGCTAGGGTTAGGGTTAGGGTTATATTTAGGGTTAGGGTTAGCATTAGGGTTGGGGTTAGGCTGGGTTCATACTGCATTATGGCAGTCCGTTAGACGGACGGCGTTACACGGCAGTATAACGCGGTGCAACGCAGTCTGTTAACGCTGCCATTCACCCCCATTTGAGGGCACATCGCGACGCATGCCGTAAAGCGGCATGCATTCATGACGTGTCGTCATTCAGTGATGGAGCCTCGGATGCGGCCTGCCTCTGTTGATTCCTCTGCGCTAGCGGGTATAGCATAACGCGATCGTGTTATGCTATAACGTTACCAGCCCGTCAACGCTATGTGTTGAACGGGCTGGTAAAATGTAAAATGAACCTAGCCTTAGGGTTAGGGTTATAATTAGGGTTAGGGTTGGAATTAGGGTTAGGGTTACAATTAGGGTTAGGGTTACAATTATCGTTAGGTTTACAATTAGGGTTGGAATTAGGGTTGGGATTTAAGTTATGATTAGGGTTTGGGTTGGGATTAGGGTTAGCGGTGTGTTGGGGTTAGGGTTGGAGCTAGAATTGAGGGGTTTCCACTATTTAGGCACATCAGGGGTCTCCAAACACGACAACATTTGCGGTATCAGCATACTCAGGACAAATTGCACACCAATTTTGGGGTTCTAATTTCTCCTGTTAACCTTGGAAAATAAAAAATAGCTGGCTAAAAAATCATTTTTGAGGAAAAAAAAGATTTTTTATTTTCACAGCTCTGCGTTTATAAATTTCTGTGAAGCACTTGGGGGTTCAAAGTGCTCGCGACACATCTAGATAAGCTCCTTGGGGGGTCTAGTTTCCAAAATGGGGTCACTTGTGGGGGTTTCCACTGTTTAGGCACATCAAGGGCTCTGCAAACACAACATGAGGCCTGCAGAACATTCCATCAAAGTCTGCATTACAAAAGGCGCTCCTTCCCTTCCAACCTCTCCCATGCGCCCAAACAATGGTTTCGTCCCACATATGGGGTATCAGCATACTCAGGAAAAATTGCACAACAACTTTTGGGGTCCAATTTCTCCTGTTACCCTTGGGAAAATAAAAAAGTAGTGGGCTAAAGAATCATTTTTGAGGAAAAAAATGATTTTTTATTTTCACGGCTCTACATTATAAACTTCTGTGAAGCCATTGGGGGTTCAATGTGCTCACCACACATCTAGGTAAGTTCCTTAAGGGGTCTAGTTTCCAAAATGGTGTCACTTGTGGGGTTTTCACTGTTTAGGTGTATCAGGGGCTCTCCAAATGCGACATGGCGTCCAATTTCAATTCCAGCCAATTTTGTTTTGAAAAAGTCAAACGGCGCTCCTTCCCTTCCAAGCCCTGCCGTGCGCCCAAACAGTGGTCCGCCCCCACATATGGGGTATCAGCGTACTCAGGGCAATTGGACAACAACTTTTGTGGTCTAATTTCTCCTGTTACCCTTGGGAAAATAAAAAATTGGGGACTAAATGATCAGGTTTGTGGAAAAAATATGATTTTTTATTTTCACGCCCAGGCGTTATAAACTTCTGTGAAGCACTTGGGGTTCAAAGTGCTCACCACACATCTAGATAAGTTCCTTAGGGGGTCTAGTTTCCAAAATGTGGTCACTTGTGGGGGTTTCCACTGTTTAGACACATCAGGGCCTCTACAAACGAGACATGGCGTCCAGCCAATTCTGCGTTGAAAAAGTCAAACGGCGTTCCTTCCCTTGGGACCTCTGCCGTGCGCCGAAAAAGTGGTTTACCCCCACATATGGGGTATCGGCGTATTCAGGAGAAATTGCACAACAAATTTTGTGGTTCATTTTTTCTTTTAACACTTGTGAAAATAAAAAAAATTGTTTCCGAAGTAAAGATTTTGCAAAAAAAGTTAAATGTTAATTTTTTCCTTCCACATTGCTTCAGATCCTGTGAAGCACGTAAAGGGTTAATAAACTTCTTGAATGTGGTTTTGAGCACCTTGAGGGTGCAGTTTTTAGAATGGTGTCACTTTTGGGTATTTTCTATCATATAGACCCCTCAAAGTGACTTCAAATGTGATGTGGTCCCTAAAAAAAAATGGTGTTGTAAAAATGAGAAATCGCTGGTCAACTTTTACCTCTTAGGACTTCGTAACAAAAAAAAAATGTTGTTCCCAAAATTGTTCTGATGTAAAGTAGACATGTGAGAAATGTTATTTATTTAGAAATTTGTGTGACATATCTCTCTGATTTAAGGGCATAAAAATTTAAAATTTGAAAATTGCTAAATTTTCAAAATTTTCGCCATATTTCTGTTTTTTTCATAAATAAAAGCAAGTCATATAAAAAAATTTTTTTACCACTAACGTGAAGTACAATATGTAACGAAAAAACAATCTCAGAATCAGCTGGATTCGTTAAAGCGTTCCAGAGTTATAATGTCATAAAGTGACAGTGGTCAGAATTGTAAAAATTGGCCCGTTCATTAAGCTTCAAATTGGCTCTGTCACTAAGGGGTTAAAGAAATAAAAGTCTCAAGCAATACCATACAAACGTCATCTAAATAATGCAAAATTTCTCCTCTAGAACTGCACTTGACACGATCTACCCACTCTAAAAATGAAGAAAATGTTTCAAAATAAAAACAAGATAGGGTAAAAACCCATAGTTAAAGCTTTTTCAAAATAAAAGAAACAATCAAATTGAATTCCTAATGAATTAAAACCAATTGGTGATACCGGTAGCAAAGGCAAAGCTGATTTAATTTCAGCCTTTGCTAAAAACTGCACCTCGACCAAACGTTTATAAAAACTCTAAAGCTCTGTCAAAAGAATCATATGAAACAGATGCTTTCGAGTTGTCAACAGAATTATTTAATGATTAATTTAATGGATAAGTGATGTATTAACCTAAAACTATTAGGTTCTTTCTTAGGTACCAAACCAAGTGGTGATAAATGAAAATTAACATTTTTTTTGGCGTCATGTGTAAGATGATGCGGATAAAAACTCTGTGTAAACATGCGTTTGCATGCGTTTTTGCATGCATTTGCGAATGCAGATGATACGCTGCGCACAGAAACGCTAATCTGAACTTAGTCTAAAATAACCTCATCAAAAAGGGGGGTGAAAAAGGAACTGATAAATGGAATGTACCACATTATTAAAAATTAATAACATTAAATTTAATGAAGGCAAAATGATCCCAAGTGCCCCTTAAATGATATATTACGGGGGCTCACATTCTCTCATATGTAGGAGCTATGGCCATTCTCCTACCTGTTCCCTCATGTATAGGAGATACGGCTGCTCTCCTACCTGTTCTCTCATATATAGGAGCTATGGTCGCTCTCCAGCCTGCCACCTTTTATATAGTAGCTCTGGCCGCTCTCCTACCTGCTCTCTCATTTATAGGAGCTATGGCCGCTTTCTTACCTGCTCTCTGAAATATAGGAGTTATCGCCACTCTCCTACCTAATAATGTACCAATTAAAAAGAGAAAAGAGCCATAAAATTATATCTTTGTTAAATATCTGTAAAAACAGGAGTAATACTGAAACATGAGAAAATAACATGAGAAAATACCACTTACCAAGGGAAATATACCCACTGTATACTGAAGGGGAAAGGGTGAACCCAAAATTCACCCTAGAGTATCCCTACTTGTTAGTGAAGGTTGGCACCTTGATATAACGATATAGCAACTCCTCTCAACATAGGCTATCCATCGGTTACCCTGATTAGTAACAACTCTGATCCCAAAATTAGAAAAAATGAACACTTCAGTTGTGCAAAAAATCAATAAAGACAGTGGTCCTATTCAAGTAACAAGGATGCTATATCAACGGACACATAAAGGTAACTTACACAGTACAACCAGGATAATTCATATTGAAACTTTGCATGCTAAGGTGTTTACAGTGCAAAGTACCGTATTTTTCGGACTATAAGACGCACTTTTTTCCTCCAGAATTTTGGAGGAAAATGGAGAGTGCGTCTTACAGTCCTAATGTACCTGTTGTAGCTGTGGTTTGTGGGAGAATTGGGGCGGCAGTGGTGGACAACTGTGTCACAAGAGGCAGCTGCTTCAGGAAGCAGGTGGCTGCGGCTAACAGTTTGCCTGCTATTAAAGAAGATGAATATTCACTGCTCTCCATTCCTATAGACAAAGGTGTGGGGAGCAGTGAGTATTCCGGCAGCTGATCTTGGCATGTGATGGCACATGACGTCACTGCCATGCGCTGCTTAAAGGCTAAAATCAACTACTGGCATCAGAACAGGATGCTGTGAGGGAGCCGAGGGAAGGTAAGTAGACTAGCTTATTTTTTATGTGTGAAGCGTGATGAGGGGTTATGTATGCCAGGATTGTGATGGTGGCCATGTTTACCATGATGGGGATGAGTGGGCCATGTATACCAGGATGGGGATGGGGGACATGTATAATAATAGGATTATATTAGGATGGGGTTGGTGGCCATGGATACCAGGATGGGGATGAGGGGGCCATGTTTATCAGAATGAGGATGAGTGGGCCATGTGTACCAGGATGGGGATGAGAGGGCCATATATACCAGGATGGGATGGAGGCCTTGTATGCCAGGATGGAGTTGGAGGCCAAGTATACCATGATGGGGATGAGGCCATGTATACCATGATGGGGATGGGGGGCCATGTATACCAGAATGGGGATAAGGGAGCCATATACACCAGGATAGGGATGAGGGGGCAATGTATGCCAGGATGGGGATGCGAACCATGTATACCAGGATGGGGATGTAGGCCATGTATATCAGGATGGGGATGAAGGAGCCATGTATGCCAATATGGAGAAGAGGGGGCAATGTATACCAGGATGGGGATGAGCACCATGTATGCCAGGATGGTGATGGGGGCCATGAATACCTGGATGGGTACCATATATTATCAGGATGGTGGGGCCATGTATACCTGGATTGGGGACATATACATACCAGAATGTTGGATATTAGTTCAGAATCGGGGGACATTACCCTTATAGCATTGTCAGCAGCAGATTTCTCCCCCAAAACAGTGTGCCATGACCACACTTTTTGCTTAAATGTTTTTTTCTATTTTCCTCCTCTAAAACCAAGGTGCATCTTATGGTCCGGTGCGTGTTATAGTCCAAAAAATACGGTTATTAAATATTTCTAAAAAGGGTCTGTAGTAGTGTTGAGCGATACGATACTGCAAATATTGGGTATCGGCCGATATTAGCTGTATCGGGCTTTCGATTCCGAGTACCGATATTTTCGTCATATCGGATACCGGAATCGGATTTGTCACTGTCACTGTGAGTGTCCGTCGGTCGGGTCTGTCAGGAGTCAGCGGCACTTACCTGGCAGAAGATCTCCGGCGGTCACGTCCTGGACTGCTTGATGGCCGCCATTATCTTCTCCCTGGCGGTCACATGCAGTTTTTCGCGATAACTGCAGTGGCTGCAGGGTAATCCCGGCCGTAAACCAGTCCGATGACGTCACCGCCGGGGAAGCAGGTAATCAGCTGTGCTGCGCCGGGATGACAGGCTCTGCCTGTCATTCTGATGTAGCAGAGCTGGATCGTCGTGGGACACTCGTTACTATGGACTGCGTCGGACAGGTGGTATACTGCTGTTTTTTTTTTTCATTTTTTTACAGGAGATCGATGGCATCGCAGGATGAGACTGTAATAAAAGTAATGAAAACTGTGTTGTGTTTTTTATTAAATTAAAAAAATTTTTTTATGAACATTCACCCGTCCGGGTACATCAACAATTTAACTATTTACATAGAGGGACCCTGTCCGGGTTATTTATAATTCTTTGGCAGGGGTGTTCCAGGTACCACCTGGTACTGTTCTGATGCTTGCCAAACATCCGAGACACCAAGGACCACCAGGACCTGATGACGTCGTGTGGCCTGTACAGTCAAGTCGTGACCCGCTATCTGTGTCTGTGTGGCCACCTCTTTCATCTCCCTCCGGGTCTGGAGCCCTATGTCATGGACTGAACGAACCCCAGGGGGCCTAACAGGCGCCGGGTACGGGCCAGCTATAGTTATCATGTCCATAGCTGGGGCTGCTGAGGAGACCACTGAGGGAGGCTGGGGAGATTTACGGCGTGGGGTGGGCACTTGTGCAGAGGCCTGGATGTGGGAGGCTGAAGGCTCCGAGGGTCTCACAGGTTCCTGACACTCTGGGGAGTAGGGGTCGCACCTGGTAACATTTAGGGCGTACCATCCATTGTAACCCCAGTGTCGGGTGTAAGTCACCAAGTCTCCTGGCAACAGGTCCCTCCCCGGGTGTCCTTCTGGGAGGTGAGTCTCCACGTCCCGCCGGGTCACAAAGACTTCTAAATAAAGTCCAGGGTCCTGGATGAAGCCCCAACCACCTTTCAATTTAAAGCTCCGTACTGCACCCTTACGCCGCGGCTCCCACAGGGTTCCTTTATCTTTTCTCATCCGGTCCTTATCTGCCCGGTCCTTCTCCAGTTGACGTTGCCGAAGCTTTTGGGATTCTCGCTGCTCCCTTTGTCGCTCTGCTTCCCGCTCCCAACGTCTCCACTCTTCCTCCTGACGCCGGTTGTAATTCTCCTCCACCAGCTGCTCCATGTCTCCACCATCAAATGCCAGCTTACGATGCCCGGTTTGCGGCAGCTCTCCTGGCGCCCCCCAGTCCTGGCGGCGCTCACCTGCGGAGGAAGCAGCCGGCTCTGGAACAGATGACAGTCGGGGCTCCTGTACAGGCAGGTAGTGCCCTGGTGCCTGCCGTGCCTCCTCCATGAGGACGGGTGTCGCTTCTTCTGTCTCAGCGACGGGGGCAGACAGCGGGATCTGGGGTGCTGCCGGTGCAGAGATTTTTGCACGAACGGGTGCCTCCACTGCGACAACGTCAACCGGATCACATTGCAAGGGCTGGGATGCCCGCATGGACTCCTCTACTAGAACGGGTGCCTCACCTTCCGGTACAGACACTTCAGGTAAGAGGGATTGGCGCCGCTCCAAGTTTAGTTTTAGGGCACGCCAGCTGGCTTCCATCCTGGCGACCTCCTCCCGGTGCCGGGCCAGGCCTCTTAGGGTATCCTCCGCTTCTTGCAGCGTAGGAGGGTTTCCAGGCCGGGTGCCCAACGGTGGTTCCGTGGCGATCGGGTCGCTTCCGTGGGGGGAGAGCTCTGACTGCTCCATCCCTTCACACTTCTGCTCGTGTCCATTAGCCATCTCTGCCAAGTCACATGTGTCATTAGCATCTGGAGAGGGCCCCTCTTTTGTAGGGAGGCGGGACCTTCGTGTTAGTTTCCGCACACTGAGGAGGATGAGGAGGCGGAACTGAAGAGCTGTGGGGCACGATCTTACATTGCAGTACCATTTAGAGTGGTCGGCCATCGTTTTCGCGCCACTGAGTGAGTGTACACCCACGAAGAGCACGCCCTTCTTCTTCACCAGTGCCTCGTCGTGACGCAGATATAGCGGAAAAATGGCAAATACATTCTCTGATGATTTTAGCAATTCTCAAGCACAAAACCAGTTCAATTCAGGCACACAGGACTCGCTTATAGCGAGCTACAGAATCCTGTTCGTGACGCCCAAGTTGAGTCGCACAGAGCCAGAGGTTTTGGGGGTACTCGGCACCGAGCCCGTCGACTTCTATGGGGTATGTCACGGCTTTACCCGGCAATTGAATCAGAGTCTATTTTACTATGTAGAAGTGTATAAACTATAAATATATGTATATATATATATGTCACAATGACATGTATATATATATAATATGTATTCTATGTGTGTATATTTTGTGTTTACAACGAAAGAAAGGGTTTTTTTTGTTGCGATATTTTGTTCCCATAGACTTACATGGGACTTCCGGTATCGTAATCGGATATCGACGATATTTAGTGATATCGGCGATACCATTCCGATACGATATTTTTAGATATCGAGCAGTATCGCTCAACACTAGTCTGTAGACAATGATTGAAGTGCACACCTAACTCAAACAACCTGTCAAATCAAGATGAATCCCAGAAGGGAAATAACCTATCTTAATGGTTCATATCCATCATGATCGCTACAGCTGACGCGTTTTCCTTCCCTCCTTCTCTTCAATGTTCAGGTGTTAATCAGGGGATTTTCCAATAATTAGAAGATTGGAGCTGTGCTAATAATGAGCGCTCATGCGTCACAGGCCACATGAATAGTGCCTCTGTATTGGCTTTGTTTTTCAAGGCATTTAATAAAGATATAATTTTATTTTTTTTTTCTTTTTGGTTGGAATTTAATTACACTTTACTTATACTAGTTGTGTTGTTGGAGGACAATAATGGTCTTGAATTTGCTGCATTTGTGCGCAATCTGTCTGACTGTTGATTGATGGACTCCAAACTCTTAGAAATGATTCAGTAAGCTTTTCCAGCTGATTTGTATCAACAACTCTTTTTCTGACATCCTCAGTAATTTACTTTTTTCACGCCATGATATACTACCACAAACATGTTTTGAAAATCGACTTTTACAGATCACTATTTTTTACTTAAAACAGATGAACCACTTGAACTTGATTATCATCCCATTGACTGAAAACATTAGACTCTATTTTCACCTTTAAATTGTCTGTAATACACAAGTTTCACATAGTTTTGCCACTCACAGACATATGATATTGGTTCATTTTACTAATTTAAAAAGTGGAGAAATCTAATATTTTTGACTCATTAGTTTGCTTTGATTCTCTTTATCTTTTTTTAGTTTTTTAGGCCTATGTGAATGTCTGATGTAGTTTTTGGTCAAATATATGCAGAAATATAGACAACTCTGAAGAGTTCACTTGCTTTTAAGCATCACTGTATAAGGCCAAAGCTTCTACAAGGTCTAGTCCATTGCAATCGCATTATTTAACATCAGCATATAATATAGGTTAGGATTAGTGATGAGTGAGCATGCTCGCCACTACTCTGTACTTGCCCGAGCATCTCACTGCTCGAGATGCTCGGAGCTCGCCGAGTATTTCCGAGATTGCTCTGCTCGATTCCCCTCCCTGCATGTTTGGTGCTCTTTAGAGAGCCAATGAACATGCAGGGATTGTCTGCCACACACTGTTTTGCTGCAGCCATGTTGGTTGTGGCATTACAGTGACTGACTGGCCGCACAGCGTCATCAGGTCTATATCAGACCTGGCACCGCAATGCTCATCACAGTCTACTCTGGAATCAGGCAGTGTAGGGAGTGATTTGCTTTTTTCTTAGTTAATGTAAGTATACCACAATATATTATACACATATCCATCTGAACTAACAGTCCTTCTGAGGACTAATCCAGCTGCATAGATATCAGTGCTAGGCAGGCAGCCAGTGTATGTGGCAGACTGCAGTGCACATAGCAAGAGGGTCCAGTCCAGTTCTGTCTGCTGCTACTGCTATTACAGATATTTGTAGACATAGCCCCAGGTATCAGGGACCAGGAATAATTTTTTGGGATCTTAATGCTGATTATTTGCATAAAAAGCAATCCAGAGAACACCATTTTTCTACTCCATTTGCTTGTTGGCACTGCAGAATACAGCCAGATCCTTTCCATATTACTAAGCTAAAAATCCATCTATTTAAAACTGTGGTTTCTCTGCCACACGGATCACATATAAGTGCGCTCAAAATTCTGCCTTTTCTGGCCTCCATTTAAATTTTGTTGCAGTATATTAGTGGTTATTGACACCAGTTTGCTGTTAAAAATAGTTACCCACAGGCCAGCTATTTAAAACTGTGGTTTGTCTGTCACATGGATCACATATAAGTGCACTCAAAGTTCTGCCATTTCTGGCCTCCATATAAGTTTTGTTGCAGTGTGTTAGCAAAGTTATTGACACCAGTTTGCTGTTAAAAATAGTTACCCACAGGCCAGCTATTTAAAACTGTGGTTTGTCTGTCACATGGATCACATATAAGTGCACTCAAAGTTCTGCCATTTCTGACCTCCATATAAGTTTTGTTGCAGTGTGTTAGCAAAGTTATTGACACCAGTTTGCTGTTAAAAATAGTTACCTACATGCCAGCTATTTAAAACTATTATACAAATTAAAACAGAATGCATAATGCACACATATTATGTCCACCTCCCCTGAAATTTCAAGAGACAAAGGTGTATACAAATTTTGTGGTACACACTCACTAAGATATACCGTATTTTTCGGACTATAAGACGCACCGGACCATAAGACGCACCCCAAATTTTGGGGTGGAAATAGCAGAAAAAAAGATTTTTACAATATGGGGGTCCGTCTTATTGTCCGAATTTTAAGGTACCTGTGGGCCGGCGGTGGTACAGCAGGGGTTGCGGCAGTGGTGTGGCAGAGGTGCGGTGATGCTGATACTGTACTCACCTTCCTCAGGAGAGGTGACGCTGCGGCACGGAGAGCAGAGCCGGGTTTGTGGCAGTGGTGTGGCAGTGGCAGAGGTGCGGCGGTGGCAGAGATGCGGCGGTGGCAGAGGCGCGATGGGCGGCGTGCACCTGAGCAGGGTCCCTTCCTCAGGTGGTGAGGTGACGCCGCGGCAAGGAGAGCAGACAGGACAGCAGAGCCGGGTTTGTCGGTGGTGGCGGCAATCTTCCTGATGCGGCGCGTGCGCAGAGTACTCTGCTTCCTGGGGCTTCAGGAAAGAAAGGATTTCATAGGGAGATTTAAGGAGAATATGGAGCCATCGTATGTCCTGGCCACACACCTGTTACGATTTCGACATTTCTGGAACGAGCCAAACGCCTTCCAGAGTCTGGATCAATTCTAGCACTATAAAGCAGTGTATGGACTCCAAGAATAACAGGGACGCGGCCATATCTGATGGCGTCCAAACTGCGGCCCTATGATCTTCTGGGAAGTTGTGATCTTTCACAGGATTTGGGGTATTTAGCACCAAATCCCCAGACGAAGGGGATAAGGACCATCCCGGGGGCTGAAAAGGGTGTGACCAAGGGGATAAAGGCATGCACCTGAGCAGGGTCCCTTCCTCAGGTGGTGAGGTAACGCCGCGGCACCGAGAGCAGACAGGACAGCAGAGCCGGGTTTGTCGGTGGTGGCGGCCATCTTCCTGAGGCGGCGCGTGTGCAGAGTACTCTGCTTCCGGGACTTCAGGAAAATGGCCGCCGCGATCTCTATCTGCGCATGCGCGGCCTACCGCGGCCATTTTCCTGAAGCCACAGGAAGCAGAGTACTGTATCTGCGCACGCGCCGCCTCAGGAAGATGGCCGCCACCACCGACAAACCCGGCTCTGCTGTCCTGTCTGCTCCCGGTGCTGCGGCGTTACCTCACCACCTGAGGAAGGGACCCTGCTCAGGTGCACGCCGCCCACCGCGCCTCTGCCACGCCGCATCTCTGCCACGCCACCACCACACCGCTGCCGCAACCCCCCGGTAAGCTGCGGTCGGGCTATAAGACGCACCCCCCATTTTCCTCACAATTTTTTTGGGGAAAAAGTGCATCTTATAGCCCGAAAAATACGGTAATAAACAACCAAAACATAGTGTAAGAAACCACCAAAATATAATAAAATAGGAATTTTATTAGTATCAAAAAATATATATACAAGAAATATAACACCAAATCCCCTATAAGGCACAGATAAGGGAAAAGACAAACAATCACATGTAATATTGCGGTCCTAGGTAAAATAACCTCTGTAGTATGAGGTGGGGGGTAGTGCTAACAGAAATATACTAATAAATGACTCTGCTAACATTGATCTAGTCCCAAATTCATATGCATGAATGTATATAAACAGCCGTGCTTCCACAAACTCAGATAGATAAGCGCTCAAAAAAGTCAAAAAGACTCACAATAAAATATAGCAAACGGTGACGTCACCAGGCTATCCCGAGTATGGACATATATCACAAAGCAGAAATCATAACATAAGAAAATAGCATCCACTCTCACCCATAGTGCCTCGCTTAAACGGACACGTAGCCCCAACGTGCGTTTCTCGTTGGCTTCTTCGGGGGGCCGTGTTAAAAGATGCGCCCAAGCTGCTATATAAACCCCACTAAACCCACACTCACATGTGAATCCAATAATGGCGCGTGCGCAGTTCCGTCGCGCCGGAAGCTGCGTCACATCCGGCATCCATGACACTGCGGGTCACGGGAACACCCCGTTTTGATGTAAATGACCCGCACACGTCTTTAAAGGAAGCCTCGTGCGACGCTCCGGCCGAAACAAAACTGCGCACGCGCACTGGCCTTCCATTAAGGCAGATAGAAATGTACAAGGATAATATATGAATAGAAAGGTGTGGGATTAGTCTAAGGCTGTGGTTCCACGGTCCGGAACCACAGCGCTTTGGACAGAGCGGAAATTCCGCTCCGTCTAAGCCCCGCCCCCTTTATGACGCGCGATCTTTCCGGAGGTGTTCAGGACACCTCCGGAACACCTCCGGAAAGAGCGCAGGGCTACATAGCCCTGTGTTAAATTCTGTTGCGGCGACGCACCGTCGCCGCAATACGCGAGGACATGCTAGGTCTGAAAAGACGCGCCGCATGTCCGTTTACGCAGGTCTGCCACCTGCGTGTTGTTACGCATAGTGGAGACGGGATTTCTTGAAATCCCCTCCACTATGCTGTAACATCTGGACGCTGCGTGTTTGGCGCTGCGCCAGCGCACAGCGCCAAACACGCAGCGTTTCCTGACAGTGGAAACTCACCCTAAAAAAAAGACACTGCAATCAAGATCTAAAGTACATATATAGACGGAGACATATATAGAAGTGAATGTGTAACAAATACATTAAAGTACATAAACCAATCACAAAAAATGTATATTTACAACAATAAATGTGAGACATACTGAAACAATGAATAATGTGACAAAAACAATAATAATGTGACTGAACTGAATATATAAGACATATAATGAATAATTAAATAATTAAGACAAAATATTCACTCGATTCAAAAGGTGCTATTGAAGACTCCATCCATTACAGATTCACCGTCACATCCTTCAACCAACAAATTGCAGCATGATTCAACAATATGGGGCATAAGACTGAAAAAATAAAACCAGCATTAGGACACAAATACAAGGATACAAATACAACAAAAAACAAATTAAAAACAAAAATATAAAATAAATCAAAGAAAAGGAGCAAAACTCAATTGCTCATTAAGGCCAGCGAAAAAACGTGGCTCAAACAATTGGATAAGGTTTTTAATGAGGGATCAGGCAGCACAACTGATTCTAAAAACAAAGACGTTTTGGAACTTAGAAGGAAATATAAGGAATTACTCAGCAAAAGGACTCGCCTATGGTGGAACAGAGCGTTCCTAGACAAATATATTGCATGTGGTCTTATACCCAGAGGATTGAGAGTCCAAGTCTTTCCTTCGTTCCTAATTACTGAGGAGGATTTTGTGAGAAAATGGGAGGAATCTGCTTCATTGTTCTCTAGGACATTTATGGAACTTTTAGTTAAATCTAATGCTGCCAAAATTGAGGAATTGGACACTGAACTGAGTTCTATTCAGGGTGAATTAAACAAACAATCCACTCCTGAGATGATTGGTAAATTTAAGTCAGAATCAGGCTATGGTTCCACGGTCCGGAACCATAGCGCTTTGGACGGAGCGGAAATTCCGCTCCGTCTAAGCCCCGCCCCCTTTATGACGCGCGATCTTTCCGGAGGTGTTGAGGACACCTCCGGAACACCTCCGGAAAGAGCGCAGGGCTACATAGCCCTGTGTTAATTATGTTGCGGCGACGCACCGTCGCCGCAATACGCGAGGACATGCTGCGGTCTAAAAAGACTCGCCGCATGTCCGTTTACGCAGGTCTGCCACCTGCGTATTGTTACGCATAGTGGAGACGGGATTTCTTGAAATCCCCTCCACTATGCTGTAACATCTGGACGCTGCGTGTTTGGCGCTGCGCCAGCGCACAGCGCCATACACGCAGCGTTTCCTGACCGTGGAAACTCACCCTTAGAGAATGATCTCCAAAAATGGGAGACAGAGATCATACAGAATAAAAGTAAAAAATATCAGCGTGATGTGACTGACTTTCAAAATAATCGGATATATAGATAGAAGCATAATGTTGGCTCAGGAAAAGTAAATAAATTTAGATCTCGTTCAGTGTCTTTTTCATCTGTTTCCTCGGCTGAGGAAAAATCTACCACATCGGATAACTTTAGGTCCCTATGGGACAGGAATGACTTTTTTTATTCCAATAAAGGAAAGAACAAATATAAACGTAAAAATGCCATGTCACCTCCAGCTGATAAAAAGGCAAAGACAAACACATTGGAGGTAATTAACCTTTCGTCACTTGTGATTTCTGAGGTACAGAGGGAAGTTTTGGTTCTGGGCCTTTCCTTTTCTCCAAGTAATAACTTTGATCTTTTCACAGCTGTGAAGGACCTTCATCTTTTTTCAAGGAAGCTCATACTCAAAAAATTACATTCTAAATCTACCCTTGATTTTAATATCGCGGAGTTGGAGGCAATCCGGACTCTTGAGGAATTAGAGGCAGAATCTCTTCAGGAGGATACAGGTATTTCTCCACCAAACATTACGTCTCCTTCAACCACTTTCCCCCCCTTGTCACTATGTCCACAAATAGATATTTTCACTCGTTTGGTGGAGGCGGATTTTAGAACTATCACTAATAATATGAGCAGGGATACTCTCACTCCGGTTCAACGTGTAGCTTTGGGTGAGATTAGAACCTGGGATGATGTTGTAATTAAACCAGCTGACAAGGGAGGGAATGTGGTTGTTTGTGCAGTGGAGAAATATGAACGTGAGGCCTTTAAACAACTCTGTGATAAAGAAACATATACCCAATTGAATGAATGTCCATTAACCTGTTTTCAGAGGAAGCTTTCCTCTGTGCTTGAGATTGCACATGAGAGAGGTATAATTTCCAAAAAATTGCTGGATGGACTTTTGGTTAAATACTCTGTTATCCCGACCCTGTACTTGTTGCCCAAGGTCCACAAGGACCCGATTAATCCCCCGGGACGTCCGATTGTCTCTGGCATGGGAGGGCTATGTGAACCTGTATGTAAATTTATCGATCATTATTTGAAAGCACAGGTTGAGACACTGCCCTCCCTTGTCAGGGACACTATGGACGTCTTAAGGAGACTGGATGGCATTAATTGGAACCTGATATGCTGCTTGTCACAGCAGATGTGGAATCGCTATATACTAGTATAGATCATGAGGATGGACTGGAGGCTGTAAGTTTTTTCTTAGAGGCCAGTAACTTAGACCCAGATATGCGAGAACTGGTGTTGGATTTGCTGAAGTTCATACTGACACACAATTTTTTCACTTTTAGGGACCGATTCTACCTCCAGAAACGTGGTACAGCAATGGGGGCGGCGTGTGCGCCTTCGTATGCTAATTTGTTTTTGGGGTATTGGGAAAGAGAAATCTTTTCGGATGGCGCACACGCCTCCTCCCAGATCCTGGGGTGGTATCGGTTCATTGACGATGTCCTGTTCATTTCCAGGGCAGCATCGATAATTTGGATTTCTTTATGTCGGTATTGAACCAAAACAATCGCAACATTAGACTTACCTATGTGTCCAGTAGGGAAATTATTTCCTTTTTGGATATTGAGATCAGGGTACAAGCCAATGGCCTCTTATCTACTGATGTGTTTCGTAAACAAACTTCTGTTAATGTATTACTACATGCTTCATCAGCCCATGTGAGTTCCACTGTTAGGGCCATTCCAAAGGGACAATTTCTTAGATTAAGACGCATATGTACTTCTGATGTATTATATGAAGGGCAAGCTGTGGACCTTGGGCAAAGGTTTAGGGATCGTGGATACAGCAAGCATAGTATTAGACAGGGCTATTGGAACGCTAAGAGATTATCAAGAAAGGATCTCCTTGTGTACCAAAAGAGACCTAAAAAGGATGTGGAGACTCGTTTTATATCCACTTTTAACCAACAATGGAATCTGATGCGCACTATCCTGAAAAGACACTGGTCTGTTTTATTAACGGATCCAGTGCTTTCCAGATCTCTTTCCAAAGGACCCCTTATGACTGCACGCCGTAGCAGGAATCTGAGAGATATCCTGTGTAAAAGTCACTATGTGGAGAACAATGTTAGCTCAGTTATCATGAAGAGAGAGAAAAGAGTGGGCTTTTTCCCATGTGGTGACTGCTTGGCATGCCAGAATCATGAAAGGGCTAGTAATTTTTGTTCATCTAATGGCCAGAGGGAATATAAAATTAGGCAATACATTACTTGCAAAATATCTGGCGTAATTTACTATGCCCGTTGCACGTGTAATTTGGTATATGTTGGTTTAACGTCAAGAGAACCGAGAATTAGAACACGTGAGCATGTTAGGGATATTTTGGCAGCAAAGGAAATAGATGACCCGAGCACTCTGAAGACGATTCCTCGCCAATTTAAGGCCAAACAAAATTGTAATCCTAAGGATTTGAGGATTCGAGGCATTGACAGTATCCATTTGGGTATAAGAGGCGGTGACTTCAAAGTACCCTTGCCCATAAGGAATGTCAGTGGATCTCGACCCTTAATACTGTGGTACCAGCTGGCCTTAATGAGCAATTGAGCTTTGCTCCTTTTCTTTGATTTATTTTATTTTATGTTTTTGTTTTTAATTTGTTGTTTTTTGTTGTATTTGTATCCTTGTATTTGTGTCCTAATGCTGGTTTTATTTTTTCAGTCTTATGCCCCATATTGTTGAATCATGCTGCAATTTGTTGGTTGAAGGATGTGAAGGAAAACTGTAATGGATGGAGTCTCCAATAGCACCTTTTGAATCAAATGAATATTTCGTCTTAATTATTTAATTATTCATTATATGTCTTATATATTCAGTTCAGTCACATAATTATTATTTTTGTCACATTATTCATTGTTTCAGTATGTCTCACATTTATTGTTGTAAATATACATTTTTTGTGATTGATTTATGTACTTTAATGTATTTGTTACACATTCACTTCTATATATATCTCCGTCTATATATGTACTTTAGATCTTGATCGCAGTGTCTTTTTTAGACTAATCCCACACCTTTCTATTCATATATTATCCTTGTACATTTCTATCTGCCTCCATGGAAGGCCAGTTCGCGTGCGCAGTTTTGTTTCGGCCGGAGCGTCGCACGAGGCTTCCTTTAATGACGTGTTCGGGTCATTGACGTCAAAACGGGGTGTTCCCGTGACCCGCAGCGTCATGGATGCCGGATGTGACGCAGCTTCCGGCGCGACGGAACTGCGCACGCGCCGTTATTGGATTCACATGTGAGCAGGGTCGGACTGGCCCACCGGAGAACCGTAGGATTCTCCGGTGGGCCCAGGCACTGACACCTGCTGGCATACTGGCCAGCAGCTGCCTTTGGCTCCCCACTGCTCCAGGGGCCCCCAGCAAATTGGCAGCTGCTATGGGGGCCCTCGGTGCCAGTGGAGCAGCAGCGGGTGACAGGAAGCAGAAGCCTGTCCCCGCTGCTAAGGAGAAATTAATATTCACTGCTCTGTGGGAGGAGCCGAGAGCAGGACGTCCTCCCAGCGTGACGTCACTACTCCCAGCTCCAGCGCTCAGAGCTAGTCAGACAGCAGTGTGGGTGTCACTGATAACAGCTGACATGGTCGGCTGCTGCAGACTGTGGAGCACTATTTGTAAGTAACAGCGCTCTTGTGGCCTGATGACTTTTTGTGTCACTGCTCTTCCCTGCTATGAGTAAGCAGGGAGAGTGCAGCAGCTCTTAATAAGGCTAACACTGATTGGCCGCAGCACAGCCAATCAGTGTTAGCTTTGTGTCCTCATCTTCCTGGCTGTACAGCAGAGCTCAGGTAATGAGCTGCTGTCATCCATAACGTGCTCCCTTTCCCACAGTGTAAGCAGCAGAGGGAGATAGACAGCTCCCTGCTGCAGCTGCAAAGGTTGGACAAGGGCCCCCCTGCCAGCCTAAAAGTAAGTGTAAATGGGGGGCCTTTAGTCTGGGGTGATAGAGGGTTAGGGGCTAAGTTACTTAGGGATAAATTAGGGCCCCATTACCTCATCTCTCCATTCACTCCTGTCTGCACCCCCTCCCTCTATATCACCCCTGACTGAGCCCCTCGACCCCTGTATCACCTTGACTGCACCCCCTCCCCCGTATCACCCCTGCTGAATCCAATCGCCCTGGAATCACCCTGACTGAGCCCCTGTATTACCACTGACAGCGCCACCTCCCTCTATATGACCCCTGACTGCGTCACCTCCATCTATATGACCCTGACTGAGCCCCCTCCCTTGCATCATCCCTGACTGCACCCTCTCCCCGTGTCACCCCTGCTGAACCCCTTCGCCCCAGAATCACCCTGACTGAGCTCCTCTACCCTTGTATTAAACCTGATTGCGTCACCTCCCTCTGTATCACCCTGATTGAGCCCCTCTCCCCCTTTATCACCCCTGACTAAAACTTTTCTTTCCCTACTACTAACAAAATGAGGCCCTTTATAAAACGTTATGGTCTTATAGGTGGCCGAGAGATTTCTGTAAAAAGTGTATGGGCGGGATGTGAGGGAAAACTCTTTCGATATTACTCAAATGTCATACATAAGTGATCTAGGACCCCCACCACTAGAAGAGGGGGCATTCACATAATGTATTTGCTGCAGAAGTCAAACAGCCAATTAACAGCGAAAATATCCACACAGACATTGTGCAGACATTGTGCAGATATTGCGCCGATATTGCTGAGTTTACTAATATGTAATGTCGCACCTTTATCACTGACCTGATTCTTTGTATTGCCTAGGATGAAATCGGTGGTGAATATGTTAAATCTTCATCGGTCACTTCCCGCCGTGGATTTTCTCATCATGTAGATGAGATGTCATAAAATCCCCTCCACTACACTGGTGCTGTAACATATTGGCCTAGTGGTTAATAAACACCAGGGAACATTTATCATTGAGTTTGAACCAAAATGTGGGCGCCAACCTCTGCTATATCATTAAGATGTGTACTACCTTATGTTATGCCCTGATATTAGTGTTAAATCGCACAGTTGATGGTCTTGTATTTATTTCTATGCAGCTACATAGTGGGCCCCAAGAATGATTTTCTCTGGTGGGCCCTAGGTGCTCCAGTCCGACGCTGCATGTGAGTGTGGGTTTAGTGGGTTTATATAGCAGCTTGGGCGGATCTTTTAACACGGCCCCCCGAAGAAGCCAACGCGAAACGTGCGTTGGGGCTACGTGTCCGTGGAAGCGAGGCACTATGGGTGAGAGTGGATGCTATTTTCTTATGTTATGATTTCTGCTTTGTGATATATGTCCATACTCGGGATAGTCTGGTGACGACACCGTTTGCTATATATTATTGTGAGTCTTTTTGACTTTTTTGAGGGCTTATCTATCTGAATTTGTGGAAGCACGACTGTTTATATACATTCATGCATATGAATTTGAGACTAGATCAATGTTAGCAGAGTCATTTATTAGTATATTTCTGTTAGCACTACCCCCCACCTCGTACTAGAGAGGTTATTTTACCTAGGACCGCAATATTACATGTGATTGTTTGTCTTTTCCCTTATCTGTGCCTTATAGGCGATTTGGTGTTATATTTCTTGTATATATATTTTTTGATACTAATAAAATTCCTATTTTATTATATTTTGGTGGTTTCTTACACTATGTTTCGGTTGTTTATTACAGCTATTTAAAACTGTGGTTTTCTGTCACATGGATCACATATAAGTTTGCTCCAAATTCAGCCATTTCTACAGTCATGGCCAAAAGTTTTGAGAATGACACAAATATTATACAGGTCCTTCTCAAAAAATTAGCATATAGTGCTAAATTTCATTATTTTCCATAATGTAATGATTACAATTAAACTTTCATATATTTTAGATTCATTACACACCAACTGAAATTTGTCAGGTCTTTTATTGTTTTAATACTGATGATTTTGGCATACAACTCCTGATAACCCAAAAAACCTGTCTCAAAAAATTAACATATTTCAACCGTCCAATAAAATAAAAGTGTTTTTTAAAAACAAACAAAAAAACCATCAAATAATAATGTTCAGTTATGCACTCAATACTTGGTCGGGAATCCTTTTGCAGAAATGACTGCTTCAATGCGGCGTGGCATGGAAGCAATCAGCCTGTGACACTGCTGAGGTGTTATGGAGGCCCAGGATGCTTCGATAGCGGCCTTAAGCTCATCCAGAGTGTTGGGTCTTGCGTCTCTCAACTTTCTCTTCACAATATCCCACAGATTCTCTATGGGGTTCAGGTCAGGAGAGTTGGCAGGCCAATTGAGCACAGTAATACCATGGTCAGTAAACCATTTACCAGTGGTTTTGGCACTGTGAGCAGGTGCCAGGTCGTGCTGAAAAATGAAATCTTCATCTCCATAAAGCATTTCAGCCGATGGAAGCATGAAGTGCTCCAAAATCTCCTGATAGCTAGCTGCATTGACCCTGCCCTTGATGAAACACAGTGGACCAACACCAGCAGCTGACATGGCACCCCACACCATCACTGACTGTGGGTACTTGACACTCGACTTCAGGCATTTTGGCATTTCCTTCTCCCCAGTCTTCCTCCAGACTCTGGCACCTTGATTTCCGAATGACATGCAAAATTTGCTTTCATCAGAAAAAAGTACTTGGGACCACTTAGCAACAGTCCAGTGCTGCTTCTCTGTAGCCCAGGTCAGGCGCTTCTGCCGCTGTTTATGGTTCAAAAGTGGCTTTACCTGGGGAATGCGGCACCTGTAGCCCATTTCCTGCACACGCCTGTGCACGGTGGCTCTGGATGTTTCTACACCAGACTCAGTCCACTGCTTCCTCAGGTCCCCCAAGGTCTGGAATCGGTCCTTCTCCACAATCTTCCTCAGGGTCTGGTCACCTCTTCTCATTGTACAGCGTTTTCTGCCACATTGTTTCCTTCCAACAGACTTCCCATTGAGGTGCCTTGATACAGCACTCTGGGAACAGCCTATTTGTTGAGAAATTTCTTTCTGGGTCTTACCCTCTTGCTTGAGGGTGTCAATGATGGCCTTCTTGACATCAGTCAGGTCGCTAGTCTTACCCATGATGGGGGTTTTGAGTAATGAACCAGGCAGGGAGTTTTCAAAAGCCTCAGGAATCTTTTGCATGTGTTTAGAGTTAATTAGTTGATTCAGAAGATTAGGGTAATAGGTCGTTTAGAGAACCTTTTCTTGATATGCTAATTTTTTGAGACAGGTTTTTTGGGTTATCAGGAGTTGTATGCCAAAATCATCAGTATTAAAACAATAAAAAACCTGACAAATTTCAGTTGGTGTGTAATGAATCTAAAATATATGAAAGTTTAATTGTAATCATTACATTATGGAAAATAATGAAATTTAGCACTATATGCAAATTTTTTGAGAAGGACCTGTATTTTCACATTATCTGCTGCCCTCTGGTTTTTAGGTGTGTTTGACAGATGTTTTTATCACAGACAGAAATATAATAATTGCAAACATATGAGTAACAAAAGCTTATATTGACAGTTAGAATGAGTTAATGCAGCAAGTCAATATTTGCAGTGTTGACCCTTCTTCTTCAGGACCTCTGCAATTCTCCCTGGCATGCTCTCAATCAACTTCTGGACCAAATCCTGACTGATAGCAGTCCATTCTTGCACAATCAATGCTTTCATTTTGTCAGAATTTTTAGGTTTTTGTTTGTCCACCCGTCTCTTGATGATTGACCACAAGTTCTCAATGGGATTAAGATCTGGGGAGTTTCCAGGCCATGGACCCAAAATCTCTATGTTTTGTTCCCTGAGCCATTTAGTTATCACTTTTGCTTTATGGTAAGGTGCTCCATCATGCTGGAAAAGGCATTGTTGATCGCCAAACTGCTCTTGGAGGGTTGGGAGAAGTTGCTCTTGGAGGACATTCTGGTACCATTCTTTATTCATGGCTGTGTTTTTAGGCAAGACTGTGAGAGAGCCGATTCCCTTGTCTGAGAAGCAACCCCACACATGAATGGTTTCAGGATGCTTAACAGTTGGCATGAGACAAGACTGGTGGTAGCGCTCACCTTGTCTTCTCCGAATGAGGCGTTTTCCTGATGTCCCAAACAATCGAAAAGGGGATTCATCAGAGAAAATAACTTTACCCCAGTCCTCAGCAGTCCACTGCCTGTACCTTTTGCAGAATATCAGTCTGTCCATGATGTTTTTTCTGGAGAGAAGTGGCTTCTTTGCTGCCCTCCTTGAGACCAGGCCTTGCTCCAAGAGTCTCCGCCTCACAGTGCGTGCAGATGCACTCACACCTGCCTGCTGCCATTCCTGAGCAAGCTCTGCACTGCTGGTAGCCCGATCCCGCAGCTGAAACACTTTTAAGAGACGGTCCTGGCGCTTGCTGGTCTTTCTTGGGCGCCCTGGAGCCTTTTTGGCAACAATGGAACCTCTCTCCTTGAAGTTCTTGATGATGAGATAGATTGTTGACTGAGGTGCAATCTTTCTAGCTGCGATATTCTTCCCTGTTAGGCCATTTTTGTGCATTGCAATGATGACTGCATGTGTTTCTTTAGAGATAACCATGGTTAACAGAAGAGAAACAATGATGCCAAGCACCAGCCTCCTTTTAAAGTGTCCAGTGGTGTCATTCTTACTTAATCATGACAGATTGATCTCCAGCCATGTCCTCATCAACACCCACACCTGTGTTAATGGAGCAATCACTGAAAAGAGATTAGCTGGTCCTTTTAAGGCAGGGCTGCAATGATGTTGAAATGTGTTTTGGGGGATAAAGTTCATTTTCTAGCCAAATATTGTGTAAGGTTCTATGTATATATTCCTGAAACTCAGTTTGTTCGTCAGCCATTTTACTTTCTGTCTTGCTGCAGCTATCTTGCCCTCAGTCAAAATGGAGTTTCCAGCTTGCATGTTCCCGCCCTGATTTTCTCCTTTGCTTCTTAAGCAGCCACAGCTGAGCAATCAGTGCTTCAGAATCTAGCCTGCAGTGAACCTGTGACCTGACTCCTAAAGCCTTGGACCTTGTACTCCAGCTATTCCTACTGAGGAACTCTGAAGCACTTGTGGACTCTGAACCCTGCTTTTTGAAAGACCCACGTTTGCATGGACTTACGGTAACAGAGAAGAAGATCTTGAATCTGTATTGGAGAGATGATTGCTGAGCTTGGATTACTCTGGCCTGCTGTGTCTCCTGTTTCTGTGTCTGCAAACTGTGTGACTATTTCTGCCAACTTGTATGAAGTAATACAGGACTTTTCTATATCAAACCTGTGACTCCTGTGTTTTCATCGCACCCAAGCACAAGACACTATATGAACTGTACTACATACATTACAAGATTCTGAAGCCAAAACGTTAGTGTCTGCTGGGTCTGGAAGGCTGTGTCTGCTGTACTGTGGATATCAGACGTCCGGTTGTACTTTCTGTGATGACAGTGGTTGTGACTTCTCACAACCATTCCAGGTGAGCAATTCCCTTAAGTTTTTTCTTTTTGCAGTGTTACCACAGGTAAACACTATTGTTTTTTTTTTTTTCCTTTCTTTTCTCTTTTTTGTCTGCTGTAACTCTGGATATCAGATGTCTGGTTGAAACTTTCTGTGATGATAGTGGTTGTGACTTCTCACAACCATTCCAGGTGAGCAGTTCCCTTAATTTTTTTTTCTCTCTGCAGTGTTGCCACAGGTGAACACTATTGTTTTTTTTTTCTCTCCTCTTCTTCCAGTAATCCTGTCTTAAAAGATCTGGAAAATGGAGGCCCGCATAAAGGAACTTTGCGGAGTGACTGATAATATCCTTGCAGATTTGCAGAATATAAAGACCCGTTTTACAAATCTACAGACCTCAATAATCACAATTTGCAAGTGGTTGGACAGACTACCCAGGATTTGCGAGCCAGGATTGAGGTTCTAGAGGGGCGAGTCCAGGCTCCTGCCGTAGCCCCGAGTGCTGGGATTCCCAAGTTGCCCCCTTTTCGTTTTGGCGGTGAACGTGAGAAATTCAGGGGATTTATTAATCAATGCAATCTTTTTTTTTCTGCACATGCTTCACAATTTCCCACTTAACGATCTAAGGTGCTTACTATAATTATGTTGCTTACCAACAAGGCTTTAATGTGGGCAAACCCTCTGATTGAGACTGAGGATGATTGTTTGAATCACCTTGATGATTTTATTTCAGCCATGGGGCAGGTGTTTGATGACCCCAATCGAGGTGCAACAGCTGAAGCAGCCATGTTAGCTTTGCGCCAAGGTAAGCACTCGGTAGCTGAATATGCCTTGGATTTCAGGAGATGGGCCCTTGATACCACCTGGGACAGTTCCGCCAAAAAATCTATTTTTCGAAAGGGGTTATCTCCACTGATTAAGGATGAACTTGCTCGTGCTGACCCTCCCACTGCGTTAGGTGACTTTATTAACTACTGCATCCGTATTGATACTCGTCTGACTGAACGCAGGCAAGAGAGATGGTTCGAAAGCAATCGTACTAACCTTTTCCTACCTTCCTCTCCAGCTAAGGAACCTTTGAGTAGGATTACACGGGAACCTGAACCTGAACCCATGCAGGTAGACTCTTTACAACGACGGGTTAGTGATGCACGCAAGGAACATCGTTTTAAGGAGAATCTATGTTTCTATTGTGGTAAGTCAGGGCACTTCATTATAAACTGCCCCAGCCGTTCTCGTAAGACTACTGCAGCACTCATTCATTGTGAGTGTTGCGAGAGGGGATCTGTCAGGTCCGAGCCTCAGGCTCCAGAGAGATCTGCAGCAACAGATCTTGATTTCTCGGACTTAAACTCCGTTACCTCTGAGGACGTTGACTGTGTAAACGCTGCCATTTTTCAAGTTTCCTCAGCGGTGTCCCAGCTGAGTTGTAAGAAAAACAATTCTCATTGCTTTCTTTCCATCAAACTCTGGGTTGACTCAGCTTGGGTGTCTAGCTCTGCTATGATCGACTCAGGGGCAAGTGGAAATTTTATGGATGTCTCCTTTGCTCTGAAACAGGGAATACTATCAGTGAAGAAGGCTACTCCAGTACAGATGGAAACTGTGGATGGCTCCCTGCTGACCTCTGGACCAGTGGATCAGGAAACAGAGCCTTTGAGGTTCTTATGGGTAAAGATCATCAAGAGAAACTGTCCTTTATGCTTATCTCTTCTCCCCACTTTCCCATTATTCTAGGGCTACCATGGCTGCAGGCTCAGAATCCTACCATTAACTGGGAGACCAAGGAATTACACTTTCCAGAGAAACAGATGAGTCCAAAAGTTTCAGCTTGCTCTGTTCCTAAAGGAATCATGTCAGTCCCTGAACTACCAGCTGTATACCAGGACTATGTGGATTTATGTGACAAGAAGAACGCTGACCAGCTTCCTCCTCACCGTCCATATGATTGTCCAATTGAATTATTGCCTGGAGCAGAGATACCTTTTGGTAAGATCTACCCCCTGGCGGGGCCTGAGCTAAAGGCTTTAAAGGATTACATAGATGAAAATCTAGCCAAGGGCTTCATACGCCCCTCTTCATCTCCTGCAGGTGCACCCATCTTCTTTGTAAAGAAGAAAGATGGATCTCTGAGACCATGCGTAGACTATAGGGAACTCAATAAGGTTACTATTAGAAACCGTTATCCATTGCCTTTAATCCCTGAGTTATTGGAGAGAGTGCGACATGCCAAAATTTTTTCTAAACTAGATCTTCGTGGGGCCTATAACTTAGTCCGTATTAGATCTGGGGATGAATGGAAGACTGCATTCAGGTCACGCTATGGACACTTTGAATATCTAGTTATGCCTTTTGGTCTGAGTACCGCCCCAGCCACTTTCCAACACTTGGTGAATGACATCTTCAGGGATCTCCTAGATACATTCGTGGTAATTTATTTGGATGATATTCTAATTTTTTCTAACTCCACAGAGGAACATCATGGACATGTGAGAATGGTCTTGGAACGTCTAAGACAAAATCATCTTTACATCAAACTTGAAAAGTGTGAATTCCATAGGACCGAAATTCAATTTCTGGGGTATGTACTGTCTACACAAGGAATTAGTATGGATGGAAGCAAAACCCAAGCCATCAAGGATTGGCCAAGTCCTAGAAATGTGAAGGAGGTACAGCGCTTCATCGGGTTTGCCAACTTCTATAGACGTTTCATTAGAAATTTCTCTGAGGTAGTGTCACCTATCACTCAACTTACCCGGAAAGAGTCTAGGTTTTCCTGGACTCCCCAAGCCCAGGAAGCATTTTCCCGTCTAAAAGATAAATTTACCACTGCACCTATCCTAGTACATCCCAACCCCGAGCTTGCCTTCATAATAGAGGTGGATGCTTCACACTGTGCCGTTGGAGCTATACTCTCTCAGAGAACAGGTGAGAAGAATGTCTTGCATCCCTGTGCCTTCTTTTCCCAGCAGTTGTCTTCGGCTGAGAGGAACTACGATGTGGGCAATAGAGAGTTGTTGGCCATTATTGCCGCCTTCAAAGAATGGAGACACCTTCTTCAGGGAGCTGCACAGCAAATAGTCGTCCTGACAGACCATCGTAACCTTGAGTTTATCAGGTCGGCTAAGTGCCTGACTCCTCGCCAGGCTCGCTGGAATCTTTTCTTAAACCAATTTAATTTTATCATCTCTTATAGACCAGGATCGCGCAATGGAAAGGCTGATGCACTCTCTAGGATTTACTCAGCAGAGACACGTCCAATTACTCCTCCTAAGACTATTCTTCCTGACTCTAGATTCCTAGGAGTAATTCATAATCAAGACCTACTTAAGGACATCAAGGAAGCATACCATGCGGATTCCTTTTTGGCACAACCCCCAAGGGACGTAAGTCTTGTCTTTAAGAATGGTGTGTGGATTCAGGGACAACGTCTGTATATTCCTGAAACAGTCAGATTAAGAGTATTGCAACTCATTCACGATTCCAAGATAGCTGGGCATAGAGGAATTCTAAAGACACAGGAATTTCTTTCTCGTTTCTTTTGGTGGCCCACTTGCAGGAAGGATGTTTTGAATTATGTCACTTCATGTGAGGTCTGTGCAAGATGCAAAACACCTCGCTCCTCACCAACTGGTCTGTTACAGCCTCTTCCCACCCCGTCCCGCCCGTGGGGATCCATTTCTATGGACTTCATTGTGGAGTTACCAACCTCTCAGGGGAAGAACACCATTCTAGTGGTGGTTGACCGTCTAACAAAGGCAGCTCATTTTATCCCTTGTGTCGGCTTACCCACTGCAAAACAGACATCAGATTTGATGATTAAAGATGTGTTTCGCTTACATGGAGTACCGGATGAGGTTATTTCGGATCGAGGGGTGCAATTCACTTCTAGGTTTTGGCAAAATTTCTGTGCAGCATTGGACATTAAAGTAAACCTTTCTTCTGCTTTTCATCCCCAGACTAATGGACAGACCGAACGAACCAATCAAACCCTGGAGCAGTATCTCCGCTGCTTTATCTGCCACCTACAGGATGATTGGGTGGATCTACTTCCATTAGCTGAGTTCTCGTATAACAACTCTCAGAGTGCCTCCACTAAACAGTCTCCTTTTTACTCTAATCTAGGTTATCATCCTAACATTCTACCACGATTTCCCATAGAAACGCCTTTACCAGCATGGCTGAAAGAATCACGTCTTTACAGAAGAATATGGATCTTCTAAAGGAAAATCTGGAATCGGCTCAAGAAAGGTACAAGAAAGCAGCAGATAAATTTCGTAAACCTGCACCAGCTTTCAAGGTAGGAGACTTGGTCTGGCTGTCAACCAGAAATCTTAAGTTAAGAATTCCATCGTCTAAGTTGGGACATAAGTACATTGGACCCTATAAAATCAGTAAAATTATAAGTGCCGTTGCTTGTCGTCTTCAACTGCCCAGAACTATGAGAATCCACCCTGTCTTTCATGTATCCCTACTAAAGGCTGCGACACCCAATACGTTTCCTGGACGTTCCTCTCCTTGCCCTGACCCAGTGCTAGTCGATGGTCAGGAAGAATTTGTGGTGGAAAGGATTTTAGATTCCAGGTTGTATAGAAATCAGTTACAATATCTGATTAAATGGCAGGGCTACCCAGTGGAGGACAACTCATGGGAACCGGTCAATAACGTTAATGCTCCTCGCTTGCTCCGTCAGTTTCATCAGAGGTACCCACACAAGCCTGGCCTGAGGTCATCCGGAGGTTGTCCTTAAGGGGGGAGTAATGTAAGGTTCTATGTATATATTCCTGAAACTCAGTTTGTTCGTCAGCCATTTTACTTTCTGTCTTGCTGCAGCTATCTTGCCCTCAGTCAAAATGGAGTTTCCAGCTTGCATGTTCCCGCCCTGATTCTCTCCTTTGCTTCTTAAGCAGCCACAGCTGAGCAATCAGTGCTTCAGAATCTAGCCTGCAGTGAACCTGTGACCTGACTCCTAAAGCCTTGGACCTTGTACTCCAGCTATTCCTACTGAGGAACTCTGAAGCACTTGTGGACTCTGAACCCTGCTCTTTGAAAGACCCACGTTTGCATGGACTTACGGTAACAGAGAAGAAGATCCTGAATCTGTATTGGAGAGTGATTGCTGAGC
Source organism: Oophaga sylvatica (assembly GCA_033576555.1). Classification (NCBI taxonomy): domain Eukaryota; kingdom Metazoa; phylum Chordata; class Amphibia; order Anura; family Dendrobatidae; genus Oophaga; species Oophaga sylvatica. Next base: position 123,436,057 of record JARQOD010000004.1, read on the forward strand.
TTGGATTACTCTGGCCTGCTGTGTCTCCTGTTTCTGTGTCTGCAAACTGTGTCACTATTTCTGCCAACTTGTATGAAGTAATACAGGACTTTTCTATATCAAACCTGTGACTCCTGTGTTTTCATCGCACCCAAGCACAAGACACTATATGAACTGTACTACATACATTACATATTGACTTTGCAAGTAATTGCTGTTAAGCTGATCACTCTTTATAACATTCTGGAGTATATGCAAATTGCCATTAGAAAAAGTGAAGCAGTAGACTTTGTAAAAATTAATATTTGTGTCATTCTCAAAAACTTTTGGCCATGACTGTAGTGAACATGGAGAATATTGCCCTCCATTTAAAATGGGCAAGGCACTTGGCATGGGACGGGAAACCGGACGTGATGGTGATGGTGCATGCAAAGGCCGAGGTCGTGGGCAAGCTGAAATTATGCCAGAACAAACACCCACATCTTCTCGCCCGACTTTCCTGTCCCAATTACTTGGGGACTGCAGCACACCGCTATTGAACCCAGAGCAGTGTCAAAAGGTTGTTGGTTGGATAGCGGATAATGCTTCCAGTCACTTTGACACCACCACCCTGTCTTCCACACGGTCAAGTCTCAGTAGCAGTGAGGCTGGACCGCATATTCATCACCCTGATCCTCCTTCCTCCCACCATGCCGAGTTCCTGGAGACAACTGATCCCACACTTGGACACTCCAAAGAGCTGTTCACTTTTCCATTTATAGATTCAGGCCTCTCGCCCGGTCCACTTGAAGCGGGGCAAGAGGAGATCGCATGTAGCAATGCCCAAATATTTGAACAACCGTGGTCACATGAAGAAAACGATGAGAAAGTGTCACAAGAGGTTGACGATGATAAGACCCAATTGCCAGAAAGTTCAGGAGGAGGACCAGGGTGCGGAAGTGGAAGACGAGGTGGTGGATGATATAGTAACTGACCCAACCTAGCAGGAGGACATGCAGATCAAGGACAGCAGCACATAGGGTGAGGGAGGTGTAGCACCCGAACAGGTAGGAAGAAGCAGTGTGGTGGCTGCAGACAGAAGGTGGGCAACCATTTCCCCATAACACCAACACAACAGAAGTTGCCAGTACAACTGTTAGGTCTTCCCGAGTCTGGTTGTTTTTTAAAGATTCTAACAATAACCCCAAAAAGGCCATTTGCACCAACTGCCAGGCCAGCATCAACAGGGGTAGCAAAACTACCAGCCTGACCACCTCCAGCATGATCAGACACATGACAGCAAAGCACCCGACTTTGTGGGCAACACGCCAGGGTCCAGGAACAGTGTCTGCGGGTGACACAACGGCTTCTTCCGCTGTTGTGTGTGCAAGCCAATCCCGTGTTCATGGTGCATGCGAAGATGCCTCCTGCCCTGCACCTGTCGTTGCACACACTCAACTAGCACCATCAGCAAGCATGTACAAGTCCTTGTCCCAGTGCAGCGTTCAGTTGTCCATACCCCAGTGTGGTCCCACACATTGAAACTCACACTGCAGATGTTTGGAAGGATTTGTGAGCAGAAGTCAGTTGTTGACTACCAGCATCAACAAGGCCATCAGTATTCCGTTCAGACTCCACACATAAGATCTCAGAAGTGGACATAGATGTCGGAGTTATGTACCATCCTCCAAAACTTTGAGGACTCCACCAAGATGGTGAGCGGTGATGACGCCATAATTAGCATCACCATCCCGCTTCTCTGTCTTCTGAAACGCTTTCTGCTCACAGTCAAAGAGGATGCATTGCAGTTGGAGCATGATGAGATGGAGCAAGGAATCATACAGGGTGATTATACACAGCCCAGCCTCATCTCATCCCAATGTGGATTGGGTGACAATGAGGAAGAGGAGAAGGAAGAAGAACAGGAGCTAGTTTCATGCGCTATAGACAGTACTACCTGCACAACTGTCATACCGTCTGCTCAGCGTGGATGGTCTGAGGACAAGGAGGAGGGGGAGCAGGAGGAGGAGAGCATGGTCAGTCATCCTCTTGGTGAGGACATGGAAGTCTGGCACACATGGCAGGGTTTATTTAATGCTGCCTTTCCCATGACCCTCGTGTTCTCAAAATTTTGGGTTACAGTCATTACTGGTTGGTGACACTTCTAGACCCACTATACAAGGAGAACTTTCTATCTCTTATACCTGAGGTGGACAGGTCTACTAAAATGGGGAAGTACCAGAAGGCCCTTGTTGCAGAATTATTAAAAAAATTCCCATCTGAAAATGCTGGCGGCAGAGATCACAGTTCGTTGGACAACCAAGGAGTACAGGTGAGAGAGACACAATTCCAATTCAGCAGACTCAGGGGAACACTGTCAAAGTTCTGGGAGAGTTTTCTCAGACCCTCCCATTGCACAGGCCCTGAGGCGCCGGGTACTCTAACAAGGAGTGTAAAGTTTGGGAAGATACTGAAGGAGTACCTTGGTGACCGTACCAATGTCCTCTGTGATTCCTCTGTGCCTTATAAATGTAGGGTATCCAAGCTGGACATGTGGCATGAACTGGCTCTCTACGCCTTGGAGGTCCTGGCCTGCCCTGCCACAAGCGTTTTGTCAGAGCAGGTTTTTAGTGGAGGAGCATTTTTGTTTTTGGTTATTTATTTTGCCCTATATACAAGTCATTACCCTGGAAAGGATGTTTCTTAACATATTTCCCAATAAAATCCATTTTGGTTTCGTTTTTGTATGATTTGTTGTGAGTCTGTAAAAGTGGCGTAAGACTCTGACATTTTTCACAGCAGTGACCTGGGAGTCAGAAATGCTTCCAGGGGTCTTCCACATGCTGTTCCCATGTCATTTGAGCACTGTTTCTATTGATTTCCGCAATTTCTAGTCCCTCTGTAGACCGCCGGGCGTGCCACGGGAAAAATGCTTGAGTTTCCCCTAGACTTACATTGGGCTCGAGTCGAGCACCCTAGCATTCCAATTTGCTCGACCCAAGCAACGAGCACCCGAGCATTTTAGTGCTCGACCATCACTAGTTAGGATACATTTTAACAAACTATAAATTAACATTTGCAGACCTAAACCAGCAAGAAACAAGGAGATAATGTGAAATTATATCGTACAGAATGATATCAGGAATTTCAGAAGATCTTGTGCAGTATGGGCTTGAGGAAAAGGCACGGACTCAATAATGGTACAGTAATGCAGTAATATATTAGGCAAGAAACAAGCAGGTCCAGCCAAGCAGTCATGCCATTAAAAAATAAAATATGGGTAAAATATTCTATGAAAATATTATTAATGGCCACTTAATAGTACTGCAATTATGAAAATGTAGCTCGACCAAATATATATATACAGTATGATAAAAAAATTGAAGTAAAAGCATGCAGTTTGCAAAACCTATAACAAGAAGTAATAGAAATAAAAAATTGGACCTGCTAATGATGGGTTGGATTTTTGTGATTTCCAATACTAAAATAAAACCCTACTGTTAAATAAATCCACCCAGTTTACTTATAATGGAAAAAAGCCATGGGCTTTTCTTAACAACGTTTTTACTGTGCAACATTTTAGCATAATACTGCGTGACTTATGAAAACAAATAATCCTTTGAAAATAATGGAATTTCAGAAAATGTGTTGTATATCCTTATCTCAGTTGTAGCTTTTAGCTTGAAGCCTTTTAATGAGTTATACCAATATTCATAGTGGGTCATTTAAAGTTCCCCATGGCAAGACTGGCATGCATTCTGCATTTTTTATTAACAAAAGAAAAATGTTAGTAACCCACATTTCCATGGTAAATGGGACAGAATGCTCTGCACGACTTCCGAAAACTTGAGGGAATGTTCTCTTTGTGTTATATGTATTACATGATCAACATGAATTAGTCTCCCACATTTGCTTAACCAATGCACAAAGAATATAAACAACAAAATCATGCAAAATCATGCAAAGCCATACACCTCAAAAATACAAAATGTTTTATTATTACAAAGTTAAAACACAAAAAATATCAGTAAAAACTAGGGATGATCAAGTCAATTCACTGCAAATTGACTTTGAGTTAAATTTAATAATAATTGTAGGTCCCATTCTGATTTGTGATTCGATTCATGTGGATTGTTAAAAATAAAAATATCCTTGCACCATTTCATGCATTGCCAAAGATTGCCTAAACAAGAAAGCAGGTTCACATGATGTCAAGTGAAGCTGTAGGTCTTCCACATACAGTGATCAGCATAAATGAGTACACTTCTTTGAAGAGTTAAATTTTAATAAATATCTTACTGAACACAAGGAAAATTTCCATAGTTTTGACAAGAATGAGTTTCACAGAACATTTTTTTAACACATAACATGAAAGGTTAATAATAAACCTTTCATTACAAAATTTTCAAATTAACTCAAATTACTTGATGTAAAAATGATTACTCCCCATATCAAAACTTTTACATGTAATATTTCGCATGATCTCCATGATTCTTAATGACTAGGGATGGGCGAACCCAAACTGTTTTCCATGGGAAACCCGTGTTACAATTCGGGTCCAGTTCAGGTTCTGGTCCAGGGCCAATATAATTATACTTACCTGTCCAGTGACGCGTCCTCCCGTCCCGCTGTCTCCCTGCTGAATCTGCATCCGGGGCCGCTCATTAACTGCCAGCGGTATTCACTGCACTCGGCAGTCTTCGGCTTTTTCCGGCAGTGTTCGTGTGGTGACATCACCGCACGAACACTACCGGAAAAAGCCAAAGACTGCCGAGCAGCCCCGGAAGCAGATGCGGCCGGGAGACAGCGGGACGGAAAGACGTGTCACTGGACAGGTAAGTATAATTTAATGACCCATATCTGTAAAGTCCAAGCTCGGGGTTTGGCGAACCCGTTTATCCCGATCATCAGGGGGTTCGCTCATCACTATTAAGGACAGCACCAAGTCTTTTAGCAATGGAATGAACAAGTTGGCGACATATTACAAAGTATATCTTTTTCCATTCTTCAATAACAGCAGCCTCTTTTAGAGCCTGGATGATGTATAGAGAGTGATGCTCAGTTTCTGTCTTCAGAATCCCCCATAGGTAGTCAATTAGATTCAGATTAGGAGACATACTTAGCCACTGAATCACTTTCAAATTGTCCGTCTTTAGAAATGCAACATTGGCCTTATTATTTGGATCATTGTCATGTAGTGCACGTGTAACAAGTGCATGGATTGATGGTAGTATCTTCTCTTTCAATATAGTGCAGTACAATTGTGAATTCAAGATAAATGTAGCTACGCGACACCAGCAGCTCTCATCAATTCCCACTTAAGGACATTGCCACCACCGCGATTCACTGTGGGCTCTGTTCTTTGTACTCCTTATTAGTGATGGGCGAACACTAAAATGCTCGGGTGCTCATTGCTCGGGTCGAGCAAATTGGAATACTCGGGTACTCAGGCAGAGCAATGAGCCCAATGTAAGTTTATGGGAGACCCGAGCATTTTTGCTGCGATTCTCCCCCAGGGGTCCTATTAACGTCTAAATACGTCTGAAAATGATGGAAACACTGCTCAAATGACATGGGAACATCATGGGGATCGCCCCTGGAAGCATTCCTGACTCCTAGTTCACAGCTTTAAACAATGTTGTCAGAGTTTCATGCCATTTTTACCGATGCACCAAAAACATACCAAAACGAAACCAAAACGGATTTTGTTGGGAAATATGCAAAGGTACATCCTTTCCAGGTTGATGACTTGTATGTAAGGCAAAATAATTAACCCCAGACCAAAATGTTCCTCCACCACTTGGGCTTTGTTCTGTCGCAGCGTTTTTTAAGTGTTTTTCAACTTTAATATTGCTTTCAACCAAAACAAATGCATTCACTGGGAAATGTCATTGTAACATTTAACAACCCTAGCTGGCCATGTGGTGTGTGACACATAAGCAGACACTTCCTGTTTCATTTATGAAGGAGAGACTCTTAAAGGCACAGAGTCTATTTTTACAGGGGCATCAGGCAGCATCAATCCATTTAAAGAGCCATTATTAAACAGTGGGTCTCTTAAACTTTTATAGCCTATGCTGTGAGTGGATGGACTGCTAAGAATTACGACGCACCCCGATACCACTTTCATGAGATGTCCAGGAGGGCTTCCATAAAGAATGTTGCATTGAATGCAAGGCCTGCCCTGCTACCAAGTCATACGCACCCCAATAAGCTTTTGAACCCAGGTACTGGATGGTCCCAGGGAAATCCACTTCACATTATTCATTTTGTCCACCCATTCTGTTTTTTTTGCATTGACTACAAGGCCTGCCCTGCTACCAAGTCATATGCACCCCAATAAGCCTTTGAACCCACATACTGGATGGGCACAGGAAAATACACTTCACAATATTCTTTTTGTACTCCCATTCCCTTTTCTTATGCATTGACTGCAAGGCCTGCCCTGCTACCAAGTCATATGCACCCCAATAAGCATTTGAACCCACATACTGGATGGGCCCAGGAAAAATCACTTCACTTTATTCATTTTGTCCTCCCATTCTGTTTTTTTGCATTGACTGCAAGACCTGCCCTGCTACCAAGTCATATGCACCCCAATAAGCCTTTGAACCCACATACTGGATGGGCACAAGAAAATCCAGTTCACATTATTCATTTTGGACTCCCAGTCCCTTTTCTTATGCATTGACAGCAAGGCCTGCACTGCTACCAAGTCATACGCACCCCAATAAGCTTTTGAACCCAGGTACTGGATGGGCCCAGGGAAATCCACTTCACATTATTCATTTTGTCCATCCATTCTGTTTTTTTTGCATTGACTGCAAGGCCTGCCCTGCTACCAAGTCATATGCACCCCAATAAGCCTTTGAACCCATATACAGGATGGGCACAGGAAAAAACACTTCAGATTATTCATTTTGTACTCCCATTCCCTTTTCTTATGCATTGACTGCAAGGCCCACCCTACTACCAAGTCATATGCACCCCAATAAGCCTTTGAACCCACATACTGGATGGGCACAGGAAAATCAAGTTCACACTGTTCATTTTGGACTCCCATTCTGTTTTCTTATGCATTGACTGCAAGGACTGCCCTGCTACCAAGTCATATGCACCCCAATAAGCTCAAGAACCCAGGTACTGGATGGTCCCAAGAAAATCCCCTTCACATTATTCATTTTGTCCTCTCATTCTGTTTTTTTGCATTGACTGCAAGGCCTGCCCTGCTACCAAGTCATATGCACCCCAATTAGCCCAATCCCCCCTTGTAAGAAACATGGAGGAGGGCCTCTTAACAAAAAATGTCCCATTAAAAAGGAGTGGGTCTCCTAGACTTGTAATGCCCATACCGTAAGTGTGTTGGCTAGCAAACAATTTCCCCTGTGAGGTATACCTCAACCTTTTCCGTAGCAAGTATTTAACATCCAGCATAACCACCCACCCTTGTTAGGAATTCGACACTGGCTGTAGCAGCACGGAACATGTTAATCCTGGTGATCTACTGGCAGCGGCTGATGAGACGTGGAGGAAGGCCTGATTAAAAACTAGGCCCAATTTAAAGGAGCGGGTCTCCTACACTTGGAATGCCCATACACTAAGTGTTTTGGCTGGCAAACATTTTCCCCTGTGGGTACACCTCAACTTTTTCCATAACAAGTATTTAATACCCAGCAAAAACACTCACCCTTGTTAGGATTTTGACACTGGCCTTAGCAGCATTGGAACATGTTAACCCTGCTGAGCGACTGGCAGAGGCTGAAGAGACATGGAGGCAGGCCTGATTAAAAAATAGGCCCAATTTGAAGGAGTGGGTCTCCTACACTTGGAATGCCTATACACTAAGTGTATGGGCTTTCAAACATTTCCACTTGGTGGTGTGTTAGGGTTTGATTTCCCACTGCTGCACAAGGGGAGTCTCGAACCCGTCCCGCTGCGTTCTCCCATTCATCACCGGCCGCAGTGGAGCCTGCTCAGCAGAGACGTCAGTCCAGCCGTCTTGCCCACTCCTCTACTGTGCAGTGACTTGATGCTGCCTTTCCTGGATCTGCTATTATAGCCAGTGCTGGAGCAGTCGTCTTTGAGACAAAGTCCTGCATTTTCCCATCTGAGCATGCCCAGAGTGAGATCTCTCATTGGAGATCAGGGGTCACATGTTCAGGTGCTGCAGCGGCTCCTATTGGTTCGCCAGGAAGGTCATGTAGCTACGTTTGTTTGTAACAGCTTCTCATTGGTCCTTGTTCCTGGAAGGTCCTGTAGCTGTTGCTATAAAAGGGTAGCATGGCTGGGCCGCCATGCGCTAATATCAATCATTGTATGCTATGTGCCAGTGTGGTCATGTGTATGTGTGGATAGGGACCCGGCTGAAATAAGCCACTAGAATACCGACTTAATCGGTGAGGAGTTTGGTATGGTAGCTGGTCAGGGTCGGTGTCCTAGATGCCCTAGATTACCGGCATAACCGGTGAGGAGTTTTGATTGCCGTATTCAGGGTCTGGCGTTCAGACGCCATAGTTTGCGGGTGTCTCCCACGAGGACATTAGCACATGATCACGCTTTATGAACGCGTAGCACTTAACTGTGTACCTGAGAGCCTGACAGGACACAGTACTTTTTCTCAGCGGCCCTATGACGTAACAGGGTTCGCTTTCAACGCTAGACAGCGCCCTAGCGTGTTTTCTTTGCCACTCAGTTGTGTCTAGTGAGTGCGCACACATCGCCATATAGCGCTGCGGCTCTCCTTCTAGCGGCTCTGTGGAGTAACAGAGTTCGCACTTATTGCCACAGCGCATTACGGCGTCTATGTTGGCGACTCTGCGGGATAACAGAGTTTGCTTCTCGCCCATTTCTACTAGCAGCAGGCTCCGCTTGCACGGTGGACCCCGGGCTGCGAACGCACCTCTCTACTTTATATATTTGGTGCGTTCCGCAGACCCTTAACATAATATTAGCGCCAGGGTCTGGCTAGTAAAATGGCGGATGAACAGCGTCTATCGCAGTACATCCAGCAGCTGGAGGGTAGGTTGGCGGCTCTTGAGCGCACAACCTCAGCTGTGGATGTTACCGCAGTCGCTGTTCAGGCTGCTAGCGTGGCTGCAGCCAGTTTGTCTTCTGCCACCTCTGCCCCTACATTATCCCACCTCCCGCTTCCTGACAAGTTTGCCGGTGATAGCAAGCAATGTCGGGGATTCGTGAGTCAGTGCTCTATACAGCTCAAGCTTCTGGCTGCACGTTTTCCCACGGATCGGGCACAAGTGGGTTTTGTACTTTCTCTACTCTCGGGCAGAGCGTTGGAGTGGGCAACGCCGCTGTGGGAGCGCGACGATGGTGTGGTGCGGAGTGCTCCTCGTTTCTTGGAGGCTCTTAAAAGGTCTTTTTAGGACCTCCGGTCACCCACGATACGGCGCTACAACTGCTGGCATTGGCACAGGGTTCGTCTTTGGTCAGTCTGTTTTCCGTCCAGTTTCGGACTCTAGCTTCTGAGCTAGATTGGTCTGATAAAGTTCTTATTCCAATCTACTGGCGAGAACTGGCTGACCATGTTAAAGACGCTTTGGCTACCAGGGAGATTCCCGCCACACTGGAGAAGCTTATCTCCATATCTACCCGCATTGACCTCCGTTTTCACGAGCGGAGGTTGGAGCGGGCCCAGTGTAGGCAGAGGTTTCGGTTGGCTCCCACCTTTGCCAAACCTCTCGAATTTCCCGATCTGGCGTCCGAAACCCAAAAGGCCACAGAAGTTCCTCATGCAGGACCTAAGTCTCGGTCCGTCCGAGTATCCGTGGTCTGTAACCGTTGTCAGCAGACAGGACACTATGCCAACAAATGTCCACAGCGATCGGGGAAGCGATCGCATCTAGTGGCCCTGGGAGGAGGTTCACTAGAGACAGCGGCATTTTCCTCCAAGATGACACTTAAAGGGACAATCACTGTTGGTACTTCCATTCTCACCGCCGACCTTTGCGTGGACTCAGGAGCAGAGGGGAATTTCATGTCCTCTAGCTTTGCTCGCCGTCATGCAATACCTCTGGTGGCGCTTGACAAATCATTGACTGTCCGGGTAGTGAATGGGTCGACATTGCCCTCACAAATTACACACCAGACTGTTCCACTTGCATTGTCTGTATCTCCTTCCCATCAGGAACTTATTTCCCTACTCGTCCTTCCCGAGGGAATAGACGAGATCCTACTAGGTATACCTTGGCTCCGTTTCCACTCCCCACATATAGAATGGACTTCGGGTAGGATACTGGGTTGGAGTGATGCATGTAGAGGCAGATGTGTCAGGAGTTGCGTTCAGGTTACCACTACGGAGTTACCCGCAGATCTTACTCCACTTCCCAAGCACTACTGGTCATATGCAGACGTGTTCTCCAAGAAGGCTGCGGAGACTCTTCCGCCTCATCGCCCCTATGACTGTCCTATCGACCTCTTGCCTGGCGCAGAACCTCCTCGGGGAAGGGTCTATCCCCTCTCTCTTCCTGACACAGAGGCCATGTCGCAATATATTCAGGAGAACCTGACAAGAGGGTTTATTAGGAAGTCGGTGTCACCGGCAGGGGCGGGATTTTTCTTCGTGCAGAAGAAAAACGGAGAATTGCGTCCGTGTATTGATTACAGGGGTCTTAACGCCATCACCGTTAAAAACAAGTACCCGTTGCCCCTGATTTCTGAGCTTTTTGATAGGCTTCGGGGAGCAAGAGTATTCACTAAACTAGATCTGCGCGGTGCTTATAACCTGATTCGCATCCGTGAGGGGGACGAATGGAAGACGGCTTTTAATACCAGGGATGGGCATTACGAATATCTGGTGATGCCCTTTGGGCTCTGTAATGCTCCAGCCGTTTTCCAAGACTTTGTCAATGACATCTTCCGGGATATGCTCTCCACCTCGGTCGTAGTCTATCTGGATGATATACTCATCTTCTCTCCAGATATTGACTCCCACCGGAGAGATGTCTGCAGAGTCTTCGACCTCTTACGGGCTAATTCCCTCTATGCTAAGTAAGAGAAATGTATGTTTGAGCTGGAGTCTTTACCTTTCCTTGGTTATATCATCTCAACCCAGGGATTGGCTATGGATCCGGCCAAACTACAGGCTGTGATGGACTGGCAGGAACCTCACTCTCTAAAAGCGGTGTAGCGCTTTATGGGGTTCATTAATTACTATCGCCAGTTCATTCCGCATTTCTCTACCTTGGTAGCTCCCTTGGTAGCCCTCACCAAGAAGGGAGCAAATCCCAAATTGTGGTCGGAAGAGGTCTCCACGGCTTTCTCTTCTATTAAGTCTCATTTTGCTAGCGCTCCCATCCTACATCGCCCCGATGTTGATAAGCCATTTTTATTGGAGGCGGATGCCTCATCCGTTGGTTCTGGAGCAGTCCTCTTCCAAAAGGATGCTCAAGGTCGGAAGCATCCTTGCTTCTTCTTCTCTAAGACCTTCACTTCAGCGGAGAGGAATTATTCCATCGGGGATAGGGAGTTGCTAGCCATGAAGTTGGCCTTCTCTGAGTGGAGATATCTGTTGGAGGGGGCCCGTTTTCCCTTCCAAGTCTTCACCGACCACAAAAATTTTGTGTATCTGCAGACAGCTCAGCGGCTTAACTCTCGCCAGGCCAGATGGTCCTTGTTCTTCTCTCGGTTTAATTTCACACTCCATTTCCTCTCTGGAGAGAAGAACATTCGTGCCGACGCTCTCTCTCACTCTGTGGTGTCCTCTGAAGAGGAGGTAGAGGAGCCTCGGCTTATTGTTCCCACAGAGAGTCTGAGAACAGTGGCTCTGGTTTCACTAGAGTCTGTGCCCCCGGGCAAGACTTTTGTGCCTACCAATTTGCGACCGGAGGTACTCTCTTGGGCACATTCGTCCAGGGTTGGTGGACATTTTGGGGCAAAGAGGACATCTGAATTGCTAGTGAGGACATATTGGTGGCCGCATATGGTCCGTGATGTTGGGGACTATGTTCGGGCGTGTGTCTCCTGCGCCAAAAATAAGTCTCCACGACAACGGCCAGCTGGTTTACTTTATCCTTTGCCGGTGGCAGACAGGCCCTGGGAGATGGTTGGGATGGACTTTGTGGTGGGCTTGCCCAAGTCTCGGGGTTGCACCATCATTTGGGTAATCACCGACCATTTCTGTAAAATGGTGCATCTGGTGCCACTACCACGGTTACCTTCTGCACGGGCTCTGGCAGCGTTGTTCGTTAGGCACATCTTCCGTCTACACGGCATGCCGGACAAAATTGTCAGTGACCGAGGTCCCCAGTTTGCGTCTCGGTTCTGGAGAGAGCTTTGTCGTCTACTCAGTATTGAGTTAAATCTCTCTTCAGCGTATCATCCTGAGACGAATGGGTTGGTAGAGAGGGCCAACCAGACCTTGGTCACCTATCTACGACATTTTGTCTCTGCCAGGCAGGATGACTGGGCATCCTTGCTACCATGGGCTGAGTTTGCATTAAACAATGCTGTGGCTGACTCCACCGGACAGACTCCTTTCCTTCTGAACTACGGTCAGCATCCGCGGGTTCCGGTGCCCATGCCCATGTCTTCCGCCGACTCCAGGGTGGCAAACTGGGCTGTGGAGGCACGGGACATTTGGGACGTACCCAGGATGCCATTCAGGCGTCCAAGGAGAGGATGAGGTCCTCTGCCGACGCACATCGGCGCCCTGCTCCAACATTTGCTCCTGGGACTTGGTGTGGCTCTCCGCCCGTAACATCAGGCTGCGAGTTGAGTCCACTAAGTTGGCACCCCGCTACCTGGGTCCTTTCAAGGTCCTCGAGCAGGTTAACCCTGTGGTATACCATTTGGCTCTTCCACCACGCCTGGGTATCTCCGACACCTTTCATGTATCCCTCCTGAAACCCGTGCTCATGTCCCGGTTTTCTGAGTCATCTGCCGGGACATCGGGTTCATCTACGGATGACCATGAGGTGAACGCCATCGTAGGATGTAAGGTGGTACGGGGCAAAAAGTTTTATTTGGTGGACTGGAGGGGCTATGGGCCTGAGGATAGGTCTTGGGAGCCTCCCTGAGCATATTCACGCTCCGCAGCTCATCGCTGTCTTTGAGCGCAGCGAGGCCCAAAGAAGGGGGGCCCTAGGAAGGGGGGTAATGTTAGGGTTCGATTTCCCGCTGCTGCACAAGGGGAGTCTCGAACCCGTCCCGCTGCGGTCTCCCATTCATATCAGGCCGCAGTGGAGCCTGCTCAGCAGAGACGTCGGTCCAGGCGTCTTGCCCACTCCTCTACTGTGCAGTGACTTGCTGCTGCCTTTCCTGGATCTGCTATTATAGCCAGTGCTGGAGCAGTCGTCTTTGAGACAAAGTCCTGCGTTTTCCCATCTGAGCATGCCCAGAGTGAGATCTCTCATTGGAGATCAGGGGTCACATGTTCAGGTGCTGCAGCGGCTCCTATTGGTCCGCCAGGAAGGTCATGTAGCTACGTTTGTTTGTAACAGTTTCTCATTGGTCCTTGTTCCTGGAAGGTCCTGTAGCTGTTGCTATAAAAGGGTAGCATGGCTGGGCCGCCATGCGCTAATATCAATCATTGTATGCTATGTGCCAGTGTGGTCATGTGTATGTGTTGATAGGGACCCGGCTGAAATAAGCCACTAGAATACCGACTTAATCGGTGAGGAGTTTGGTATGGTAGCTGGTCAGGGTCGGTGTCCTAGATGCCCTAGATTACCGGCATAACCGGTGAGGAGTTTTGATTACCGTATTCAGGGTCTGGCGTTCAGACGCCATAGATTGCGGGTGTCTCCCGCGAGGACATTAGCACATGATCACGCTTTATGAACGCGTAGCACTTAACTGTGTACCTGAGAGCCCGACAGGACACAGTACTTTTTCTCAGCGGCCCTGTGACGTAACAGGGTTCGCTTTCAACGCTAGACAGCGCCCTAGCGTGTTTTCTTTGCCACTCAGTTGTGTCTAGTGAGTGCACACACATCGCCATATAGTGCTGCGGCTCTCCTTCTAGCGGCTCTGTGGAGTAACAGAGTTCGCACTTATTGCCACAGCGCATTACGGCGTCTATGTTGGCGACTCTGCGGGATAACAGAGTTTGCTTCTCGCGCCATTTCTACTAGCAGCAGGCTCCGCTTGCACGGTGGACCCCGGGCTGCGAACGCACCTCTCTACTTTATATATTTGGTGCGTTCCGCAGACCCTTAACAGGGTGTACATAGTTTTTGTATTTTGGTGATGGGCATCATAACACCCTTGCCAAAACATAGAGTGGCCGGAGCATCACTGAATACGTTCACCCTGGTCTTCAAGTGGTGGTGGACGGTGAGGATGAGGAGAAGGAGGACACCAACTAGCAAAAATCAGGAAGCGTATATCCATGTTTGGCTGTGAAGAGGTATATGGGAATACACCTCCCAAAAAACCACTGCATTGGAGTTTAGGCTTCGCTGTCACCATTTGGTGGTGTCGAGAAGTCAGGCCAAATGCATGCCTTGTTCATTTTTACAAAAAGTCAGCCTGTCTACATTTTCCATAGAAAGGCGAATGCGCTTATCTGTGATAATGCCACCAGCAGCACTAAAAACCCACTTGTCCAAAACTCTAGCGGCATGTCAGGACAGGACCTCCAAGGCGTAGAGAGCCAGCTCATACCACGTGTCCAGCTTGGATACTCAATAATTAAAAGGCACAGAGGAATCACCGAGGATGTTGATACAGTCAGCAAGGTACTCCCTCAGCATCTTAGAGAAGATTGCATTCCTTGTCAGATTACCCCACGCCTCAATGCATGGGCGATGGGAGGGTCTTAGAAAACTGTCCCAGAACTTTGCCAGTGTTCCCCTGCCTCTGCTGGAGTGGACTTGTGTCTGTCTCGCCTGTCCTGCTTGGTTGGCCAACAAACTGTTATGTCTGCCACCAGCGTTTGGAGATGGGAATTTTTTAAATAATTCTGCAACAATGGCCCTATGGTACTGCACCATTTTGGTACACCTGTCTGCCTCTGGAACAAGAGATTGAAAGTTATGCTTGTACCATGGGTCTAATAGTGTCACTAGCCAGTAATGACTGGTACCCAATATTTTGACAATACAAGGGTCACGAGAAAGGCAGCGCTACATAAAGTCAGCCATGCGTGCCAGACTGGTAACAGGCAAACCTTCCGTGTCCTCACCAACAGGACGACTGACCAAGGTGTCCTCCTCCTCTTCTTCCCTGTCCTGATGCCATCCACGCTGAACAGACAGTATGACACTTGGGGTTATAGTCCTGTCTATAGCGCATGAAAGTAGCTCCTGTTCTTCCTCCTCCTCCTCCTCCTCTTCCTCATTGTCAACCAATCCATGTTGAGATGACTCGAGGCTGGGCTGTGTGTAATCACCCTGTATGTTTCCTTGATCCATGTCCTAATGCTCCGCCTGCAATGCCTCCTCTTTCATTGTGAGCAGAGAGCTTTTCAGAATGCAGATGAGTGGGATGGTGACACTAATTATGGAGTTATCGCGGCTCACCATCTTGGTGGACTCCTCAAAGTTTTGGAGGATGCTACAAATGTCTGACATCCATGTCCACTCCAGAGGTCTTATGTGTGGAGTCAATCCTGACAAATGACAGCCTTGTTGATGCTGGTATTCAACAGCTGCCCACTTCTGCTCACAAATCCTTTCTGTATTCAAAGGGAATTTGTAGTTAAATTTCCATGCTGACGCTGGGATGAATTTCAGGAGAATGTAGTCGAATCACAGTGGTTTTATTCAACGTGTTTCAAGGGTCAAATGCCCCCTTCATCAGGAAATACCACAAATCCTTTCTAACATATGCAGTGTAGAGTTCCAATGCGTGGAGACATCACACACCAGTCAGTGAGCCAGAATCTGCAATCGCTGCTGAAGCACGGCAAGGGCAGCTGAAGCTGTAGCTGACTTTCTAAAATGTGCACACAGGCGGCATACTTTAACCAGCAAAATCTGACAGCTCCGGATAGCTTTGTAGAAAACGTTGAACAACGAGGTTCAGCATGGTACATGTGTCAGTTCGCCTCGCCTCAAAGCCGCCACCAGGTTCCTGCCATTGTCACACACAACCATGCCTGGCTGGAGACTTAGCTGTGTCAGCCACACATCTGCCTGCTCTTTCAGAGCTGTCAACAACTCTTCAGCATTGTGCGGTTTGTCATCTAAGCAAATTAGTTTCAGCACAGCCTCTTGCTTTGGCAGTGCTGCAGTGCTTCCAGCTTTTGACTGATGTGCTCATTTCTGACAAGGAGGCTGAAGAGGAGGAGGAGGTGCAGGAGCTGAACACAGTGGGGGCAACCCTGATTGATGTAGGGCCTTTGCATCAGGAGGATGTGTTCCATCCCAAGGTCTGACTGGGTACCGCTTCCACTATGTTAACCCAGTGTGCCGTCAGCGAGATGTACTGTCCCTGGCCACAAGCACTTGTCCACGTGTCCGTGGTTAGGTGTACTTTCCCAGTAACTACATTGTTGAGTGCATGGGTAATGTTGTGGGACACATGCTTGTGTAATGCCTGGATGGCACAGCGGGAGAAATAGTGGCGGCTGGGGACAGAGTACCTTGGGACGGCCGCCATCAGGTTGCGGAAAGCTTCCGTCTCCACAAGCCTAAAAGCAACATTTTGACCGCAAGCAGACGAGAAATATGAGAATTGAGTACTGTGGCCTGTGGGGTGTTGGTTACGTATTTCCGCTTACGTTCCAATGACTGGGGTAAGGAGAACTGAAGGCTGCGCTGGGACAAGGACGTGGACGTGCTTGATGATTGTGCTATTTGACTGTGGTCAACGGCAGGTGCAGGGCAGGAGGCATCTTTGCATGCACCATGGACAGGGGATTGGCTTGCACGCACAACAGTGGAAGAAGCAGTGATGTCACAAGGAGACACTGCTCCTGGAGCCTGGGGTTGGGCCCACAAAGTCGGGTGCTTTGCTGCCATATGACTGATCATGCTGGTGGTGGTAAGGCTGGTAGTTTTGCTACCCTGATGATGGTGGCGTGACAGGTGTTGCAAATGGCCTGTTTCGGATTATCGGCAGAGTCTTTAAAAAATAACCAGGCTCAGGAAGACCTAACAGTTGGACTGGCAACTTACGTCAGGTTAGTGTTACGGGGAACGGTAGCCCACCTTCTGTCTGCGGCCACCACACTGCTTCTTCCTGCCTGAAGTGGTGCAACGCCTACCTCCCCCTGTGTGCTGCTGTCCTAGCTCTGCATGTCCTCCAGCCAGGTTCTGTCTGTTACTACATCATCCACCACCTCATCTTCCACCTCCCCACCGTGGTCCTTCTCCTGACATTCTGACAACTGTGTCTCATCATCGTCCAACTCTTGTGACCGTGGCTGCTCAAAGATTTGTGCATTGCTACATGGAATATCATCTTGCCCCGCTTCTAGTGGAGCGGTCGAGAGGCACAAATCTCCAAATGGAAAACTGAACAGCTCTTCGGAGTGTCCGAGTTTGGGATCAGTTGACTCAGGGCACTCACCATGGTGGGAGGAAGGAGGATCAGGGTAAGGAATAAGCTGTCCAGATTCACGGCTACTGTGACTTGAGCATGTTGAAAACAGGGTGCTGGTGGATAAGTAACTGGAAGTATTATCCGCTATCCAACCAACAACCTTTTCACACTGCTCAGGCTTCAATAGTGCTGTTTTGCCGCTGTCCCCTAGGACTTCGGACACTAAGGTCCAGCGAGAAGTTGTGGGTGTTTTTGGTGGGCCAAATCTCAGCTTGCCCACGGCCTCGGCCTGCACGATCACCATCATGTCCACTTCCCCGTCCCTTGCCACGCACCTTGCCCATTGTAAATGGAATAGAATATTATACACGTTCGCTACAAAAGGCTAATTTGGGAGTCAACTTGTATGTGATACGTGTGCTTGAAAACCACACTTTTACCTATATGGACTTTAGGTAAAAATGTTTTGACCTTATCAGATTTAATAATTACGTTAGCAGACTGCAAAAAAATACAATGTTTTGGCCTAAACTGGTCAAACTTTGTGCACGCACAGATATGAGCTTCCCAGGACGTCTACGACAAATGTGTGCCCTGTTTTTTTTTTATTTTTGGGCTAACTAGTGCTGTAGATCATGACAGTGACATGCAGGACAAAAAAAATAAATCTGACGTAAACTGCCCAAACTTTGAGCACACACAGATATGAGCTGCAACGGAGATACCACTACGACAAATGTGTGCTCTGTTTTTTTCTATTTTTGAGTTAACTAGTGCTGTATATCAGGACTGTGACGCCTAGGACAAAAAAATGAAAACCGGCCTACACTGCCCAAACTTTGAGCACACACAGATATGAGCTGCCACGGAGATACCACACCGAAAAATGTGTGACCTGAATTTTTTTTATTTTTTGCTTAAATACTGGTGCATATAAGTACAGTCACACCCAGGCCAAAAAAAGAAAAGTGGGGTACACTGGCCAAACTTACAGCACGCACAGATATGAGCTGGCATGGAGATACCACACCGAAACATGTGTGGCCTGTGTTTTTTTTTATGGCTAAATACTGGTGTATATAAGTACAGTCACACCCAGGCCAAAAAAAGAAAAGTCAGAGAAAAGAGGGAGACACAAAAGCACAAATAGGGTCTTATCAAACGTTACACAGATGTGCCCACCAAGAGAACTACTCACCTGGTGAGAGTGAAGGAAGGACATATATTAATGGCGGCTGCTGCAGATTCACAGGTCAGTGCAAGACCTGATTAAAACATACACTTAGGTAGGATAAAAGGATCTTCCCCGTGATGCCGCAAGAAGGATTCCAAAAATTGTAGAGGTTTCAATGTGGTTTATTCATGATAAACCACGTTGAAACCTCTACAATTTTTGGATTTCTTCTTGCGGCAGCCGCGGGGATGATCCTTTTTTCCTACCTAAGTGTATATAAAAAAAAGAAAAGTGGCATACACTGGCCAAACTTTCAGCACGCACAGATATGAGCTGGCATGGAGATACCACACTGAAACATGTGTGGCCTGTTTTTTTTTTTTGGGCTAAATACTGGTATATATAATACAGTTACACCCAGGCCAAAAAAAGAAACGTGGCGTACACTGGCCAAAATTTCAGAACTCACAGATATGAGCTGGCACGGAGATAACACACCGAAACATGTGTGACCTGTTTTTTTTGGGCTAAATACTGGTGTATATAATACAGTCACACCCATGCCAAAAAAAGAAACGTGGTGTACACTGGTCAAACTTTCAGCACGCACAGATATGAGCTGGCACGGAGATACCACACCGAAACATGTGTGGCCTGTTTTTTTTTTTGGCTAAATACTGGTGTATATAAGTACAATCAAACCTAGGCCAAAAAAAGACAAGTGGCGTACATTGGCCAAACTTTCAGCAAGCAAAGATATGAGCTGGCACGGAGATACCACACCGTAAAATGTGTGGCCTGTATTCCAATTACACCTGGGGCTAGCTATATACAGCCAATATATCCTACAGGTAGCAGCTGTAGCACCAGAACACAGGAAGGGAATGAAGGGAATGGAACCTCTTGATGTATGCAATGATCCATATAGACACATAAGGTGCCTGCAGGCCTTGTACTGATGTACAGTCATGGCCAAAAGTTTTGAGAATGACACAAATATTAATTTTTACAAAGTCTACTGCTTCACTTTTTCTAATGCCAATTTGCATATACTCCAGAATGTTATAAAGAGTGATCAGCTTAACAGCAATTACTTGGAAAGTCAATATTTGGCTAGAAAATGAACTTTATCCCCCAAAACACATTTCAACATCATTGCAGCCCTGCCTTAAAAGGACCAGCTAACCTCTTTTCAGTGATTGCTCCATTAACACAGGTGTGGGTGTTGATGAGGACATGGCTGGAGATCAATCTGTCATGATTAAGTAAGAATGACACTACTGGACACTTTAAAAGGAGGCTGGTGCTTGGCATCATTGTTTCTCTTCTGTTAACCATGGTTATCTCTAAAGAAACACGTGCAGTCATCATTGCAATGCACAAAAATGGCCTAACAGGGAAGAGTATCGCAGCTAGAAAGATTGCACCTCAGTCAACAATCTATCGCATCATCAAGAACTTCAAGAAGAGAGGTTCCATTGTTGCCAAAAAGGCTCCAGTGCGCCCAAGAAAGACCAGCAAGCGCCAGAACCGTCTCTTAAAAGTGTTTCAGCTGCGGGATTGGGCTACCAGCAGTGCAGATCTTGCTCAGGAATGGCAGCAGGCAGGTGTGAGTGCATCTGCACGCACTGTAAGGCGGAGACTCTTGGAGCAAGGTCTGGTCTCAAGGAGGGCAGCAAAGAAGCCACTTCTCTCCAGAAAAAACATCATGGACAGACTGATATTCTGCAAAAGGCACATGCAGTGGACTGCTGAGGACTGGGGTAAAGTTATTTTCTCTGATGAATCCCCTTTTCGATTGTTTGGGACATCAGGAAAACGCCTCATTCGGAGAAGACAAGGTGAGCGCTACCACCAGTTTTGTCTCATGCCAACTGTTAAGCATCCTGAAACCATTCATGTGTGGGGTTGCTTCTCAGCCAAGGGAATCGGCTCTCTCACAGTCTTGCCTAAAAACACAGTCATGAATAAAGAATGGTACCAGAATGTCCTCCAAGAGCAACTTCTCCCAACCCCCCAAGAGCAGTTTGGCGATCAACAATGCCTTTTCCAGCATGATGAAGCACCTTGCCATAAAGCAAAAGTGATAACTAAATGGCTCAGGGAACAAAACATAGAGATTTTGGGTCCATGGCCTGGAAACTCCCCAGATCTTAATCCCATTGAGAACTTGTGGTCAATCATCAAGAGACGGGTGGACAAACAAAAACCTAAAAATTCTGACAAAATGAAAGCATTGATTGTGCAAGAATGGACTGCTATCAGTCAGGATTTGGTCCAGAAGTTGACTGAGAGCATGCCAGGGAGAATTGCAGAGGTCCAGAAGAAGAAGGGTCAACACTGCAAATATTGACTTGCTGCATTAACTCATTCTAACTGTCAATATAAGCTTTTGTTACTCATATGTTTGCAATTATATTTCTGTCTGTGATTAAAACATCTATCAAACACACACATAAAAACCAGAGGGCAGCAGATCATGTGAAAATATTATATTTGTGTCCTTCTCAAAACTTTTGGCCATGACTGTATATAGAGCGAAGTACACTCCCCTGCCTACCTAACACTGGAACCTATATACTCCGGAATTTGTCCTTAGAAGAACTGTTTGTTTATATGGATTTGAGTAGGTTAGGGTGGTAGACCCCACACTGACTAACAAATCCCCAAATCTGACTTTCTTGGCAGCAGCTCTCCCTACACTATCTCAATCTGGAGCTGAATGCGGTGAGCAGGGCGGCGTCCGGTCTCTTATACCCCTGATGATGCTGTGCAGCCAGCCAATCACTGCACTACCACAACAAAGATGGTTACGGCGTTTCATTGCTTGCCAGACAATCCCTGCATTGTGATTGGGTCTGTAAAGTCTGCCAAAAAAGCTGGGTGGAGACCCGAGTTCCCGCCGAATAATCCCGAAAATGCTCGGTGCTCACCGAGTACACCGAGTACCGTGATACTCGGGTGAGTAACGAGTAGTGGCGAGTGTCTTCGCTCATCACTAATTAGGATCACTTCCTTCCCCTGTTTTTAACATCCTGTGATGAGGGTCTAGATTCTGCTCGGTCCCTACTTCGTCCAATCCTGGATCTCACAGGAAAAAAATTTGTGCATCTGTGCAGATGCTTTCCTCCTCTTGATTCTGTGAATCTTTGGAATAGACCTCTGATGCAGATTGAATATAATGTGTGAACAGCTCTGCAGACTCGCCCATCTATGGTTACCCACAGTCATTTGGGAGGATGAATAGTTGGATATAGAATTAACAAAACTAAAACTAGTAATCTATTAATCCAACACTGTTTGTATTTTTGTGCTTTTTTGACTTTAAAGAACAGACAGGGTGGGCTATTTATATGGATACACCTAAATAAAATGGTAATGGTTGGTGATATCAAGTTCCTGTTTGTGGCACATTAGTGTATGGGAAGGGGAAAACATTTCAAGATGGGTGGTGACCATGTCGGCCATTTTGAAGTCGGCCATTTTTGGATCCAACTTTATTTTTTTCAATTGGAAGAGGGTCACATGACACATCAAACTTGCTGAGAATTTCACAAGAAAAACAATGGTGTGCTTGGCTTTAACGTAAATTTATTATTTTATAAGTTATTTACAAGTTTATGACCACTTATAAAATGTGTTCAAAGTGCTGCCCATTGTGTTGGATTGTCAATGCAACCCTCTTCTCCCACTCTTGACACACTAAATAGCAACACCGCAGAAGAAATGCTAGCACAGGCTTCCAGTATCTGTTGCTTCAGATGCTGCACATCTCTTATCTTATCTTATCATCTGAAGGCAATTTTCTATGCTGTGAAGATACAAGTCTAAGGGTTCATACTCACTGGAGAGAAAAACGAACGAGTGGAATCCGATTAAAAATCGGATTGTACTCGGACCAATGTTATGTAATAGGTGACTTCTCATTTGCGATTTTTTCTCATCTGAAATCGGACTGAGAAAAAAATCGCTGCATGCTGCGATTTGCAGCGATTTTTGGATGAGACTCGCCAATGCAAGTCAATGGGTGCGAGAAATAATCGGACAGCACTCGCACCATGCGAGTGCTGTCCGATTTATACGCACCAGTGTGTTAGGGTTCGAGCTCCCGCTGATGCACAAGGGGAGTCTCGAACCAGTACCGCTGCGGTCTCCCATTCATCTCCGTCTGCAGTGTGCAGAGGATTACTGCTTTTCCTCCAGGCTCTGCTATTGTGGCCAGTACTGGTTAGCGGCGAGCAGGCATCTTTAGGACAAAGTCCTTGTTTTCCCCTTCTGAGCATGCCCAGAGTGAGATCTCTCATTGGAGATCAGGGGTCACATGCTCAGGTACTGCAGCAGCTCCTATTGGTCCGCCAGGAAGGTCCTGTGACTACTGGTGTTCTGGAACAAGTTTCATTGGTCCTTGTTTCTGGCAGGTCCTGTAGCTGTTGCTATAAAAGGGTAGCATGGCTAGGCCGCCATGCGCTAATATCAATCTTTATATGCTTTGCGCCAGTGTGGTCATGCGTGTGTGTGGTTAGGGCCCGGCTGTAATAAGCCCCTAGAATACCGACTTATTCGGTGAGGAGTTTGGTATGCTAGCTGGTCAGGGTCGGTGTCCTAGATGCCCTAGATTACCGGCATAACCGGTGAGGAGTTTGATTGCCGTATTCAGGGCCTGGCGTTCAGACGCCATAGATTGCGGGTGACTCCCACGAGGACATTAGCGCATGATCACGTTCTATGTTCGCTTAGCAGTTAACTGTGTACCTGGGTGCCTGACAGGACACAGAAGTTTGTCTCAGCGGCTCTGTGACGTAACAGGGTTCGCTTTCAATGCTAGACAGCGCCCTAGCGTGTTTATTTTGCGACTCAGTTGTGTTAAGTGAGTTCGCACACATCGCCATATAGTGCTGCGGCACTCCTAGCGGCTCTGTGGATTAACAGAGTTCGCACATTTTGCCACAGAGCGTTACGGGTTTATTTTGGCGACTCTGCGGGATAATAGAGTTCACTTCTTGCGCCATTTTACTAGCAGCAGGCTCTGCCTGCACGGTGGACCCCGGGCTGCGAACGCACCTCTCCACATCAAATATTTGGTGCGTTCCACAGACCCTAACACGGTGTCCTTTGAAAACCCGGCAATTCATCCCCTGCTCCTGTAAAATCACACTGACAGCTCACAAAACACTAAATATATACACATAGAATACATATATATATATATATATACATGTCATTGTGACACATATATATATATATATATATATATATATTTATAGGTCATACACTTCTACATAGTATAATAGCCCTAATTCAATTACCGGCTTTTGTGAAATTACAGACCCAACATGAAAAGACACATGGTTTACATACAGTTAACCATGTCATTTCATGTAGTTTGATATATGGTTTTCACTAACAATTACATGAGTGTATGTGTGCAAAATTTCATACATATAGGGGTTAATTAAAGGTGTAAATTCATTGAAAAAAAATGCGTGGGCTCCCGCGCTATTTTCTCAACCAGACAGACAGTAGTAGTATAGGAACTGTAGTATTCGTCAAACTCAAATCTGACAGGTCGACACGCCCCCTATCATTTAATCCGTCTCCCTGTCAGATTGATCCAGGTCGTCACGCCCCCTGGCTGAACTTTGCTCAGGCTGGGAAATCTGGTCTGCTGGATTTGTGAATTTCAATCAAAGTGATTTATTCGTCTCTATTGATATTTTATCCACTGGATTTGATTAGTCTGTGTTGTTTTAGTGTAGCTTTTAAGGACCCAGTAAATGTATAAGGAGTTCTAGTTAAATAATAAGGATTTTTAGTGAATTAAAGAGTGAATCTTGATTTTATACTTTTTTGTGGAGAGAAACTTTTAAGGACCCAGTAAATGCATGTAAAACACTATTGTGGTGGAATTTGGAATTATGACGCTCATCTTATAGTTTTATTCAGTATATATATTTTTAGCTTGGCAGTGTATCTACACTTATATCAGGACTGGGAAGAATGTAATGACATGGAGATGGGCTGCTGGATTTGTGAATTTCAATCAAAGTGATTTATTCATGTCTATTTATATTTTATTCAGTGACTTTGATTAGTCTGTGGCGTTTTAGTGTATTAAAGGGTAGTTTTAACTCCATCCGTAGATGTAAAGCTATTTTCTAGCAGAGAATGCCCTGACATGAACTGTAAAGGGTTTGTATTAGAAGCACCCAGTAAATGTCTGTATTAGAATCCATCAGTAAATGTATGTAAAGCTCATTTCTAGCAGGTTTGTATAAATGTCCCCCAGTAAGTGTGTAAAAGTTTGGAACTGATATGCCTGTATGTAAAGGTGATTTCTAGCGCTCTCTGTTACAGATCGGTAAGCTATTACCAAGCTGTGTATCTAAGGCTTGGGTTGTGTTGAGAGGAGCATATTTTTCTATTTACTAACTAACAGGGTACATAGATATACATCTTTACTGGCACATAGAAATGTAGTACAACAGTGTTGACATGAATTGTCAGAATGAGTGAAGGTCGATGCTACGGTAATTCAGGCAAACAGTAAATAGTATTGCATTGTGTATAGTCAGTGGGATCTTTTAAAACCAACACATTTATGTGTGTTCTTCTTGAAGTTACAGCTCAAAGACATTTCAATCACTGAATTAATTGTGACATGCTAGACTGTAATTGAAATAAATTCAAAAAGGAAGCTTTTGCAGTATAAAATACAAATTTTATTAAGGTCTAAAATACATTATCATGGATAAAAATCCAAAAGAGTGGGATATACAGCATGCAGAAAAATAGCCAAATGCAGACAGGTATGAACTACATTCAAATCAGTGAAGGTTTCTAGCAAACATTACCTGCACTAATGTGATTTTAAAACAATGGGTTTCTGAAGGGTCTTCCCACACTACCACTCTGTGGGAAGCTGTGTGGAAATGACATAGGCATAAGAGATCATTCATCTTAAAAACGTTTATTGCCAGAACTAATCATGATTTTATTGTAATAAATAAATACATCTCAAAGACATTTCAAGCATTGAATTAATTGTGACACCAAAATGTCGACACAAATGGCAATACAGGTCATGGGATTCTCTCTAGACAGGAACAACGCTGTTGAATGCTCCAATGTCTTTTCATGTCCTTTGCTATCTGATTTGCACAAAAGCCTGCAATTGAATTAGCGGCTATTATACTATGTAGAAGTGTATGAACTATAAATATATATATATACATGTCATTGGGGATATACAGCATGCAGAAAAATAGCCAAAGTGTTGACATGAAGTTACAGCTCAAAGACATATACATTATCATGAATAAAAATCCAAAAGAGTGGGATATACAGCATGCAGAAAAATAGCCAAATGCAGACAGGTATGAACTACATTCAAATCAATATATAATAGTGCCCATCTCCATATCTTATATGTTATAACGATAATAGACTAATCCGGGGCTAAACAATGATAACCTACATATATTTGTCCATATATATGCAGTCTATGTAACTCACAATATCCCCCAATACGCAGACATATATGCACTATATATAGGATTATAAGTATCTCAATGAAGCATGTATATCAATAAAGTAACTTCCCCAGCACAGATGCTAATATAATGATGTTAGCATGCAAGTGCAGGGGTCACAATACATACTGTGCGTGCATATGAAGTCAATTAGCACATCCATATGAGGAGCTATATTAAAAAAGCATTTGTGTATAGTTGGCCAATCAAATATTAGTTATGCATTCGCTACCACTGTCAACCATAGCAGCTCTCATGATGCTAGCTATTCTGATCAGCTTATCATATCAACCATGAAGCCTCTTTTAACCCCTTCACAATAATGTACAGAGGAGTTTTTATGCTTTAATACTGATAGACATATCATGAACTGACATATAGGGTCCATGTGAGACACCATATTTTTCAAATATTAGTTAAGCGTATATTTCAACATTTTTGCTCCTTCACAGATTTATTTTACATTATTTTTTTATTTTGCTTAAGGATCGTGTACAGAGGAGTTTTTATGTTTTAATACTGATAGACATATCGTGAACTGACATATAGGGTCCATGTGAGACACTATATTTTTCAAATATTAGTTTAAGCGTATATTTCAACATTTTGCTCCTTCACAGATTTATTTTACATTATTTTTTTATTTTGCTTAAGGATCGTGTACAGAGAGTTTTTATGTTTTAATACTGATAGACATATTGTGAACGGACATATAGGGTCCATGTGAGACATGCCTGGACAAGTCCGGGCATGTCTGGGCATGCCTGGACAAGTCCTGGTCACGGGACAGCCGTGGAAAAAACAATACTGAAATTCAAAAACTATGTGCTGGCCGTTAACACCGCACAGTCATCTATAAAATATTGAGCGAGTTGCTTCACAAACCCTCTCAAGGCATGTTGAATGTTAACGTTCCCGCTATGAGCTACACACATGACCAACTGTATAGCCTGGGATGCGTAGCGTTCTTGCAGCGCAGGCCTATTTTTAAAGACGCTAA
>JARQOD010000004.1:123463259-123495401 GCA_033576555.1 Oophaga sylvatica
GGCAACAACTGGCGTTGTTGGAGCCCAGGGATGAGAAGAGAAGAGGGTGGAGGCAGCAGGACTTTTGCCGTACACACAGCAGGAGAACAGCTGACATTAGTGAACCCCAGTAACACAGGAGCAAGTGTTGACTGTGCTAACAGCACTTCATGGCAACAACTGGCATTGTTGGAGCCCAGGGATGAGAAGAGAAGAGGGTGGAGGAAGCAGGACTTTTTGCCGTACACACAGCAGGGAACAGCTGACATTACTGAACCCCAGTAACACAGGAGCAAGTGTTGACTGTGCTAACAGCACTTCATGGCAACAACTGGCGTTGTTGGAGCCCAGGGATGAGAAGAGAAGAGGGTGGAGCAGCAGGACTTTTTGCCGTACACACAGCAGGGGAACAGCTGGCGTTACTAAACCCCACTAACACTATAGCTTGTGTATTGGTCTGTGGACCCGGCACTTCTGAGCAGCAACTGGCAGTGTTGTAGCCCAGGGAGTAGAGTTCAGGTGGTAGAAAGTGTGATACACCAAAGGGGATCTTGCTGGATGGGAGATATATTTCTTCTAGCAGACTGAAGTTTGGTCAGGATTTTCCATGATCACAAGGACCTGTGATGAGGTCATAGTCACGTGATCAGGTCAGCTGATGTGTACCTCACCTGAGGGTGTGGACTAGGCCTATTTAACAAGAAGCTGTGGGAGTATGAGGAGGGGAAGGAAGGAAGGAGTTTGGCTGTAGACAGGCTGGAAGAGTTTTTTGTTACAGTGTGTCAGTGTGCACCAGGAAGCGAGTACCAGACCACCCGGAATGGCACCTGGAGGTCTCTGCTGACCTGCATCCGCTTAGTTAAGCCCGTCCCAAGCAAGGGTGAGTCTGGGACCAGTGGTTCTCCAAACTGGAGTGATTTATGTTCTGTTTTGATTTTGTTATCTGGACTTTTGTTGAACCCGTCATTAAAACCACTGAACTTTGAACTGAACGCCTGTGTGTTTACCTCATTACTGCGGCCCGGCCCCTGCCTACCAGAGCGGATCCCTACAATTGGTGGCTTGAAAGCGGGCACACGCAGTGAGGTCAGGCTGTGGTATTGTTTGTTTTTTTTTCCTCTGCATGACAGTCGATGTCCTGGGTGAAAAAGTAACGCAAAACCCGGTGGAGAACTGTCCGGAGATGGAGAGCACAGTAAGATGCTGGTGGAGGCCATGAAACAGCAGCAGCAGGCTATGCAGCAGCAACAGCAGGCTACACAGCAGCAACAGCAGGCTATGCAGCAGCAACCGGAAACCAATAGTCTACTGATGCAGCACATCGCAGCGCCGCAGACAGCAGGAGCTGCCCGGGGATGCCAGGATGTCCGGAAAGCGGTGTGTACAGCGATCCCAAAGATGGAGCAATCAGATGACGTTGAGGTATACCTGGAGATGTTTGAAGGCGTGGCTAAGAGGGAGAGACTGCCCCGGGACCAGTGGGCCGAGATCGTGGCTCCGTTTTTGGCTCCAGGACCCGCGAAAGGCTATAGGGACCCACCCCCCGAGCATCAGATGGACTACGAGATCGTCAAGGGTGAGATAATCGCACATCTTGGGGTAAATGTGTTAGTCCGGGCCCAGCGGGTACACCAGTGGAAGTTTTCCACTTCCGAGACAGCTCGGTCCCAGTATTATGACTTGATACACCTGATGGAAAAGTGGTTGCAGCCGGAGGTGTTGTCACCCCGTGCTATGCTGGATCGTATAGTGACGATAAATTCTGTAGGACTTTGCCCCACACCCTGCAAACCTGGGTTGGACAGGCAGCCCCTACTGATGGTCTCCAAATGGTAGACCTCATTGAAAGATATGGGGCTACCAAGGAGATACAGGGAGAGACTACCCGGAAGGTAATGAGTAAATTCCCCAAACCTTCACCTCCGTTCGGCGAGCAGAGACTCGGAAGGCCGCCCAAGACACGTCTGGGGACGAAAGAGGCCCCATAATCTGTTGGCTGTGCCAAGAACCAGGACATGTGAGAGCTGATTGCCCCCACCTGACTGAGCCCATGGACACAAACTATGGGTACTATCAGTCTCACTATGCCGAACACATGTGTGCAGTGGGCAAACCAGAGGGACCCAGTATGAACCATTTGTGTAAAGTGGAGGTGGAGGGTAACCCTGCTGTGGCTCTTCTGGACTCAGGGAGTCTCGTAACCCTAATACGAGCCAGCCACGTCCAAATCAGCGAGTATACTGGTCGGAAAATGGGTGTATTGTGTATACATGGGGACCTAAAACATTATCCTACCGCCCTGGTGATGATCAACACGCCAGCGGGGAGGAGGTGCCACGAGGTGGGGGTGGTGGTTAATTTGCATTATGAGGCAATAATGGGGAGAGATTTTCCGTTATTTTCTGTGCTTTGACCTGTAATTACCCCTCCCACGGAACAGTCGTCAGCACCAGTGGCAACCAGGTTGCATTCTCCAGAAATCGGGCATGAACCTGGTGGCCCAGAGGAAGATGTGCTGGTGGTAGGAGTACTTTTGCCTTCGGTGGAGGAGGAAAACCCCTCTCCTATACAAGTGTTAGCTGGGGAGATGGAATATTTGCCACCGGGACCGGAATTGTCAGACTTAAATGTGACAGGTGACAATTTTGGTACGGCGCAAATCCGGGACCCTACGTTGGCTCGAGCTCGGAAAAATGTACTGGTTGTCAATGGGGAACCCCAACAACCCGGGGCAGCTGAATCAAGATTTGCTGTATCGGGTTGAAAAAGTACATGGGGACATTGTCGAGCAGTTGCTGGTACCCCAGT
Organism: Oophaga sylvatica; assembly: GCA_033576555.1. NCBI lineage: Eukaryota > Metazoa > Chordata > Amphibia > Anura > Dendrobatidae > Oophaga > Oophaga sylvatica. The sequence goes on from JARQOD010000004.1 coordinate 123,466,047, forward strand.
CGTATCGTAAGTTGGTAATGGACCTAGCGCATGCGCATGTACTGGGGGGACATCTGGGTCAAAAGAAAACCCTAGAACGAATTCTACAACGGTTTTACTGGCTAGGGGTCTATGAAGAAGTTAAACGGTATTGTAACTCTTGTCCCGTGTGTCAGGTAACCAGTCCGCAGCTCATTTTCGGAGTCCCTTAGTACCATTACCAATTATAGAGGTCCCGTTTTATAGAATAGCCATGGATCTGGTGGGGCCTGTTAATAAATCAGCGAGGGGTCACCAACATATCCTCGTAGTTCTAGATTATCGCTACCAGGTATCTTGAGGCTATTCCCCTGCGCCACACCTCTGCCAAACTTATCGCAAAAGAACTCATGGGTATGTTCTCTCGGGTGGGAATCCCTCAAGAAATCTTAACAGACCAGGGGACCCCCTTTATGTCAAAAATCATGAAGGAACTCTGCCACTTGTTGAGTGTTAAACAGTTGCGCACATCGGTCTATCATCCTCAAACAGACGGGTTGGTAGAAAGGTTCAATAAGACCCTGAAGAATATGTTGAAAAAAGCTGTCTCTAAAGATGGTAAGGACTGGGATCTCTTGTTGCCATACCTGATGTTTGCAGTGCGGGAGGTGCCCCAGGCATCTACGGGGTTCTCGCCCTTCGAACTATTATATGGCAGACATCCCGTGGCTTACTCGATATAGCTAAAGAGACCTGGGAAAACCAACCAACTCCCCACAAAAGTGTGATAGACTGGAGACAGTCCTACCATTAGTCCAGAACATATGGAAGCAGCACAAAGGTCACAGAGGCAGGTCTATAACCGGGAGGCACGGGTAAGGTCCTTTAACCCTGGGGATCGGGTGTTGGTACTTGTGCCTACAGTGGATAGTAAGTTCTTAGCAAAAACACATGAAAATAGCCTCACCAGATCTTGAAAGATGAACAGTGCACTAGCAGGATGCAGCTGGCTCCCACAGATAAAGGCTGGTGCAGCACAGGTGCCCCCCACTGATGAGGACAGCCACCCTATCACAAAAAAATGATGATAAAGGTATAAGCTGCCTTGTGGAGAAAACACACAAATAAGGCTTGCTTAGGAGGACAAAAAAGTGCAATGCATAGTGTCTGGATAGCAGCCTATTTATAACGCCCATAATAGAAAGCGGGCTGTTCAGCACTATATATGCATCACACAAAAAACAGACCATCAAAAAGGAGCCTACCTGCACCCTGCAGAAAATGATAAAAAGTGCAAAAAAAAAATGCATCTGATAAATGCATCAATGAGGTATTGGTTACTATTTTGGCCAAAGCAGATAAGCTCGCAAACCAACGGCAAGGTTCCCCATTATATTGCGAGTAACTAACTTACATCAATTCAAAGCTCACAGACAAAGATAGAAGGACTTAAAAATCCTAAAATTTTTTTTAGCAAAAACACAACATGAAAATAGCCTCACCAGATCTTGAAAGATGAACAGTGCACTAGCAGGATGCAGCTGGCTCCCACAGATAAAGGCTGGTGCAGCACAGGTGCCCCCCACTGATGAGGACAGCCACCCTATCACAAAAAAGTGATGATAAAGGTATAAGCTGCCTTGTGGAGAAAACAGTTACTCGCAATATAATGAGGAACCTTGCCGCTGGTTCGCGAGCTTATCTGCTTTGGCCAAAATAGTAACCAATACTCATTGATGCATTTATCAGATGCATTTTTTTTTGCACTTTTTATCATTTTCTGCAGGGTGCAGGTAGGCTCCTTTTTGATGGTCTGTTTTTTTGTGTGATGCATATATAGTGCTGAACAGCCCGCTTTCTATTATGGGCGTTATAAATAGGCTGCTATCCAGACACTATGCATTGCACTTTTTTGTCCTCCTAAGCAAGCCTTATTTGTGTGTTTTCTCCACAAGGCAGCTTATACCTTTATCATCACTTTTTTGTGATAGGGTGGCTGTCCTCATCAGTGGGGGGCACCTGTGCTGCACCAGCCTTTATCTGTGGGAGCCAGCTGCATCCTGCTAGTGCACTGTTCATCTTTCAAGATCTGGTGAGGCTATTTTCATGTTGTGTTTTTGCTAAAAAAATTTTTTAGGATTTTTAAGTCCTTCTATCTTTGTCTGTGAGCTTTGGATAGTAAGTTCCTTGCAAGGTGGCAGGGACCCTACGAGATTATGGAGAAGGTGGGTCCCGTAAACTATAAAGTACACCAACCAGGGCGAAGAAAGCCAGAACAGGTATACCATGTGAATCTGCTCAAACCATGGAAAGACAGAGACCCTCTTGGTGAGGATTGTCCAGCCTGCATTTCCAGTAGAGAGGGCTCCCTTGCCTCAGGAGAAGGCAAGAGAAGTTCTCTCCGCCGTCAAAATAAACAGACACTTTGTCTCCTAGACAAGTTCAGGAGGTCCGAGAGTTTGTTAGCCGAAATACCGATGTTTTCTCAGAGCTCCCTGGCCGTACCTCCCTAATCCAACATGACATTGTCATGGAGCCGCAGGCCAAAGTCCGATTAAAGCCATATCGGGTGCCTGAGGCCCGGCGACAAGCCATCTCAGAAAAGGTAAAGAAGATGCTGCAGTTAGGGGTTATTGAAGAGTCCCAGAGTGAGTGGGCCAGCCCAATAGTCCTAATACCAAATCAAGATGGGACACTAAAGTTCTGTAATGACTTCAGAAAACTAATGAAATTTCTAAATTTGACGCCTACCCCATGCCCCGGGTCGATGAGTTAATAGAGCAGTTTGGGCAGGCCCGGTATTTTTCAGTCATTGACCTCACAAAAGGGTATTGGCAGGTGCCCCTAACAAAAGCAGCAAGAGAGAAAACTGCTTTTGTAACACCCGAGGGACTGTTCCAGTATATAGTCCTACCCTTCGGGTTGCATGGCGCTCCAGCGACTTTCCAGAGGTTAATGGATGTTGTTCTTCGTACTCATCGCCGATATGCCGCGGCCTATCTCGACGATATTGTGGTGTACAGTGCAGACTGGGAAAGTCACTTAGCCAAGGTACAGGCGGTGATTGATTCTCTGCGACAAGCAGGGCTAACTGCCAACCCAAAGAAGTGTTCCATAGGGTTGGAGGAAGCTCGGTACCTGGGGTATGTGATTGGGAGAGGAGTTATCAAACCTCAAATAAACAAAGTGGAGGCAATCCAAAACTGGCCCCGTCCCCTTACCACAAAACAAGTGAAAGGGTTTTTGGGGTTAGTGTGATATTACCGTCGGTTTATTCCCAATTTTGCAACCCTGTCGGCGCCGTTAACTGACTGCCTGAAAGGGAGGAAGTCAGTAATGGTTGGCTGGAATGATCAGATTGAAGAAGCATTTGTAAAACTAAAAGGGGCACTGTGTGGGTCACCAGTTCTGATCACACCCGACTTCAAAAGAGAATTCATTGTCCAGACTGATGCGTCAGAAGTAGGTCTGGGTGCCGTGCTGTCTCAGAGTTACGGGAGGAGCATCCCATTAGTTTCCTGAGTCGAAAGCTTACTCCAGCTGAAACCAGATACAGCATTGTAGAGAGAGAGTGCCTGGCCATCAAATGGGCATGGAGTCATTGCGCTACTATCTGTTGGGGAGAACGTTCCGGTTGGTAACTGATCATTCCCCTCTGACTTGGATGAGTCAAGCCAAAGAGAGAAATGCACGAGTCACCAGGTGGTTTATGTCCCTGCAAAATTTCAAATTTTCAGTAGAACATCGGGCAGGTAAATTACAGGGGAATGCAGATGCACTGTCCAGAGTTCACTGTATGTCATGTGTCCACCCTCCTAAGGTTAAACAAAGGGGGGAGGTATGTGGTACACCAAAGGGGATCTTGCTGGATGGGAGATATATTTCTTCTAGCAGACTGAAGTTTGGTCAGGATTTTCCATGATCACAAGGACCTGTGATGAGGTCATAGTCACGTGATCAGGTCAGTGATGTGTACCTCACCTGAGGGTGTGGACTAGGCCTATTTAACAAGAAGCTGTGGGAGTATGAGGAGGGGAAGGAAGGAAGCAGTTTGGCTGGAAGAGTGTTTTGTTACAGTGTGTCAGTGTGCACCAGGAAGTGAGTACCAGACCACCCGGAATGGCACCTGGCGGTCTCTGCTAGCGGTCTCTGCTGGCGGCTGCAGGTCGCAGCCGCTTAGTTAAGGCCGTCCCAAGCAAGGGTGAGTCTGGGACCAGTGGTTCTCCAAACTGGAGTGATTTATGTTCTGTTTTGATTTTGTTATCTGGACTTTTGTTGAACCCGTCATTAAAACCACTGAACTTTGAACTGAACGCCTGTGTGTTTACCTCATTACTGCGGCCCGGCCCCTGCCTACCAGAGCGGATCCCTACAAAAGATATACATAACAGGAGACATGGATAACGTTGCCAACCAGTTATTTAATCGGAAACCGGACAGGCAAATTCAGGCGAGATCCATGCCTTGTTCATTTTCAGAAAAGTAAGCCGGTCTATATTATCGGAGGATAGTCGCATGCGACGGTCTGTTAGTACACCACCTGCAGCACTAAAGATGCGCTCCGATAATACACTGGCAGCAGGGCAAGCCAGCACCTCCAATGCATACTGGCTAAGCTCTGGCCATGTATCCAGCTTAGAGACCCAAAACTTGAATGGGGAAGAGCCATTTGGGAGTACACTGAGAGGGCAAGACATGTAGTCTGTCACCATCTTACGGAAACGTTGCCTCCTGCTGACTGGAGCCGTCTCGGATGGTGTACACATTGGTGGCGCTGCCACAAAACTTCGCCACATTTGGAACATACTGGTCTTGCCCTGTGCAGAGGCGCTGCTTGTGCTCCCTGTTGTTGCAGAGCTGTCTCCACTGCTTCGACGCACAGAGCTGCTTTGTAAAGAAGTAGCAGCAGCAGTGCTCTCGGCTGGAATGGAGAACATTATGGATTGCACCAGTGTGTCTTGATACTCCCGCATTTTACGCTCCCGGTTCAACGTTGTGATGAGGCTTTGTAAGTTGTCCCGGTAGCGAGGGTCTAGGAGGGTGTACATCCAATAATCAGACGTGGTGAGAATGTGGGCAATGCGGCGGTCGTTTCTCAGGCACTGCAGCATGAAATCAACCATGTGCTGCAGACTCCCAACTGGCCAAGAAACGCAGTCCCCTGCAAGAGGCGTAATCTCTGCCTGCTCTGCATCACCCCACCCTCGCTCTACATACTGACTAGAGCGTTGTGTACCTCCCTCTGGAGCGATGTTTTCCTCCTCCATTGACTCCTCCTCATCCTCCTCACAAAGTGAGCCCTGCCCAGCCCTTTGTGAGGAACCACGTTGCGCTGACTGTCCAGAAGGTGATGGAATTTGTGACTCCTCATCCTCCACCTCTTCCAAAACCTCATCCCTTAGTGCTTGCAGTGTTTTTTGAAGCAGGCAGATAAGGGGGACAGTCAGGCTGACTAGTGCATCATCTGCACTCGCCATCCGCGTTGACTCATCAAACGCACGCAAAAGTAGCAGATGTCCTTCATAGAGGCCCACTCAGTAGTGGTGAAGTGTGAACGGCGCAAATTGCGAGTTGATTGCGCCTGATGCAGCTGATACTCCATTACTGCTGGCTGCTGCTCACACAACCGCTCCAACATATGTAACGTGGAATTCCACCTGGTGGCTACGTCACATATGATGCGATGTTCAGGAAGGCGAAATCTGCGTTGCAGAGCTGCAATGCGCGATCTGGCCATGCTGGAACGTCGCAAGTGAGCGCACTCTAGGCGGACCATGTGCAGCAGTGCATCAACATCCGGATAGTCCCTCAAAAAACTCTGCACGACCAAGTTGAGAACATGTGACAGACATGGTATGTGAGTGAGGTTGCCAAGGCCCAGAGCTGCCACCAGATTTCGGCCATTGTCACACAATACCAAGATTGGCTGGAGATTCGCTGTCAAAAACCACACGTCGCTCTCCTGCTTGATGGCATTCCAGAGCTCCTGCGCTGTGTGGCTTCGATTCCCCATGGAAATTAATTTCAGGACGGCCTGTTGACGTTTGGCCATGGCTGTGCTCATATCGGTCGCAACAGGTAAGCGTTCACGGGTCCATGTGGAGGTAGACCGTGACAGCTCCTGCAGCGATGATTCTGAGGAACTGGAGTAGGAGGAGGAGTCAATGTGTACAGACTTGATTCCTGCAATCCTTGGAGTTGGCAGAACACGTACAGCGCCACTCGCAAGATCTGTACCCGGCTCCACAACATTGACCCAATGGGCAGTGAGGGAAAGGTATCGTCCCTGGCCATGGGTACTGGTCCACGCATCGGTGGTCAGGTGGACCTTGCTACTGACGGCGTTTAGTAGCGCATGTTTAATTTTTCCCTCAACATGCTTTTGCAGACCAGGGACGGCTTGCCTGCTGAAATAAAATCAGCTTGGCACATTGTATTGTGGGACTGCCAATGCCATTAAGTTATGGAAACTGTCAGTCTCCACCAGCCTGAATGACAGCATTTCAAGGGACAGGAGTTTTGCAATGCCAGCATTCAGAGCCTGTGCTCGTGGATGGTTTCCCGAGTATGGCCGTCTTTTATCCCATGCCTGTGCTACCGATGGATGTTTTGTGGCCTGGGAGTGTGAGGATGACAGGGAACTTGCTGCTGTGGGTGGAATAACACTTTGTCTCTGGACAACAGTGACCAAGGTTCTTCCATGGCGATCCTGTGAGGAAGCCGAACCAGCTGTGTGTGAGCTTGAGGAAGAGGCTCCAACACGACCTTAAGATGTAGGTGGTGCTGTAGGTTGGCCTACATCTCCAGTGTGTCTTTGTAACTCAACTACGTCCTTTGTCCGCACATGTTTCCACATATTTGTGGTATTGAGGTTACTGACACTTTTACTTCTTTTTACTTTTTGATTACACAGCTTGCATTTGACATAGCAAATATCATCTGCAAGTGTGACAAAAAAGGACCACGCAGTGCAAGTCCTGGGAGCGCCCGTTTTGACTTTTGGAAGAGAACTGCTCCGAACAGGTGCCAAACTGGAGGCTACAGGCAACCGAGTCTGCAGTCTACCTCTCCCTCCTGTTTGGACCGTTGGGGCAATCTCTTCCTCAGAGCTGCTCCCACCACCTTCCTGTTCCTCACGCCATGTTGGGTCTTGGACCTCATCATCTCCACTACCCTCTTCCAACACCTGCTGCTGTTGGGTGGTCTGGCCAGCACCATGCTCAACAGAAACTGGCACCTGAGTCTCATCATCATCAGATGCGTTCTGCGGTGTGCTGACCATCGGCACTGGCTCACCCGCCTCTTCTGATTCAGAGAAACACAGCTGTTGCGCATCACTGCATACTCCCTCTTCTTCACATTCCAGAATGCTGCTTGGCTGGGCCCCTGTTTGCAAGCCAACAGATTCTGAGAACAGAAGCAGAGACTCAGCTGGCTCCTGTACAGAACTCTCTGACTGCCTGGGTAATTTGGCAGGCGGTGAAGAGACAGATGGTTGCTCAACAGTGCTGTGGTCCTGAGAGGAGGTGGAAGCAATTGAAGTCGATGCATTGGCTGCCATCCAACCAACAACGGCTTCAATTTTTTCTTCCCGCAGCAGGGGGGTACGCCGAGCTCCTACAAAAGTGCGCATAAAGGAACGCTCACGGGGAAAACTGGTGGATGCTGTGTCACTGGGGGCGGCAGCAGCCACAGAATCCCCACGTCCTCTCCTTGCTGAAACTCCACGGCCACGACCACGTGCCTTACTCCCTGCCTTCTTCATCTTGGTAGATTGATAAAGAAAGTCAGAAAAGTTATAAGGCCTAAGTGTTGTTATTCCGCAGAGACTGCAGTGAACACTGCAGACAACTGTTCACTAGGTGTGAAAGGCCCCTTTGTGTACTTCTATAGTGTTTGCAACCAATGTATTGTATACGGATGGAAGCGCGTCACACTAATAGATTTGAGTTATTTGAAATAGAATGGAGCAGCACCAATTAGAGAAAAATGTCAAGGATGAGGCAGTGACACACGCTCAGCAGACTACAACCAGTAGTGGTTGAAGAACTAACTGGAGCGTGATCTGCACTCAAAAAATAAAAACCTCCGACTACAGTGAACACTGCACACAACTGTTCACTAGCTGTGAAAGGCTCCTTTGTGTACTTCTATAGTGTTTGCAACCAATGTATTGTATACGGATGGAAGCGCGTCACACTAATAGATTTGAGTTATTTGAAATAGAATGGAGCAGCACCAATTTGAGAAAAATGTCAAGGATGAGGCAGTGACACACGCTCAGCAGACTACAACCAGCAGTGGTTGAAGAACTAACTGGAGCGTGATCTGCACTCCAAAAATGAAAACCTCAGACTACAGTGAACACTGCACACAACTGTTCACTAGCTGTGAAAGGCTCCTTTGTGTACTTCTATAGTGTTTGCAACCAATGTATTATATACGGATGGAAGTGCGTCACACTAATAGATTTGAGTTATTTGAAATAGAATGGAGCAGCACCAATTAGAGAAAAATGTCAAGGATGAGGCAGTGACACACGCTCAGCAGACTACAACCAGCAGTGGTTGAAGAACTAACTGGAGCGTGATCTGCACTCAAAACATAAAAACCTCAGACTACAGTGAACACTGCACACAACTGTTCACTAGCTGTGATAGGCTCCTTTGTGTATTTCTATAGTGTTTGCAACCAATGTATTGTATACGGATGGAAGCGGGTCACACTAATAGATTTCAGTTATTTGAAATAGAATGGAGCAGCACCAATTAGAGAAAAATGTCAAGGATGAGGCAGTGACACACAGTCAGCAGACTACAACCAGCAGTGGTTGAAGAACTAACTGGAGCATGATCTTCACTCCAAAAATGAAAACCTCAGACTACAGTGAACACTGCACACAACTGTTCACTAGCTGTGAAAGGCTCCTTTGTGTACTTCTATAGTGTTTGCAACCAATGTATTGTATACGGATGGAAGCGCATCACACTAATAGATTTGAGTTATTTGAAATAGAATGGAGCAGCACCAATTTGAGAAAAATGTCAAGGATGAGGCAGTGACACACGCTCAGCAGACTACAACCAGCAGTGGTTGAAGAACTAACTGGAGCGTGATCTGCACTCCAAAAATGAAAACCTTAGACTACAGTGAACACTGCACACAATTGTTCACTAGCTGTGAAAGGCCCCTTTGTGTACTTCTATAGTGTTTGCAACCAATGTATTGGATACGGATGGAAGCACGTCACACTAATAGATCACTGTTAATTTCAATTGAATGGAGCAGCACCAATTCCACAAAATAAAAAAAAAAGAGTCAGTGAGTGACACGTGCAGATGACTACAAACAGCGTTGGATGCAGAGCAAACTGCAGTGTCACCTGCACTCACACACACACCTTGCACAGAGCTGTGAAAACAACACTGCAAGGAAAAAGGATGATTTACAGAGCGGTTTCTCAAATAGCCTGCCTACACAGCAATTCACAAAAACGCTATCTGTAACTGTCCCTCAGAGTCAGCAGAGCAGCGTTCTGTCCCTAACTGAATTCACAGCACAGTGACGCTAAAATGGCGGCGGCGCCTTTTATAGTGCATTCTGACATCTTTTCAGCATCCAATCACAGCCATGCCATTAGTTAACATGACCGCAGCATTACAGGATGTGCCCACACTTTCTAGGATTCCTCATTGGCTGTCTAAAATCACATTGCCTCTCAAAGAATTATGGGAACTTCCGATTCCGGTATACGATATATGAAAAATATCGGAACTAAGTATTGGAATTCCGATACAGCGAATATCGGCCGATACCCGATACTTGCGGTATCGGAATGCTCAACTCTATTGGTTATTTTAAATTTTTGTTGAAATACAAAAACTGAAAAGTGGGGCGTGCAAAATTATTCGGCCCCTTTACTTTCAGTGCTGCAAACTCACTCCAGAAGTTCATTGTGGATCTCTGAATGATCCAATGTTGTCCTAAATGACTAATGATGATAAATATAATCCACCTGTGTGTAATCAAGTCTCCATATAAATGCACCTGCTCTGTGATAGTCTCAGGGTTCTGTTTGAAGCACAGAGAGCATCATGAAAACCAAGGAACACATTAGTCTTTGAGACCACTTTGACGATGGGATGGTTGATGGGCAGATATAATCTGGATGTGCCTTTTAGTTTTTTGTCATTTCTACTGTAACCTGCAGAGCTGAATCATTACACTGAGCTGAATCCTGACATTGCAGCTTCTGAATTCTCACAACTAATGCACTGCACACTTTTAGTATTCTCCTTTGCCGGTGGCAAAAGTTCATGTCAACGCAAGCATGCAATCTGTAACTTCTGGCCACATTCCGACTAGACGTGTCTGGCCTTGCTCAGTTCATTTCATGTTGGCCTTGCTCAGTTCATTTTCATTGAGTGAGGCCACACATGTCTAGACAGCATGTGACCGCATGTATGTACAGTACAGACCAAAAGTTTGGACACACCTTCTCATTCAAAGATTTTTCTGTATTTTCATGGCTATGAAAATTGTAGAATCACACTGAAGGCATCAAAACTATGAATTAACTCATGTGGAATTATACATTACACTTTACAAAAAAGTGTGAAACTGAAAATATGTCTTATATTCTAGGTTCTTCAAAGCCGCCACCTTTTGCTTTGATTACTGCTTTGCACGCAGAAAAGGTGGACGGATGGACTCTACATGCCTGGTTCCCACCGTGAAGCATGGAGGAGGTGGTGTGATGGTGTGGGGGTGCTTTGCTGGTGCACTGTTGGGGATTTATTCAAAATTGAAGGCATAGTGAACCAGCTTGGCCACCACAGCATCTTGCAGCAGCATGCTATTCCATCCGGTTTGCATTTAGTTGGACCATCATTTATTTTTCAACAGGACAATGACCCCAAACACACCTCCAGACTGTGTAAGTGCTATTTGACCAAGAAGGAGAGTGTTGGGGTGCTACGCTAGATGACCTGGCCTCCACAGTCACCAGACCTGAACCCAATCGAGATGGTTTGGGGTGAGCTGGACCGCTCACCGCTTCAATTTTGAATAAATCCCCAACAGTGTCACCAGCAAAGCACCCCCACACCATCACACCATATCCTCCATGCTTCACGGTGGGAAACAGGCATGTAGAGTCCAGCCGTTCACCTTTTCTGCGTGCAAAGCAGTAATCAAAGCAAAAGGTGGCTACTTTGAAGAACCTAGAATATAAGACATATTTTCAGTTGTTTCACACTTTTTTGTAAAGTGTAATGTATAATTCAACATGTGTTGATTCATAGTTTTGATGCCTTCAGTGTGATTCTACAATTTTCATAGTCATGAAAATACAGAAAAATCTTTGAATGAGAAGGTGTGTCCAAACTTTTGTTCTGTACTGTAAATCGCCAGAGAGAACACGACAGAATTCACCTTTCGTGTCTCCCCTTTTTCCTCATAGATTGTAAGCTTGCGAGCAGGGCCCTCATTCCTCTTGGTATCTGTTTTGATCTAGGTGTTTATTGTTATGCTGTAATGTCTATTGTCTGTACAAGTCCCCTCTAAAATGTAAAGTGCTGCCGAATACATTGGCGCTATAGAAATTAAATTATTATTATTATCCTGACAGCATGAAGTGCGCACTGTGAGAATTCAGAAGTCTGCAGTCACATAGAATGACTGCAGACTCATCACAAACCTGGACAACCCCTTTAATGCTCCTAACATAAATAAAAACATGAGAATTAGTCAGTATCACAAATAACATTTACATCCAGATACCTCATAGATGAAGTCGTCACTGGAGTGATTCTTCTTTTCTTCATCTTGTCCAGACCCCATGATGAGTTTTCTCGTCCACAGCTTGTCTCTGCTGACTTCCATCATATTCACTCTTCTGCAGCAAACCTTGCCAGGATGCCCTTAAAGATAGTAGTGTCATTATAATGCTCCTGAATAAAAAATATCTGCACTACGCTGAGCCCCTGAATAAGTAATTGCCACTCACTATATTGTCTGCACAAAATATGACCCCCACACTGTCCCTCTTATGGTACATGCCCTTCACACTGACCTCTCCTTTCCATACTGGCCCTTCTCTTCACACTGTCCTCTCACACTGTGTCCCCCTATAAGACCCAGTCTCTATACTGTACCTTCTCATTACACTCCCCTTCCTTGGTATACTGTCCTTTTCTGGCTGTACCCTTACACTGCCCCCTCATGCTTCACCCCACTACGCAGTCTATTCTGTGTCCATTCACTTCCCCCCATACTTTCTCCTCTCACATCCCCCTGTTCACCATACTATCTCCTCATATATATTTACCCTCTCACTCTCTATACTGCCTGCTCACAGATACCCCTGACTACCCATACTGTGTCCACATACATTTTTCACATCGCTACTCATACTGTGTCTGCATACATTCCCCCGTTCTCTCCCCATACTGTGTCTGCACCCATCCCTCCACTCAGCATACTGTGTCTGCACCCATCCTCCCATACTGTTTCCTCATACATGCCCACCATTCGACGGTACTGTTTCCTTATACAGGACCCATCCCCCATACTGTTTCCTCATACATGCACTGCATCTCCCCCTTTGCTCTTCATTTTGTGTCCTCAAATCCCCCCCACACACATAAATACCCCCATCCCCACTACTAATCTCCCCACACACATTAAACACACCCATCCCCACTCCAAACCTCCCCACAAACATTAAACACCCCCATCCCCACTTCAAATCTCCCTACACCCATTGAATATCACCATCCCCACTCCAAATCTCCCCACAAACATTAAATCTCTCCCTCCCCACTCCAAATCTACACACACACACATTAAATCTCCCCATCTCCACTCCAAATCTCACCACACATATTAAATCTCTCCTTCCCCACTCCAAATCTCTCCTCACACATTAAATCTCCCCATCCCCACACTAAATCTCCCCCATTCACTTAATCTTTGGTGTCTTTAGCTCCACTGGAGCACATCAATGTGCGCCGGTGAGTGACATCAGCAGCGTGATCTCATGACAGATCACACTGCTGATGTCACTCAGACCCGGCAGGCAGAGCTTCAATTGTACTCACATCTGATCACTGGGATCCAGCGCACTGCAGCTTCTCTGTGCTGGCTATCAGCTTGACAGCTGGAACAGAAAAATGCAAACTCCCAGTGAGTGGGACAGCAGAATGCAGCCGCTGGGAGAGACACAGCAGATCGCCGCTTTAGGAGGCCTGTCTGCACCTCCTTGCCGGCTGCGCCCGGGCACATGCCCCTGCTGCACCCCCTAGATATGCCTATGTTTATATTAGATATATAGATAGATAGATAGATAGATAGATAGATAGAAAGATATGAGATAGATACAGTAGATATTAGATAGATAGATATTAGATCCTGAAGAAAGTTGAGGCACTGTCTCCTGATGGAAGCGGCATATCCTGGCTCTCCTAGAAGAGGTCCGGCGTTACCGGAGCGGTGTGCGTGATGTGGAGTAGTCTGTGGTCCCGCCCCATGGTAACTCAGTTCAATGGAGGAGGAAGAGGTGAAACTGCACAACTCTGTATGGTTCAACTGGTCAGAATTAGGCCGCGAGCTCGCAGCAGTCAGCGGAATGGTGTGGGACGAATTCTCGGTGACAGGGTTGAGCAGTCACACAGCTACTCATGGCACACAGTCAACATGCACATAGGCTGGGGATTTGCAGCAGGGGCCTGTGCTATTGAGTCGCTCCAAGGAGAGTGAGTCAACCATCTCCTGCTGAACACTCTGCCTTCTCGCCCAGTCCCCCTCTTTTCCGCGCGCCTTCCCTTTTATCTCAGACCCACCCCCTACAGTCGAGTGCAAAGGTCTGTCTGGGTCAGAAAGCTCCCCCAGCAACAGTGGTGACAGCCCCGATAGCTCCGGAACCAAAGCGAAAGAGGTACCACCGGCCCGGTCCATCTTTCTACCCTCCCCCTCTCCTTTTGCCTTTTGCTTACCAGTCCATGGGCGAGTGTTCTTGTAAAATGCGTTGGCACTCTTATTTTTCTCTGACAGTATGATGCCAAATAAATTGGTCCAGATTGTATCGTTTGGGGGGTATTCCAGCTGTTGCTCGTTTGGAGCACTGTAAGTCAGAAGGAGTAGTTGAGTCACCTTGGGTGGTTGAGTCAGACTGCATAGGAGAGGGTGGCAGTGCATCTATTTACACTGGGGCACACTCTTCGGGAACTTATTTGTCCCTCCCTTAAATCTTCGGTTGGCCATTCAGGACTTTCTTCCTCTTCATAATCCACTACGACTGGTGGAGGTATTTCAAGAGCATCTTGTACTTCTTCCACTTCGTTAGGATCCTTTGACAGACAGGGCCGAAGCATATTTCGGTGAAATACACGAGTGGCGGAGTTCTCTTTCCTTCAGGCTGAATTTCATACACGGGTCCTTCAGAGTTGATTCGTCGTTTCACTCGATATGGGTATCTCTCCTACTGGTTGTCCAGTTTGTCTCGAGGATGTTTTTCTCATACTAGTACATGGTCCCCAACTTGAAGGTCTGTTTCCTGCAGCGGAGTTCTTTCTGCATGCTCTAACTCCTGAAACCTGGTTCGCACCAGATGATGCAAAGTCTGTAAACAATGGCGATGTTCTCGAACCCAGGTGGACACCTCCATCCGCGGGTAGTCCTCCTCTGGGTCCAGCTTGAGCTCGGTGATCTCTTTTCCTGCACAACCAAATAGCAAGATATACGGAGTATAACCGGTGGTTCGATGTGTTCGATTATTGTACACCCACACTAATTCAGCTACAAACTCAGGTCATCGGGCCTTCCGGTCTTCTTCCAGTGTTCTCAGCATTTGAATTAGAGTGTGGTTGAACCGCTCACAGGATCCATTTCCCTGAGGATGAAACGGTTTTGTGCGGGACTTCTCGATCTGGTACACGCGGTGTAATTCTTCCATCACTTTTCCTAGGAAACAGGCCCCTCTGGTCAGAATGAATTCATTTGGGGAAGCCATAGACTTGAATGAAATTCTTACAGATGGCATGCACGGTGGATTCAGCAGTCTGATCTAGTGTTGGGGTCACGACAGCGAACTTCGTGAAGTGGTCCGTCATTACCAGACAATGCTCGTACCATTGATGAGCCGGCCCAATAGTCAGGTAGTTTATCATTAGCACCAGGGGAGCAGAAGTCACGATGGTTTGTGTGGGAGCTCTCTGTTCTGGGGGTTTTGCCAACTCACAACTCCTGCATAGACTACAGATCTCTTCCACTATGGCCTTCAGACGAGGTAAACTAATCATTGTAACCACTGAAAGGTTTTCTCTTGTCCAAAGTGGGCTCCCCTTTCATGCGCTTCTGTGGCTACCTTAGGTAACAGTGTCTCCAGAATAACCACTTGCCAGGTGACACCTAGCTCCCGTTGGACCTTTCGATACAGCAGTCCATTTCTCATTTGGAGTCTTTCCCACTGTCGAAGGATCCGCAGAGTCTCTGGAGATAGGGCATTTCTCTCTCCTTGACTGGGAAGTTGCTTAGATGTCACCCACTGTCTCAGTTGGGCAAGTTCTCCATCTTCCTGCTGTAACCGAACCCACTCATCACGGGAACGTCCCAAGACTCCCTCCCGGGCCAACACTTCCATCTGTTCCTGTGTAGCTACCACCATCCTGGCAGATTCTTGGAACTTGGGAATCTCCTCATCTTCTAATTCCTCATCTCAGTTTCATCTAGGTTTCCCATGTTTTACCCGGGATAAGGCATCAGCATGAGTATTCATGCCATTCTAGCCATCCATCATTGCTCCAGAGCTCCTAGTTTTGCATTTTCCAGATGAGCCAAAGGGTTGTTAACAGTGCGCACCAGTACCTCAGACCGGGATAGGTATTCCGCATACTTCTCCATCATAGCCCACACCAACGCCAGCAGCTCTAGCTTGAAGGAACTGTAAATGTTGGGATTTTGTTCAGAATCATGAAGGGACTTACTCACATAAGAGATCACCTTCTCTCTCCCATCCTGCATCTAAGACAACACTGCCCTAAGTCCATGCAAGCTCCCGTTGGTGTGGAGAATGAATGGTTGAGAGAAGCCCGTGTAAGCCAACGCAGGTGCTTCTGTTAACACCTTTTTCAGATCCTGAAATGCCTTCTCCTGACGTTCTTCCCAACTAATAGCCCAGCTCTTGGTGCCTAAGGTTACTCCATTTAAGAGTTCTAGCAGCGGGTTCACTATGGGGGTAAAATTTTTCACGAAACGCCAATAATACCCGGTCAGCCCCAAGAATGCTCGGATGTCCTTCACCATCGTCGGGTTAGGCCAATCCTGCACTGCAGCAATTTTCTCTTGGGATGGTTTCACCCCTACAGTGAAAACGACATGACCCAAGTATTCGATTTGAGTGCGAAACAGATGACATTTCTGAGGCTTCACTTTTTGACCGTGCCTTTGAAGGCAACTCAACATTAGTTCCAGTCTTTGTGGATGGTCCTCAATCGAAGCTGCATAAACTATGATGTTGTCGAAATAGATGAGCGTGGCTTCAAAGTTTAAATCACCTAAACACCTCTCCATCAATCATTGAAATGTTCCAGGGGCGTTGGCCAAACCGAACGGCATCCGGTTGAATTCATACAGTCCCATGGGAAGTATAAAGGCTGTCTTTGCTCGATCCTGATCTGACATTGGTACTTGCAAGTAACCGCTGGCTAAGTCCAACTATGAAAAGAATTTGGCATTTCCTAATGCAGATAAGGATTCTTCAATCCTGGGTAACGAATATGAATCTCGCATGGTGCAGGCATTGCGTTTACAATAATCTGCACAAAAACACAGTGTGCCATCTTTCTTCCACAATAGGGGCGGCCCACGAACTTTGACTCTCCCTTATGACGCCTTTCTGCAGCATCTGAGTAAGCATACCTTTCACTTTTTGATATAGTTGCGGAGGAATCTGTCGATACCGCTCTCTTATAGGAGCGGCATTTCCAGTCGGTATCTCCCGTGTGATTGCTGTAGTGCACGACAAAATCATCCTGATGATGCGCAAACACATCCCGATATCGCCCCAGTAAAGTCTCCACCTGCTGGATCTGTAGCGGAGTAAGGTCTGTCAACTCGGCCCTAATTTGTTCCAATATATGACTCCCTTCTCGGATATGCTGGGATTCTGGTGTCAAAGAAGGATTCACAGCCACGGTCCAAAGGTCTCCCTGCTTCACCGTCACCTGCACAGTCTGAAGTGGTATCATTTCTTCTGGCATGCCCATAATCCGAGCTACTTCACTTCTGGGGGATAGCGTGATGTTACCTTCTCCCAAATTGACACAGTGCACTGGGACTGTTCCGTCACGTACGATGGCTAACATTCGCGCCAAAAGGAGCCCTGGGGGAATTTTTTCCGTGGTAGCTGGTTCGATCTGGATCTCAACTCCTTCCAGAGGGGTACAATCCCATGCCAACAGGGTAAGCACGGTCTGTCATGGTGGCAAAACAAGTTTAGCAGAGGCTGGGACAATCACTTTCCCCAACGTTCCTCCATCACTGGAAGACTTTTGCCCTTGGGCCACGCGAATTAACTTTTGTAACACTCTTCTTCGGTAAGTGTGTGGGCTCCACTGCTTCAGAGTTACATCTGAGGGCTCATTGATGAGGAGACTCCCGAACTCTTTCAGCACGTTCATCCCCAGGGTGTCCGTTACCTACTTCTCCAATGGTCAACAACACCACTCCCTTCTAAAGCAGGTCCTTGTCACAGATGGTTATTTGCACCCAGACCACCCTGCGACCGGAATGGGAAAGTGATTGGCAGGTGTCAACTTTATCACGGGGCCCCACTCAGGCCGCATCACTTCAGGAAAGTGTTGCCGAAAGTAGCTTTCAGTCATCGTAGTCACCTGTGAGCCTCTATACACTAAGCAACGTACTGCTCGACCATCCATTTCGGCCCAGACGAAAGGGCTTGTAGAGACTAGATTTGTGGGACTTCGGTTACTCCTTCGTGACTGTTCACACTCCGAGTGGCATCCCCAGACTCGGAGCCCTCTAGTATAAAGGACGTCGTTGAAGGGGCCTACTCTGTCGTGGGCACTGCCGAACGAGGTGTCCAATTTCTCACTCTCAGCGGAGCATCCATGTTTTGCGACGAAGTTACGGGCCATCTCTGTCCCCTGACACATTTGGGGTACCTTCCGACTTCTTCTTTACTTCAGCCATCTCTCCTCGAATATCCTGGATTTCCTTCCTCAATTCCTGCACCCATTGCTCGGTGATCATGTTTATTATTATTATTTATTTATATAGAGCCATTAATTCCATGGTGCTGTACATGAGAAGGGGTTACATACAAAGTTATAGATATCGTTTACAGTAAACAAATTTACACTGACAGACTGATACAGAGGGGAGAGGACTCTGTCCTTGCGGACTTACAATCTAATGTTTACAGATACCTCTCCGCTCCGTACCTTCCCTACCGGGACTGTCACCCCCTGCTCTTGCTCGCGTGTGCGGGCTTCGCTTCCTATCTCAGTAAAGGTCATGCGAGGATTTACCCGCAAGTGCTCCAGCAAAGCCTGTTTCATCAGCACGTCCCACAAGCCTGTCACCAATTGATCCCACAGCAGTACATCAGTAGGCCCTATGTCTATGCCGTCTTTTCTAATGATAGCAGTATGGATCTCCTGAAGGGTGTTCATGTAGTCACCATCACCGTCTCCCCCTCCCTTTGCATACGACTTAATAGATGCATCCTTAGCTCCCCTTCATCCGTGGGATCCCCATGGGTCTCCTCCAAAATTTGTAGCATTTTGTTAAAGGTGTCTCGCTCTCTGGAGGGTCGTAACTTAACCGAATCTCTGGATTCTCCACCTAGAGCCATCATGGCCACCTCGGCTTCTAATTCAGGGGTCATGGGGTGCATCCCAATCATTCCCCTAATGCATTAACCCCATCTCCATAACATGGTATTATTCCCCATAAACTTAGGGAGATTGCTCAACATTGCCCCCAGAGAGATACTGGACCTACAGTCATGGACAAAAGTTTTGAGAATGACACAAATATTAATTTTTACAAAGTCTACTGCTTCACTTTTTCTAATGGCAATTTGCATATACTCCAGAATGTTATAAAGAGTGATCAGCTTAACAGCAATTACTTGCAAAGTCAATATTTGCCTAGAAAATTAACTGTATGCCCCAAAACACATTTCAACATCATTGCAGCCCTGCCTTAAAAGGACCAGCTAACCTCTTTTCAGTGATTGCTCCATTAACACAGGTGTGGGTGTTGATGAGGACATGGCTGGAGATCAATCTGTCATGATTAAGTAAGAATGACACCACTGGACACTTTAAAAGGAGGCTGGTGCTTGGCATCATTGTTTCTCTTCTGTTAACCATAGTTATCTCTAAAGAAACATGTGCAGTCATCATTGCAATGCACAAAAATGGCCTAACAGGGAAGAGTATCGCAGCTAGAAAGATTGCACCTCAGTCAACAATCTATCGCATCATCAAGAACTTCAAGGAGAGAGATTCCATTGTTGCCAAAAAGGCTCCAGGGCGCCCAAGAAAGACCAGCAAGCGCCAGGACCATCTCTTATAAGTGTTTCAGCTGCGGGATCGGGCTACCAGCAGTGCAGAGCTTGCTCAGGAATGGCAGCAGGCAGGTGTGAGTGCATCTGCGCGCACTGTGAGGCGGAGACTCTTGGAGCAAGGCCTGGTCTCAAGGAGGGCAGCAAAGAAGCCACTTCTCTCCAGAAAAAACATCATGGACAGATTGATATTCTGCAAAAGGTACAGGCAGTGGACTGCTGAGGACTGGGGTAAAGTTATTTTCTCTGATGAATCCCCTTTTCGATTGTTTGGGACATCAGGAAAACGCCTCATTTGGAGAAGACAAGGTGAGCGCTACCACCAGTCTTGTCTCATGCCAACTGTTAAGCATCCTGAAACCATTCATGTGTGGGGTTGCTTCTCAGCCAAGGGAATCGGCTCTCTCACAGTCTTGCCTAAAAACACAGCCATGAATAAAGAATGGTACTAGAATGTCCTCCAAGAGCAACTTCTCCCAACCCTCCAAGAGCAGTTTGGCGATCAACAATGCCTTTTCCAGCATGATGGAGCACCTTGCCATAAAGCAAAGGTGATAACTAAATGGCTCAGGGAACAAAACATAGAGATTTTGGGTCCATGGCCTGGTAACTCCCCAGATCTTAATCCCATTGAGAACTTGTGGTCAATCATCAAGAGACGGGTGGACAAACAAAAACCTAAAAATTCTGACAAAATGAAAGCATTGATTGTGCAAGAATGGACTGCTATCAGTCAGGATTTGGTCCAGAAGTTGATTGAGAGCATGCCAGGGAGAATTGCAGAGGTCCTGAAGAAGAAGGGTCAACACCGCAAATATTGACTTGCTGCATTAACTCATTCTAACTGTCAATATAAGCTTTTGTTACTCATATGTTTGCAATTATATTTCTGTCTGTGATAAAAACATCTGTCAAACACACATAAAAACCATAGGGCAGCAGATCATGTGAAAATATAATATTTGTGTCATTCTCAAAACTTTTGGCCATGACTGTAGGGCTGACCCCAAATGCTTGGTCTGCACCCTCCATGCCGTTAGACTGAATCCTGCCAACTAAGCCAAGTGTTAGATAGCAGGTACGCAGGATGCAGTGACGAGCAGGCGGCAGAGCAAGAGTTAAAGGGTTTATTAGAGTGGATACTCCATGCAGGGAGAGAATGAGTAAGGAGGGGAGTAAAACAGAATGTTGAAACTGGGTAATGATAAATGTCTATGAAACAGGTAAACTTATCAGTCTGATGGTTCTCAGTCTGCGGTAGATTGAAATTCCACGGTGGTGCTGCAAGTGATGCGTGAAGACTCTGGCCTGGTCCTGAAGAAAGTTGAGGCACTCTCTCATGACGGAAGCGGCATATCCTGGCTCTCATAGACGAGGTCCGGCATTCCCGGAGCGGTGTGCGTGAAGTGGAGTAGTCTGAGGTCCCGCTGGAGGGTAACTCAGCTCAATGGAGGAGGCAGAGGTGAAACTGCACGGCTCTGTATGGTTCACCTGGTCAGAACTACGCCGCGAGCTCGCAGCAGTCAGTGAAACGGTGTGGGACGAATTCTCGGTGATAGGGTTGAGCGAGCACACAGATACTTGTGGCGCACAGTCAACATGCGCATAGGCTGGGGATTTGTAGCACGGGCCTGTGCTATTGAGTCGCTCCACGGAGAGTGAATCAACCTTCTCCTACTGCACACT
Organism: Oophaga sylvatica; assembly: GCA_033576555.1. Lineage (NCBI taxonomy): Eukaryota > Metazoa > Chordata > Amphibia > Anura > Dendrobatidae > Oophaga > Oophaga sylvatica. Next base: position 123,487,282 of record JARQOD010000004.1, read on the forward strand.
CGGCCTTCCCGCTAAGCCCCTCTCTTTCCCGAGCGCCGTCCCTTTTATCTCAAATCTGCCCCCTACAGTCGAGTGCAAAGGTCTGTCCGGGTCAGAAAGCTCTCCCCCCGGTAACAGTGGTGACAGCCCCGATAGTTCCGGAAACAACGCGAAAGAAGTACCACCGGCCCGATCCATCTTCCTACATACACATAAAATAGATATATAGATGTCATGACATGTACAATTAGTACAATTAGTACAGTCCGTGTGTAGCTTACTATACATGTATTTAATTATTAAAAGATTATTTTTCTGAAAAATCATTGGAAAACCCTAAACCTTGGCAAGTCTTTTTGTCAAATAACATTTTTATTCACTTTACCAGTCAGTTTATCGCTGTATGTGTACATGCATGTGCATGCATTCATGTGTATGTGTGCGTATTTTTAATGAGACCTAATATTCTGTAAGAATGATCAGTGAAGAACGTTTGATTTAATTACAAGTGCCTGACTTCTAATCTTCCTAATTAGTAGCAATTAGCTTTGCCTGGGGATTTAACAGTCATGACAGTTTGGTAAACTGTCAGCATAAATGGTATTACACCTACAGAAGCTTCACATATGTGACTCAGCAAATAAAGAGCTACATCAATTCCAAACATATTTCTGTATAAGTGAATCACATTCACTTATCAACATGCAGATGGAAACAATTTACTGTTTATATTTAGAAAACCTTTTCTGGACAGTTGCTTCTTCCCAGAAGGGAAAGGCGACCTGAAGGAAATATGTTGGGATATTTATTTAGCTTCTGTTTAATTAACTAAACATTTGAGGGAATAAAAATTAATATACCGTATATACTCAAGTATAAGCCGACCCGAGTATAAGCCGAGGCCCCTAATTTTGCCACGGAAAACTGGGTATGCTTAATGACTCGAGTATAAGCCGGGTGTATAAACCGCCGTCCTGCTGTGCTCCCCCTCCTACTCCGTGCTCCCCCATCCAGCTCTGTGCTCCCCCATTCTCCTCTGTGCTCCCCCACAAAAAAAGGTGCTGAAAATCTCGGCTTATACACGAGTATATACGGTAATTCAAAAACTATCAGTGTAAAACACTCGACAGCCTCTAATCTTCAATTTTTTACCCAAGTCTCTAAAGTGGACAAAATGGGGTCATTTATCATTGCTGACTTCTGGCGCATCTTTAGACTGTATAGTCAAAGTAAATACCATTTATTTATCGTTTGACAATGCCAAAAATTTGTGCCACAATTTTGGTGCATCTTTTATCACAAAATGTTGCATGCTACTCGATGCCCTTTTCTATTAAATCAAACCCCTTTTTTACCAAAGCCACATCCCATTGCTGGTCAAAGCACAGAAAATGTGTAAAACACATAACTAATATGGTGCAAATCAGGAAAGACAGTTTTTAATGCAATTAGCTAAATAAATATCCACCAATGGAGTGACTCTTCCTTCTCTTAGGTCACTTATTAGTTTTGCTTGGATAGATTTAGACAGTATGAACAGAGTTATCGCAATGTTATTGAAAGGCAATTGGGTTTATAAGAATTCCTTTTTTTCTGCTTAAAGCCTAAATAGGTAAGACAGTAATAATGTAAATTATAAATTTTTTGACGACAGACTCCTTTTGTTAACAGAAATAAAGAAATAAAAAGAATATTGGAAGAAAGTGGGTTCAATTTGTGTGACAGCGACACTGGGGAATACCCTGATAGCATCTTGAGCAGGGGAATATTGCTTGCAGTCACAGATGGTGGAAATAAAAGTAGGTAACGATCAACAAGGTGCCTCCCAATGCCAGCAATATTTTAAGATGGCTGTGCTTCCTCAGATGCACATCCAGTTGAAGAGTATTGCGGAGCAGAATCAGTGGTTCCCTGCCCCATAATACCTTTACAACCAACTGGTAAATGAAAGGGCCCAAGAGCTGATGTTGACATAATTACATAAAATCACTGCATTATGCTTCCTGCAACAGGAGAAGGATGAAGAAGGACATACTCATCATGTTAGCAGAGACAGGTGAGAGGAAAAGTTTTTTTTTTTACTTTTTTATTGCAATTTGAAGAGCATTAGAACTGGAGACATAATTAATATATTATGTACCAAAATGGGGGACATTATTACTAAATGGGGACCAGAGGGGGTTATAGGGAGAGAAATGGGAAACACAAGCTTCTAAGTGTAGTAGTTGGTTTCCAAAGTTATTACTCAGTGTGAATCCATTCACCTTTTTGGTGTCTTGAGATACTGCGTATAAATCCAATCCATGGATCACTCCATTCCTCTTTCCATTCAGTTTGCTGCAAAGATCTGGGAACAAGTGAAAGCACTATACAGTGCTTTCATAGGCTATAACAATTGGTGAATATTTTTCCCAGCAATATGCACTCCTGAAGGATGTGATGATGGAACTCGATGTTCGGATTAAAGGATGATTTTTATTTAAAACTAGAACACAACCGGTTTTGACTGCTTAGGCCGGGGTCACACTAAAGAGGAATACGGACGAGTGAGAGGCGTGAAAATAACGCATTACACTCGGACCAATATTTCTCTGATCATGTGTATATTTCTCGGCCCTATTTTACGGTGCAAGACACTTGCAGCATGCTGCGATTGTCATCGTATTACGCCCATAGTACGCCAATGAAAGTCTATGGATGCGAGAAAAATATGGATTACACACGGACCACACGTGTGACTTGCGAGAAATACGCAAGACTTCTGCAGCTCACAGGAAATGGTGCAACCAATGAACCAGGAAGCTTACACATGCAAATTAGCTTGAAAAGAGCACCAGACATCCCGGAAGAACGCCTCCACGGAGTCGGCCATCATGTCTACACACATAAATGTGTAGATGCTGATCATTTTGGTCCAGGAGAGGCCCGAAATTTGGGACCAACGGGATGCACACTACGCAGACCGAGCAAGAAAAGACGCGGCATGGAGGTGCATCTGTGGGCAGATGTTTCCCCACTTTGGTGACAGCCCACGCGAGGAGCAGCACCGATGAGTAAGTTACCAGATGTTTTACCAAACATCTTAAAGGGCACAACATAATAACTGTGCAGAGTATCCCTAAAATATAATATTTTTTTGAATTTTTTTTTAAGCACCAAAATGTTAGTATACTGACATCCGACTAGGCCCCATGACTGTGTGAAATGTATGTGTAACAATTTGGCATTGTGCAGATGAAATTATATGTCACATTGCAGTGGAAGATGTAATGAGACACTGGTAAAGCATCCGCGACCAGTACCGGCGGGAACCTCAGCAGAGGGTCAGAAGTGGTTCAGCAGCACCGACCAAGCGGAAATATGTCTACTTTGACCCGGCTTGGGTTTTTGTCTCCTATTTTGGATCTGAGACCGTAAGTACATACATCACACCACATAACACATATGCTGTTTAGGCTGACATCTCCAACAGTTTCTATTACCATTTAATTTCCTAAAAGAACTCAGTCCAACCTCAATGAGAGGGAGACAGGCTCCAACTCAGAGGCCATTATAGACCCGGTTGGGGGAGGTGAAGAGGTGGCTGGCCCATCTTCTGACCCTCCCAGCTGCATCCCCCAAGCTTCCCCAGCACCAGGACCTGACCAACCAGCTGCAACTTACCAGTACCTGATCCACCAGCTGCAGCACCACCCGCCAGCCTTGAGGAAGCAGCAAACAGCAGCAGCCCTACTGTACCTCTGGGGGTCTACCCCCAGCCTGCTGCAATATCCTGCCGTGGGAGAAGATGGCTAGACAACACTGCCTCTGAAACCCGGAGGTATGTGGACACAGGGGTCCTCAGTTATCTATCAAGGGCAGCTGTGGATGAGGGTGAAGAGGCTTATTCGCGTAGCCTTGCCCGCTACCTACGTCCCCTTCCCCGTGAGGTCAGGCTCCATGTGTGAGGATCAATTCAGATCCTAATTGATGCATGCACACCCCAATACCCCATATGAGGTGTTTGAATTCCTTGAGAAGTGGAAGCTCTCACCCCGTAACCTTCTGCGCCTTACCCCCACCAAAATGTGCATGCTATATTAGAATCTGAGGATCCTCCTGCCCGTGCACCTACACCTCAACCCATTCCCCCACAAACCAACCTTGGCAACAACAGGGTTGAATGGCAGGCTACAATGCAACTTCCCAATATGGCCACTTGTACAGATCCAGTGTTGGAGGCTGGTCCCAACCTGGATTTGGTCAACATTGTCATATTGGGGGGTATGATTCTCGTGGGTAACAGCTTCCCCAGGAGTATAATCTCTATTATCTTTATGGCAATGTGCCCAACAACAACCTGACCGTGGCCAGATGTTAGCTCAGGGCCCAGAAAATCCATTCCAACAGGGTGATGGTCAAGGTGGTCACCCAAGCCAACAACACAGAGAAGCTGGTCACCCGCCAACCCCACAACCAACATACCACCAACTCTGATTTGTTATTTTTATTATATATTATTATTTCAAACCCAGTTTGTTATTTTTTTATATTTATTTTTACAACATGTGTAAAGCAGATTTGCACTAATCTGAATGCCTCCAAAAGCCATATGGTAACACATATGGTCTTCAGTAGGCTAAGTGACAGTTTGTTATTTTCATTATCTATTATTATTTATACCAATGTTTGTTATTTTTTTATCTTTACTTTTACTCTATGTTGTCTAATGCATATTTGCACTAGTCTAATCTTAAAAATCCAACATATGGTTCACATATGATCTTCACTAGGCATAGGGAAAGTTTGTTATTTTGATTATGTATTATTATTTATACAAATGTTTGTTATTTTTTATGACTTCTTTTGGTACTTGTTGTGTAATAATGCAGACGTACAGTATTGCGCTTTTAAGACATATACCATATGACAAAAAAATGGTAGTCACTACCTCAGGTGAGAGTTTGTCAATATATAAAAAAAAAAATTATGGCAAGTTTGGATTCTTCTTTCATAACTTCTTTATAGAAACCCACCAACACATTAACACCAGACACAAAGACTATATCAGTGAAAAAACATATTTGTTATGTTTCGGTAACTGAGGAGAAATAGCAAAAAAATAGCAAAAGCGGTAAAACACCAGAGAGGCTGGAACCTATTGGATTGCAGTAACCTGAACTAACCACACAACTAGAATTAGCCGTGGAGCGTTCCTACGGTGATCCTAGACGCCTCGTCACAGCCTGAGAGATAACTACACCTAAAGGCAGAAAGATGAAAGCTATCTGCCCCGGAGCAGATCCCCAAAGAAAATAGGAAGCCCCCAAACATGTAATGGTGGTTAGACAAGAAGAAAGCACGGACACAGACAGAAAATAGAATGAGCAAACGCTGGGGCCCAATCTGTCTAGACAGAAAAGTACAGGAAAGAATTCTGACTGCAATCCAACAAAACCCTAACAAAAATACCAACACTTCTGATTGTCAAAAAAAACTGAGATCACACGATCTCATCCACCTAAATCAGATCTCTGGTGTAACAAAACGCTATTCAGCAAATAAAAAGTAACAAAGGAGCAAAGCAAAAGTGCAGACACAAACGGAGCACAATTGCAGCGCCAGACTCCCAAAAGGGGACAGGCTGCAGTCCACTGCAAGCAGCAAATCAGCAGAGAAAATCAAACAGAGAAAAAAAAACAGCAAACACTTATCTGAAGGAGAGCAGGAAACCAGCAGTGCTTCAAGCAAGACCAGAAGGAACAATTGATAACCGGCAAGGCCGCTGGGAACTCAGACCACTTATATCCTACCATTCAGTGCCAGCTGAAGGCCATTCATTAATCAGTTCATTACCCTCAGTAACCACCGGAGTGAGCCTCAGCTCAGAAGCTGCCTCCAGCATATTCACAACACATATTTATCTATAAACACATAACAACATTATAGCATTGTTAATGCCTCATCTTGCCAGGTTGTAGTACCTTGAAGTGACAAAAAATACTGGGTAAATATATCACAGGTTTTCAGTCCTGAAAGTGGACAACGTAAAGGGACGACATGTGGCCTAGGCAAATCCCCATTGGTCACCACACATTCACCAACATCAGAAGGGCCACAATCATGCATTCTAGTGAAATTATGTAGGACAACACATGCTTTGCTGACCTCATTGACGTTGGCTTCACTCAACTGAATAGCAGACTGGAGTACCCGTCATTTTGCACAAAGAATGCCAACGGCACACTCCACCAGGTGCCGGGCCCATGATAGGCGCAAGTTAAAGATCCTACGCCAGTCGTCAAGGTTTCGTAGTGGATATGGCCTCATTACATTCCTTGATAGTTGGAAGGTCTCATCCCCAGCTACAACATATGGCACAGTTTCAAGATTGAAGCCAGGAAGTTGACGTGGTGATGGTAGGTGCAACTGGTTATTGCGCAGCCGCCAACCCATAATGGAAGAATTGAAGACTCTAGAGTCTTCAGTTCTTCCATAGGCCCCAATGTCTACAATTATAAACCTGTAGTTACTGTCAACCAGAGCCAGCAGCACTACAGAAAAATATTGTTTATAATTATAGAATTGGAACCCTGAGTTCGGCGGCTTACGCACACGGATGTGCTTCCCATCCAGGGCTCCTATACAATTTGGAAATTGGCATTGCTCCTCAAATCCCCTGGCAATCCTATCCATCTTGGGCTCAGCCATGACCACTTGATGAAGTCTGTCCCAGAGTTGGAAACATGTATCATGAACAATGCTAGATATGGTTGATCTCCCAATCAAAAACTCCTGATGGAGTGCGGCATATGAAATGCCAGTTGACAGGAACCTACAATTAAACAAATATAGAGAAAAAACATTACACCAGGCCAAATGTTTCACAAATGCACTTTAGATAACCATAAAAGGATGCAATTTACAAACAAGCCTAAGTAAAATTATACACAAGTCAAAGGTCTATGTGATTTTGACATACACATCATAGTTCTGGTACTTCGAGCTCATATATGGGATATATTATGAAGATAATTAAGCAACAGGCATAAGTGTAAAGGAAAAGTTGTGGGAAAACACATCATCAACATACAGTATGTAAGTGAGGAATACATACCGTAACGTAAGGAGAAGTCGCTCCTCTGCAGAGATAGCTTTGCGCATCCTAGTGTCCTGGTAGGTGATCCCTGGGCGCACGATCTCCAACGAAATGTCAAATGTGGCAATGCTCATACGACAATAGCGAAAACAACTTGTCGGGATGTGTCTGAAGAAATGCATAAAGGCGGTGAAAATGGCCTTTAGTGATGCATTGCCTCAAATGCGGATGAATCCACATTCTTCTCCTCCTCCGCGGAGCGACGATCACTGGGTATGGCTGCCCAAAGCGGTGGGACAAAACCCAGTTGTACAGAACTCGGTCAGTTGGGGTGAACTGAAGAGTGTCAGACATTTTGGCAAACAAGCAGCAGTACTCCAACACAAGCACAGCACCACAATGGCCAGATTGAGGGCTGCCACCTGATGCAGAGCCAATAAATAGGGTTGCTGATGATGGTTTAAATGATTTTTAGGCCTAAAAACCGTTAAATGTTCATTTTGAAAGAAAAAAAACGCTATACAGATGCCATACAGATTGCATAGGATGCTTACATGAGCAAAATACGCAGCCACACCTTGACAATGGATGACATACGGATCACTTTTCAGGGGACTTTTTTGCGTATTACACCCGTATAATACGGTCCGATTTTTATACGGTGTGTGTGACCCCGGCCTTAGAGTCGTCCTCAGGTATAATGTCATGCATATAAACAGACCTATCTGAACACATTTTATAGCAGAACTCCCTGCATGTCATTTTGGTTGGGGGCTGAAAGATCTGTTTTTCAGACACACCCAGATACTCAGATATGCAAGATTTTGCACTCTGAGGAATATAACAAAATCATATACCAAATGAATCTTGTAAAAAAAAAAATTTTGCACAGAAAACACAAAAAAGCCACAAAAAACCCGCAAAAAAATGTTTTTTAAAATTTTTTTTTCACTTTAAAAGTTTTTTTCTTTTCTAAAAACACTATAAATATAATTATACTATATGTAAAATGTCTTTAAAATGTTATTAAACATACTAAAGTGTAAATTCAGATGAAAATAAA
>JARQOD010000004.1:123495501-123533756 GCA_033576555.1 Oophaga sylvatica
AGGGACTTTACCTTTCCCCCCCCCCCTTTGGGGCCCCAATGTTGTGGAGCCGGGTAAAGATCTTGAAAATGGCGCTGTACTTTTCCCCCAACCCCCAAGGTTTGGGGGAAAAAGTCTAAAACATTAAAATCCCCTCCTCCCCCAGTTCCTCAGAATCATCGCTGCGGAAAAGGCTGTCACGGTCTACCCCCACGGGGACCCGTAACCCCTTACCTGTTGCGACCCGATGGGGCCCACCCGGGGGCCAAACTCAACAGCCGTCCTAAATTTTAATTTTCCAGGGGAAAGAACCACACAGCGCGGAAAACTGGGGAAACCCCAAAAAACCGGGGAGAGGACGGGGGGTTTTTGACAGCGAACTCCAGCCCAATTTTGGTTTTGTGTGTGCCAATGGCCGAAATCTGGTGGCAGTTGGGGGGCCTTTGGGGCAACCTCACTCACACCCCATGTCTGTAAATGTGCCAATTGGGGTTCCGTGCAGTTTTTTTTGGGGACTCCCCGGTTGTTAGGCACTGCTGCCAAGGTTTTCCGCCAAAGGGCACTACTTGAGACGTTCCGCATGGCCAGATGCACATTGCAGCTCTGAAAGGGGCAATTTCGTTTTCCCCTGAAACATGCATCATATGTGACGTACCCCCCCAGGGTTTTCCCCGTTACATTTTGGGGGGGTTTGGGGTGCAGCAGCCAGCAGTAATTGGGTAAAAACCCTGTTCGGGGGGAAATCAACTCGCAATTTGCGCCTTAAAAAATTCACCACTACTGGGGGCCCCTTTTATAAGGGAAAATTCTGCTTTTTTTGTTTTTGGTTTGAAAAAGAAAAAGGGGGAGGCCCCGAGGCAGATGAAAAATAGTCAGCCTGATGTCCCCCTTACCCCCTGTTTAAAAAAACACTGCAAGCACTAAGGGAGGGGGTTTTGGGGAAAGGGTGGGGGTTTTGGGGGGGGATTCACAAATTCCATCACCTTCTGGACACCCCCCCCCCCCCCGGAAAAAACCGGGTTTCCCCTCACAAAAGGGGCTGGGAAGGGAAACTTTGTGAGGAAGGAGGAGGAGAAAAGGGAGGAGGAAAACATCGCTCGAGGGAGGTCCCAAACCCCCTCTATCATTTTGTAGAGCGAGGGGGGGTGAGCAGGCAGGCAGATTTTAAGCCTCTTGCAGGGGACTCGTTTTTTGGCCTTTTTGGGAGTCTGCGAAAAATGGTTTTTTTCATGCGCAGCCCCTGAAAACGACCGCCCCCCAAATTTGCCCACTTCCCCTCACCCTTCTAAAAATTGGGTGTACACCCTCCAAACCCTTTTCGCCCCCGGGAAAAACTTAAAAACCCCCTACACAACGTTAAAAACCGGGGGGCCAAAAAATGGGGGGGTTTCAAAAACCACGGTTTTAAAAATCCAAAATTTTTCCCCTTTCCCGGGGCCGGACCCCCTTGCTCTGCTACTTCTTTCAAAACCCTCTGTGGTCGAAGCAGTGGACCCCGCTCCCCCAAAACAGGGAGCAAAAAAAGCGCCTCTGCACGGGCAAGTTTTTTTATGTTCCAAATGTGGCGAAGTTTTTGGGGAAAAGCGCCACCAATGTGTACCCTTTTCCGGACGGCCCCAGTTAGCAGGGGGAAAAGTTTCCAAAAGATGGTAAAGGGGTTTTACTTGCCCCCCCCTCTCAATTTTAACCCCAGTTGGTTTTTCCCCCTTTTCTTTTGGGTCTTTAAGCGGGAAAAAATTTTGGCCAGAGCTTAGCCAGTACCCCTTTGGAGGTGTGGCTTGCCCCTGCCAGTGTATTAGGGGAGCGCATTTTTTTTTGGCTGAGGTGGTAAAATAAAAAAACCCGTCGCATCCGACTACCCCCCGATAATAGGGGAACCGGCTTACTTTTCTAAAAAAAAACAAGGCATGGACTCGCCTGAATTTGCCGGGGGGGTTTTTCCCATTAAATAACGGGGTTTGGAAAAGTTATCCATGTCCCTTGTTATTTTTTAAAAATTTTGTAGGGATGCTCTGGTTGGCAGGGGCCGGGCCCCCGTAATGAGGTAAACCACGGCCCTTTTGTTTAAAAAATTTAAAAGGTTTTTAAAAACGGGTTCCCCAAAAAAAAATCCCCTAAAAAAAATCAAAAAAAAAAATAAATCACTCCAGTTTGGAGAACCAATGGTCCCAGACTCACCCCCTTCTTGGGACGGCCCAAAAAGCGGCTGCGGGGCCCGGGGGCGCCAGCAAGACCGCTGCAGAGACCCCCGGGGGGCCCTTCCGGGGGGGGCCCGGGGCTAAAAACCGGTGCACACTGACCACTGTAACAAAACACTCTTCCAAAAAAAAAGCTTCCTTTTCCTTTTCCCCCCTCTACTTTTCCCCAGTTCTTTTTTAAAAAGGCCTATTTTCCCCCCTCAGGTGAGGTACACATCATCTGACCCCCATCAAAAAGGGCTATTACCTCATCACAGGGCCCTTTTTGGGGGAACATGGAAAATCCGACCAAAACTTCAAAATTTCCTTTTAAAGAAATATATTCCCATCCAGAAAAATTTTCCCCTTTGGGTACCCCCCTAACCCCCCCCCCTTTTTTAAAAATTGGGGGGGGACAAATGACATTTTAGTGAACTCTGGAAAATGGGGGGTCTTCAATCCCCCCCCTAATTTTTTTGCCCGATGGGTTTTTTAAAAAATTTAAAAAATTTTTTCAGGGCTAACCACCTGGGACTCGTGCATTTTTTTCTTTGGCTTGACAATCCGGGGGAGGGGAAATTTTGTTAAAACCAACCAAAAATTCTCCCAACAGTTGTAGCGGAAAAAATCCAATTTTCCCTTTTTATGGCCGGCACCCCTTTCCCCTACAATCCCCGTATCGGGGGTTTTAGCGGGGGGAAGGGGTTTTACTAAAAGGGAAAAAAAAAGGGGGTCCCCTTTTTGAGCCCCGAAAGGCACCCAGACCAAAACCCCTGAGCATCAGTCGGGGGAAAAAAATTTTTCTTTTGAAGTCGGGTGTTTTCAAAAATTGGGGACCCACCCAGTGCCCCCCCCTTTTGTTTTAAAAAAAGCTTCTTCAATCTGGGTCTTCCCCCCAACCCTTTTTGACTTCCTCCCCCTTTGGCAGTCAGTTAACGGGGGCCCACCGGGTTGCAAAATTTTGGGAAAAAACCCCCCCCGGAAATCCCTAACCCAAAAACCTTTTTTCCCCTTTTTTGTGGGGAAAGGGGGCGGGGCCCCTTTTTTTGGAAAATTCCCCCCCCTTTGGGGTTTTTTGAGGTTTGTTTTAAAACCCCTCCCAAAAACAAACCCCAGGTTTTCCCATTTCCCCCCAAACCCCATGGGGAACCAAATTTTTTTTGGGTTGGGGGGTTAGCCTGCTTTTTTGGGGGAGAATCAAAAAACCCCCCCTGTACCTTGGCCCCAAATGAATTTCCCATTTTTCACTGTAACCCAATAACGTCGAGATAAGGGGGCCCCCCCCATATCGGGGGATGTTTTGGGGAAAAAATCCATTAACCTCTGGAAAAACGCTGGAGCGCCATGCAACCCCCAAGGGTAGGACAAAATGGGGGAAAATTTTCCCCCGGGTTTTTAAAAAAAAAGCGTTTTTCTCTCTTGCTGTTTTTTTAGGGGCCCCTGCCCAAAAAACCCTTTTTTGAGGTAAAAGACTGAAAAATCCCCGGGCCTCCCAAACTGCCCCTATTAACCATCGCCCCGGGGCATGGGGTTTGGCACAAATTTGAAATTTCATTTTTTTCTGAAGTCATTAAAAGAACTTTTAGTGTCCCCATTTTTGATTTGGTATTAGGACTATTGGGGGCCCACTCACTCGGGATCTTCAATAACCCTAACTGCAGCTCTTCTTTACCTTTTTGAGATGGCTTGTCGCCGGCCTCAGGCACCCGATATGGCTTTAATCGGACTTTGGGCCTGCGGCTCCATGACAATGTCAGGTTGGATTAGGGAGGTACGGCCGGGAGCTTGAGAAAACATCGGTATTTCGGCTAACAAACTCTCGGACCTCCTGAAATTGTCTAGGAGACAAAGTGTCTGCTATTTTGACGGCGGAAGGAGAACTTCTCTTCCCTTCTCCCTGAGGCAAGGGAGCCCTCTCTACTGGAAATGCAGGCGTGGACAACCTCACCAAGAGGGTCTCTGTCTTTCCATGGTTTGAGCAGATTCACATGGTATACCTGTTCTGGCTTTCTTCGCCCTGGTTGGTGTACTTTATAGTTTACGGACCCACCTTCTCCATAATCTCGTAGGGTCCCTGCCACCTTGCAAGGAACTTACTATCCAAAGCTCACAGACAAAGATAGAGGACTTAAAAATCCTAAAATTTTTTTTTAGCAAAAACACAACATGAAAATAGCCTCACCAGATCTTGAAAGATGAACAGTGCACTAGCAGGATGCAGCTGGCTCCCACAGTAAAGGCTGGTGCAGCACAGGTGCCCCCCACTGATGAGGACACCACCCTATCACAAAAAGTGATGATAAAGGTATAAGCTGCCTTGTGGAGAAAACACACAAATAAGGCTTGCTTAGGGGGGACAAAAAAGTGCAAATGATAGTGTCTGGATAGCAGCCTATTTATAACGCCCATAATAGAAAGCGGGCTGTTCAGCACTATATATGCATCACACAAAAAAAACAGACCATCAAAAAGGAGCCTACCTGCACCCTGCAGAAAATGATAAAAAAGTGCAAAAAAAAATGCATCGATAAATGCATCAATGAAGTATTGGTTACTATTTTGGCCCAAAGCAGATAAGCTCGCGAAACCAGCGGCAAGGTTCCTCATTATATTGCGAGTAACTGTTTTCTCCACAAGGCAGCTTATACCTTTATCATCACTTTTTTGTGATAGGGTGGCTGTCCTCATCAGTGGGGGGCACCTGTGCTGCACCAGCCTTTATCTGTGGGAGCCAGCTGCATCCTGCTAGTGCACTGTTCATCTTTCAAGATCTGGTGAGGCTATTTTCATGTTGTGTTTTTGCTAAAAAATATTTTAGGATTTTTAAGTCCTTCTATCTTTGTCTGTGAGCTTTGAATTGATGTAAGTTAGTTACTCGCAATATAATGGGGAACCTTGCCGTTGGTTTGCGAGCTTATCTGCTTTGGCCAAAATAGTAACCAATACCTCATTGATGCATTTATCTGATGCATTTTTTTTTTGCACTTTTTATCATTTTCTGCAGGGTGCAGGTAGGCTCCTTTTGATGGTCTGTTTTTTGTGTGATGCATATATAGTGCTGAACAGCCCGCTTTCTATTTGGGCGTTATAAATAGGCTGCTATCCAGACACTATGCATTGCACTTTTTTGTCCTCCTAAAACAAGCCTTATTTGTTGTTTTCTCCACAAGGCAGCTTATACCTTTATCATCATTTTTTTGTGATTAGGGTGGCTGTCCTCATCAGTGGGGGGCACCTGTGCTGCACCAGCCTTATCTGTGGGAGCCTGCTGCTCCTGCTAGTGCACTGTTCATCTTTCAAGATCTGGTGGGCTATTTTCATGTGTTTTTGCTAAGAACTTACTATCCACTGTAGGCACAAGTACCAACACCGATCCCCAGGGTTAAAGGACCTTACCCGTGCCTCCCGGTTATAGACCTGCCTCTGTGACCTTTGTGCTGCTTCCATATGTTCTCGGACTAATGGTAGGGACTGTCTCCAGTCTATCACACTTTTGTGGGGAGTTGGTTGGTTTTCCCAGGTTCTTTAGCTATATCGAGTAAGCCACGGGGATGTCTGCCATATAATAGTTCGAAGGGCGAGAACCCGTAGATGCCTGGGGCACCTCCCGCACTGCAAACATCAGGTATGCAACAAGAGATCCCAGTCCTTACCCTCTTTGAGAAAAGCTTTTTTCAACATATTCTTCAGGGTCTTATTGAACCTTTCTACCAACCCGTCTGTTTGAGGATGATTAGACGATGTGCGCAACTGTTTAACACTAACAAGTGGCAGAGTTCCTTCATGATTTTTGACATAAAGGGGGTCCCCTGGTCTGTTAAGATTTCTTGAGGGATTCCACCCGAGAGAAACATACCATGATTTTCTTTTGCGATAAGTTTGGCAGAGGTGTGGCGCAGGGGAATAGCCTCAAGTACCTGGTAGCGTAATCTGAACTACGGGATATGTTGGTGACCCCTCGCTGATTTATTAACAGCCCACCAGATCCATGGCTATTCTATAAAACGGGACCTCTTAATTGGTAATGGTACTTAGGGACTCCGAAAATGAGGCTGCGGGACTGGTTACCTGACACACGGGACAAGAGTTACAATACCTTTTAAAACTTCTTCATAGACCCTAGCCAGTAAAAACCGTTGTAGAATTCGTTCTAGGGTTTTCTTTTGACCCAGATGTCCCCCAGTACATGCGATGCGCTAGGTCCATTCCAATTTTACGTACGACTGGGGTACCAGCAACGCTCGACAAGTCCCCATGTACTTTTTCAACCCGATACAGCAAATCTTGATTCAGCTGCCCCGGGTTTTTGGGGGTTCCCCATTGACAACCAGTACATTTTTCCGAGCTCGAGCCAACGTAGGGTCCCGGATTTGCGCCGTACCAAAATTGTCACCTGTCACATTTAAGTCTGACAATTCCGGTCCCGGTGGCAAATATTCCATCTCCCCAGCTAACACTTGTATAGGAGAGGGGTTTCCTCCTCCACGAAGGCAAAAAGTACTCTACCACCAGCACATCTTCCTCTGGGCCACCAGGTTCATGCCCGATTTCTGGAGAATGCAACCTGGTTGCCACTGGTGCTGACGACTGTCCGTGGGAGGGGTAATTACAGGTCAAAGCACAGAAAATAACGGAAAATCTTCCCCATTATTGCCTCATAATGCAAATTAACCCACCACCCCCACCTCGTGGCACCTCCTCCCCGCTGGCGTGTTGATCATCCCAGGGCGGTAGGATAATGTTTTAGGTCCCATGTATACACATACACCCATTTTCCGACCAGTTATACTCGCTGATTTGGGACGTGGTGGCTCGTATTAGGGTTACGAGACTCCCTGAGTCCAGAAAGGCCACAGCAGGGTTACCTCCACCTCCACTTTACACAAATGGTTCATACTGGGTCCTCTGGTTTGCCCACTGCACACATGTGTTCGGCATAGTGAGACTGATAGTACCCATAGTTTGTGTCCATGGGCTCAGTCAGGTGGGGGCAATCAGCTCTCACATGTCTGGTTCTTGGCACAGCCAACAGATTATGGGGCCTCTTTCGTCCCCAGACGTGTCTTGGGCGGCCTTCGAGTCTCTGCTCGCCGAACGGCAGGTGAAGGTTTGGGGAATTTACTCATTACCTTCCGGGTAGTCTCTCCCTGTATCTCCTTGGTAGCCCCATATCTTTCAATGAGGTCTACCATTTGGAGACCATCAGTAGGGGCTGCCTGTCCAACCCAGGTTTGCAGGGTGTGGGGCAAAGTCCTACAGAATTTATCGGTCACTATACGATCCAGCATAGCACGGGGTGACAACACTCCGGCTGCAACCACTTTTCCATCAGGTGTATCAAGTCATAATACTGGGACGAGCTGTCTCGGAAGTGGAAAACTTCCACTGGTGTACCGCTGGGCCCGGACTAACACATTTACCCCAAGATGTGCGATTATCTCACCCTTGACGATCTCGTAGTCCATTCTGATGCTCGGGGGGTGGGTCCCTATAGCCTTTCGCGGGTCCTGGAGCCAAAAACGGAGCCACGATCTCGGCCCACTGGTCCCGGGGCAGTCTCTCCCTCTTAGCCACGCCTTCAAACATCTCCAGGTATACCTCAACGTCATCTGATTTGCTCCATCTTTGGGATCGCTGTACCACACCGCTTTTCCGGACATCCTGGCATCCCCGGGCAGCTCCTGCTGTCTGCGGCGCTGCGATGTGCTGCATCAGTAGACTATTGGTTTCCGGTTGCTGCTGCATAGCCTGCTGTTGCTGCTGTGTAGCCTGCTGTTGCTGCTGCATAGCCTGCTGCTGCTGTTTCATGGCCTCCACCAGCATCTTTTACTGTGCTCTCCATCTCCGGACAGTTCTCCACCGGGTTTTGCGTTACTTTTTTCACCAGGACATCGACTGTCATGCAGAGGAAAAAAAAAAAAACAATACCACAGCCTGACCTCACTGCGTGTGCCCGCTTTCAAGCCACCAATTGTAGGGATCCGCTCTGGTAGGCAGGGGCCGGGCCGCAGTAATGAGGTAAACACACAGGCGTTCAGTTCAAGTTCAGTGGTTTTTAATGACGGGTTCAACAAAAGTCCAGATAACAAAATCAAAACAGAACATAAAATCACTCCAGTTTGGAGAACCACTGGTCCCAGACTCACCCTTGCTTGGGACGGGCTTAACTAAGCGGATGCAGGTCAGCAGAGACCTCCAGGTGCCATTCCGGGTGGTCTGGTACTCGCTTCCTGGTGCACACTGACACACTGTAACAAAAAACTCTTCCAGCCTGTCTACAGCCAAACTCCTTCCTTCCTTCCCCTCCTCATACTCCCACAGCTTCTTGTTAAATAGGCCTAGTCCACACCCTCAGGTGAGGTACAACATCAGCTGACCTGATCACGTGACTATGACCTCATCACAGGTCCTTGTGATCATGGAAAATCCTGCCAAATTCAGTCTGCTAGAAGAAATATATCTCCCATCCAGCAAGATCCCCTTTGGTGTATCACACTTCTACCACCTGAACTCTACTCCCTGGGCTACAACACTGCCAGTTGCTGCTCAGAAGTGCCGTGTCCACAGACCAATACACAAGCTATGTGTTAGTGGGGTTTAGTAACGCCAGCTGTTCCCTGCTGTGTGTACGGCAAAAAGTCCTGCTGCCTCCACCCTTCTTCTCTTCTCTTCCCTGGGCTCCAACAACGCCAGTTGTTGCCATGAAGTGCTGTTAGCACAGTCAACACTTGCTCCTGTGTTACTGGGGTTCAGTAATGTCAGCTGTTCCCCTGCTGTGTGTACGGCAAAAAGTCCTGCTTCCTCCACCCTCTTCTCTTCTCATCCCTGGGCTCCAACAATGCCAGTTGTTGCCATGAAGTGCTGTTAGCACAGTCAACACTTGCTCCTGTGTTACTGGGGTTCACTAATGTCAGCTGTTCTCCTGCTGTGTGTACGGCAAAAAGTCCTGCTGCCTCCACCCTCTTCTCTTCTCATCCCGGGGCTCCAACAACGCCAGTTGTTGCCATGAAGTGCTGTTAGCACAGTCAACATTTGCTCCTGTGTTACTGGGGTTCAGTAATGTCAGCTGTTTCCTGCTGTGTGTACGGCAAAAGTCCTGCTGCCTCCACCCTCTTCTCTTCTCATCCCTGGGCTCCAACAACGCCAGTTGTTGCCATGAAGTGCTGTTAGCACAGTCAACACTTGCTCCTGTGTTTACTGGGGTTCAGTAATGTCAGCTGTTCCCCTGCTGTGTGTACGGCAAAAAGTCCTGCTGCCTCCACCCTCTTCTCTTCTCATCCCTGGGCTCCAACAACGCCAGTTGTTGCTCGGAAGTAATTGGCACGGGTACTGACTCCTGCCCAGCCTGGTTACAGCACGACAGCTGTTTCCAGGCAGTGTCAACGTCAATTAGCCCCCAATAAGTTGTCCTGTCGTGTTGCATTCGGGTTAGCCGACTCTATGGTGCCTGCAGTTTAGGTCATTCCTATGTGTGCTGTGGGATATGTAAATAAAGGCTGTTTCCGTTGTGATAATAGGACAAGCCCCACTTTAGGACTGTGTGATTCGGTAACTGCGGACGGCTTGCGGCCTGTCAACTTACATTTTCATGGTGCCTTATGGTACCTGTCCGGGTTCCAGTACCGTCAGCTGGTTCTCCGCAGTGCCTTTGGCCTAGGTGCCTCCATCTTGGTATCCGAGTTCCAGCAACGTCTGCTGGTCCTTGATAGTGCTTTGGAGCACAGGTACCTCCTGCTTAGTAACCATGTCCCAGTAACGTCAGCTGGTCCTCGGTTGTGCCATTGCCTCTTTTCCTTCTGCTGCCCCTCCGGGTTCCAGCACAGTCAGCTGGTCCTCGTTACTTCCATTGTCTCTTGTACCATCTGATACCCGTCCGGGTTCAAGTAACGTCAGCTGGTTCTTGGAAGTTAGTCAGCCTTCTTGTACCTTCAGCTACATTTACAAATTTAAGATTTTTTAAATGTTTTTTTGGGTAATCACTCTGGATCTCCAACAATGAAGACGACGACCCTGATGACCACCCCGAAGAAGATGACGACCACAAGGACGATGAGCATCAAGCCAACCAGCCTGAACACCATCACAAAGAGGAAATAAAAGATTACCCAGAAGAAGATCACCAACAGGACAAAGAAGGTTAAGACAAACTACAAGATACAGAACAAGAGACAGAAGAACAATAAGCAGAAGATCAAAAAGCAGAAGAACATGAAGTATAAGACCAAATGAAGAGCAAATATATGCTCTAAATTATAAGCAGAAGAAGACTAAGCAGTGTAGGGGGGTGAGTCCGTTCCTCCTCGTGGTGCCCCTGGAAAATGCCTGCTGCTGCAGGCTAAACTGAACACGGACAAATACTGTTGTAATTTAAATCTTTTGTGACAGCAAGAACGGAAGGAAGAAAAATTCATACTTTACAGATTACAAGTACAGGAATCTCTGTCACAAATAATAATATGATGAAGAAGATGAAGATGAAGTAGAATATGAAGAAGAATAATAGTTTAATAAGAACAATATGAGTAATGTTAACAAAAAGATGAATAGCAAGAAGTTTAAGAAGAAGATAAAGAAGGTGAAGATGAAGAATAATTGGATGAAAAAGATGATGCTGCTGAAGATTATGAAGGAGAAAGTGTGGCAAAAGTTAAAAAGGTGAAGAGCATGGAAGTTGTGAAACATACATATTTGCCAAAATAGAAAAAAGGTTAACAACATTGTCAATTTCTTCGTCAATCTGAACATCTTTAAAAAAAATATTAATGCTATTCCATTTGATTGGGTTAAACATCTATGCCTTTAATGTCTCCTCAACTCCCCCATACATTCTACATTACTCTTTGTTGTTTTCCTTCATGTACAATTAACCAACAAGGCAAGAATGTTTTTTTTTTAATTCCGATATTTTGTTCCCATAGACTTACATTGGATTTCCGGTATCGGTATCGGGTATCGCCGATACTTTTTGGGTATCGGCGATACCAATTCCGATCCGATACTTATTGGTATCGGAAAGTATCGCTCAACTCTAATAACCAATAAATTTCTTTCAACTTCGCAATTGTGTCCCACTTGTTGATTCTTCACCAAAAATTTACATTTGGTATCTTTATGTTTGAAGTATGATATGTGGGAAAAGGTTGAAAAGTTCCAGGGGGCCAAATACTTTCGCAAGGCACTGTAATCTGGTTGCATTATATGTAATTTACAATCATGGCCGAAAATGCTTGCACCCTTGAAATTGTTGAAGAAAATAATATATTTCTCCCAGAAAATTATTGCAATTACATATGTTTTGTTTCACATGTTTATTTCCTTCGTGTGTATTGGAACAGCACAAAAACAGAGAAAAGGAAATAAACATGTATAACAAAATATGTGTAATTGCAATAATTTTCTGGGGCAAATACTCCATATTCTGGAACAATTCCAACACTTTCGGCCATGACTGTATATCTACAGAGGCCTAAAGATTAATATTGATTCTATTTTTTATCATATATTTACATTTTTTAAAGATGGTTGCCTCATTAGAGACAACTATTCAGTGCTCTTGGGATATAACAAATCCCCACACTTCTTCAGTTTATACAGTAATACAATAGATCCCAGCACACATTAATTAATCAAGTTCTCTGTATATCTTCCATTTATTAACATGAAAATTTAACAATGCACCATAATCAATGGTTAATTGATTTGACAACTAATCTTAGTTATCATAGTCATCAATAGTCTGTTCCATAGCTTAGAATCCCTCCCAATTTTTTGTGCTCCATCATTCATTTCTTAGCCGTAGAAATAGTATCCTGCTATATATATAGCAGCAGCTATGCTGCATGCAAAAACACCACTCAACATTTCTTACCAATTCACTGACAATATCATGTTTAAGTGACTCCCTCAGGAACATATCAATCTCATTTTAAAGATCCTACTTGTGGTACCATTAGTGATGAGCGAACGTGTTCGGATAACATCTTATTCGAGCACCCACGGGTGTTATCCGAGTATCTTGTAGTGTTTGTATAGTATGTTCCAGTCTCTATGGCTGCATGATTTCTGGCTGTAAGCCAGCCTCAACATATGTGGGCATTGCGTAGCAAACAGGCAATCCCCACATGTGTTGAGTCTGTCTAACAGCCGCAAATCATGCAGCTTCAGGGACTTCAACATAATATACGAACACGCCCAGATGATCGGATAACACCCGAGAGTGATCGGATAAGACGTTATCCGAACACATTGGCTCATCAATAGTCACTATTCAATTTCTTAAATATAATTCCATCACAATAGACCATCCCTTGTCAGTTTTTTATGACAAATAAGGAGTCATTTTCCAGGGACCTCAATGCTTCCTATTCTTACTGGAAAAAGTTTTACCTAACTTCACAACTAACCCATTGCAAGTTATTTTTCAACTTTTTTATGCCACCTCACTAAACATTTCCAGAGATGGACGTACCACATCTGCATTAAATCTGATTATCCTCTGTAAGTGTAGAAAACCTTACATTTGTCAATGTGAACATAGTATGGAACAGTGAGTATTTAAATTCACACACAGCTAATGCAAATGATTAAATGGACCATAACATCTGCCTGTCCTTTCCGTTCTGATTCATCTCCAATGCTGATGCCCCTACACAGTCGGGCAACTCCTGTATGCCCATCATGTTATATTCATGCTGTACTTTTGCAGCTACTGAGGCGGCCAATGCTGGCCATACACAGCTAGACATCTCTTTCCTGCCCCATCATATTCTATACTGTGCTCTTGCTACCTCTGACATTACCACTAATGAAAGGTATATCCACTGCCAGTTCATTGTGTTTGAAATCTATACTATGTTGCTTCTGGGAATCTCGCCCTGCACAGGGATGCATTAGAGTCTGTATCATTTGCACTTGAACCTTATCGTTTTCCTCAACGGTCTCTGTACTATATTGTGTTGTGTCTTTTTGATTTAACTCCGCACATACCACTTTATCATCTATGGCATTTGCACTTTATTTGTACCCTGTGTACTGCACATGACTGTGCGTATGCTGATTTTTTTGCTGCAATATATACTATTGAATTTGTGATTTTGCACATATTATTGATTATTATTATTGCACAGCACTTTGCACTTTATTTATACCCTGCATATTGCACATAATTACTTTCATGTGATTTACTATTTACCATCATATCTTAATGTCCCCTGCTTGTTGCCCCTTTATGGCATTGGTTTCCCGCCCCTCACTGTACTTCTCACAATAAAATTTATAATTTATTTAATATTTGGACATTTTTTCAGTTTTTGTTCATGTTCTTTATGACTTTGCAGAAGAAGAATTTGGGTGACAATCTGGCTGCCTGTTGGCAAAAATATTTCATGAATAGAAAACATTTGGCACATTATGAAATTATAAATCCAGAAGAAGACCTACTACTGTACTGTTAAGCATCTAAAATCCTTTATGATCTAAAATTGAAAAACCATTCCTCTCCCAAAACTCCATCATTTGGTCTTCTCACTTCCCAAACTTTTATAAACTTTTGTAAGAAAAGTGGGATTCTACACAATGATAGGTATGCTCCAGTCCGAACTTTTTGAGATATGTGCTCACCATTTATTTTCCATCAATGTTCTGATGTGACTAAAATATGGATTTAAGAGATTTTCATATAATTGGATTCTTGTTTTATTGTATTTTTTTTGTTTAGGAGATTGATTTTAATTATGGAGTGGTCATAAAGTAATTACTATCAGGTAATTTGTGTGATTAGACAATTAACTCTATAGATAGGTTTTGCTTGATGTTTTTAGAATAGACCATGCTGTGAATTTTAATTTTCACAGCATGGAGTAAAGTCTACATGGATCTTTTCTACAGGATTTTTATGGTAAGCACAAAAACCCGCTACAGTTTATATTTGTAATTCAAATTTTCTCTGCAAACTTGTTTTTTGCATTCCATGTTTATTAAAATTTGATCTTTACAAGGAGAATGGATACTGCATAAACATTAGAGGGGTTCTCTCGTCTTAGAAGAAAAGGTTGTCTGGGTTTGAAAAATGACGATCTGTGATTATGAAATGTCACACTGTCAAAATTCTCTGTATTCCCCATGCAGGTGGGGGGGTCAAGTGAGTGCATGTATGTGATTTTCAATTCACATGCCCACTGCTTGGTTTTTTCAATTCACTTCTATTGAAAGAACCCAGATGAGAGCATTTGGCATGTGACCACAAGTATGCAATTTGCATACATGCGGTCACATGATAGCCCACCTTGATGTTGAATACAGGATAAGGGCTCATGCCCACTTTTGATGAAATTGGATGAATTCAATCCCATAAAAAATCAGACTGAATTAAGACCAATGTTTATCTATGATGGTGTATTCATCTGCTTTCTTTTTCCAGCTCCGATCGGATCACGATTCGACTGGAAAAAAATCGCAGCATGTTGCGATTGTCATCAAAAATTGGATCGCATCCTGCAATATAAGTCAATGGGTGCGATAAAAAAAATCGCACAGCACTCGCACAGCAATCGTACCATACGAGTGTTGTGCGATTTTTACGCACCGGTCTCCACACCGGCAATTCGTATGCGGCTACTGTAAAATCACACTGACAGGTTATAATAGAAAAGATAGAATAGATATATAACATAGAATGCATATACTGTATATACATGTCAGTGACACACACACACATATAATAATAATAATCTTTATTTATATAGCGCCAACATATTCCGCAGCGCTTTACAGTTTAACAGTTTCAAAACACAAGTCATAAGTAACAACGTTAACAATACAATAATTAAAGCAAAATAAGACGACCCTGCTCGTGAGAGCTTACAATCTACAATGAGGTGGGGGAGGTACAAAGTACAGGTGTGTATATGCAATGGTGCATTTACAATGATGGTCCAGCCATCTTGAGGGAGTGAGGGATGGATGGAGATAGTGAATGGGCTACATACACATACTTACACGTAGAATGACATTGATTAGTGAATGTGATAGGCTGCTCTGAACAAATGTGTTTTGAGGGAGCGACTGAAACCATGCAAATTGTGGATAGTCCTATTTCTTGGGGTAGAGCATTCCAGAGGATTGGCGCAGCGCGGAGAAGTCTTGGAGTCGGGAGTGAGAGGTACGGATTAGTGCAGAGGTTAGTCGAAAGTCGTTTGCAGAGCGCAGCAGTCGGTTAGGCCGATAGATAGAAAATGAGGGAGGAGATGTAGGGGGGTTCTGCACTGTGGAGAGCTTTGTGGGTGAGAAAAAGTACTTTGAATTGTATCATAAAATGAATGGGCAGCCAGTGTAATGACTGGCGAAGAGCGGACGCGTCCGAGTACCGATTAGCCAGATAGATGACCCTGCTGCTGCATTAAGGATGGACTGGAGAGGGGATAGTCGAGTAATGGGGAGGCCAAGTAATAGAGCATTGCAGTAGTACAGGCGAGAGTGGATCAATGCTACAGTGAGGGTTTTTGTTGTTTCCATGGTGAGAAAAGGGCGGATTCTAGAGATGTTCTTTAGGTGTAGGCAGCTAGAGCGGGCAAGAGATTGTATTTGGAGGCGAAGGAGAGATTGGTGTCAAACATAACACCCAGACAGCGAGCATGCTGCCGGGGTGTTATTATGGTGCCGCCCACGGAGAGGGAAATGTCAAATTTAGGGAGGTTAATAGATGGCGGGAGCAGAAGAAGTTCAGTTTTGGAGAGGTTGAGTTTCAGATAGAGAGCGGACATGATGTTGGAGACTGCTGACAGACAGTCGGTGGCGTTCTGTAGTACAGGCGGGGTAAGGTCGGGGATGACGTGTATAGTTGTGTGTCATCAGCATAAAGATGGTACTGAAAGCCAAATCTGCTGATGGTCTGTCCAATTGGGGCCATGTAGAGAGAGAAGAGAAGGGGGCCAAGGACTGAGCCCTGGGGTATTCCGACAGCGAGAGGAAGAGGAGATGATGTGGAGCCAGAGAACAAAACACTGAAGGAGCGGTCAGAAAGATAGGAAGAGAACCAGGAGAGAACAGTGTCCTTAATACCTAGTGACTGGAGCCTAGACAGTAGGAGATGGTGGTCAACTGTGTCGAAAGCTGCAGAAAGGTCGAGAAGAATGAGCAGAGAGTGGTCACCATTACGTTTTGCTGTCAGAAGGTCATTGGTCACTTTGATGAGTGCAGTTTCAGTCAAATGTAGGGGTTGGAAGCCGGACTGTGAAGGGTCTAGAAGGGAGTGAGTGGAGAGGTAACGGGTAAGGCAGGAGTAGACTAGGCGCTACAAAAGTTTAGAGATGAAGGGGAGATTGGAGACCGGTCTGTAGTTGTTTGTGCAGGAAGGGTCGAGAGCGAGTTTCTTTAGTAATGGAGTAACGATGGAGTGTTTGAAGGAGGATGGGAAAATGCCAGAGGAGAGTGAGAGATTAAAGATTGTAGTTAGGTGAGTTGTGACAACTGGAGAGAGAGACTGGAGGAGATGTGAGGGAATGGGGTCGGTCGTGCATGTAGTCGGACGAGAGGAAGAGAGGAGTCTGGAGACTTCTTCTTCTGTGATGGGATCAAATGTGGAAAGTGAGCCAGGGGAAGTGCAGGGAGGGATGGAGTCACAGCACTTGGTGGTTGAGAGCAGATTTCCTGATGGATAATATCTATTTTTTCTATAAAGTGGGAGGCCAGGTCGTCAGCACAAATGTCTATGATGGGGGCTTGTGCTTTTGGCCTGAAGAGGGAGTGAAAGGTGTCAAAAGTTTCTTGGGGTTGTTGGCTAGTGAGGAGATCAGGGTGGTGAATTAGGTCTGTTTGGCGAGGTGAAGGGCAGTGTTATAAGTTCTTAAGATGAATTTAAAGTGGATGAAATCTTCTGGTGTACGGGTTTTCTCCAAAGGTGTTCAGCACTCCTAGAGCACAGCTGAAGAAGTTGAGTTTGCAATGTGAGCCAGGGCTGTTTTACTGTGTGTTTGGAAGTTCTGAGGGTGAGCGGTGCTACTTGGTCAAGGGTGCTTCTAAGAGTGTCATTGTAGTGATGAACAGCCAGATTAGGACAAGAAAAAGAGGAGATTGGGGACAGCAATGAGTGTAGGGAGTCTGAAAGTGTCTGAGGGTTAATGGCTTGTAGATTTCTGAATGTGTGGTAGGTAGGAGTGCGCTGGGGTGGTCGAGGATTTGTGAGGGTGAAGGAGAGAATGTTGTGGTCAGAGAGTGGAAGCGGTGAGTTATTTAGGTGGGAGATTGAACAGAGGTGGACAAAGACCAGGTCAAGGGTGTTACCATCCTTGTGTGTCTCAGAGGTTGAAAGCTGTGAGAGACCTAGAGAAGTGGTTAGTGCTAGAAGCTGAGATGCAGGTGTGGAAGTAGGGCTGTTAATGGGGATGTTGAAGTCTCCAAGGATAAGGGTTGGTAGTTCTGAGGACATGAAGTGCGGCAGCCAGGCTGAGAAGTGGTCAAGGAACTGGGTGGGCGAGCCTGGGGGCCGATATATGACCGCTACTCTGAGGGAGAGGGGACGAAAGAGCCTGATGGTGTGGACCTCAAAAGAAGGGAATGAAAGTGATGGAACTGGGGGGATGACCTGGAAAGTGCATTGTGGGGACAGGAGTATGCCAACTCCACCACCATGTCTGTTTGCGGGTCTCGGGGAATGGGAGAACTGTAAGCCACCATAGGAAATTGCAGCAGGGGAGACAGTGTCAAAATCCTGAATCCAGATTTCAGTGAGGGCCAACAGATGAAGAGAGTTGTTCAGAAAGTAGTTGTGCAGGAAGGATAGCTTGTTGCATGCAGACCGTGGATTCCAAGGGCACAATTAAAAGAAGGAGATGAGGAGTGCAAGTAATATTATTAAGATTATTATGGCTTCGATATGAGGTAGGGTAGGGATTGAGGTTGGGGATGGTAGAACAGCGTTGGGGGAGATGTACCCTGAAATCAGTAGGAGTAGGAAGATAAAGAGCAGGTAGTTGTTGGAGTTGTAAGTAGGTTTTTTCTGTGATGTGTTTGGGCAAGATTGACTGAGGTTTCTCAGGAAGGTGAGGAGTGCATGGGAACTGTACATGGGAGAGGGAAGTATAGAGGGGCTGATCTGTATGAGTCGTGATGGAGGGGGGATGAGGCGGTGAATGTGGATGGCAAGGGAACACAGGAGGATAGAGATAAAGTACATAATTAAAAAGAAAGCAAAGTGTGGGGTACCTGATTCCAGCCCTGATTAACTGCCATGGATAACTGCCATTTACAAGATGCTTATCTTCTGTGATGCTTTGCTTCTGGGATGCTTGCGTGCTGCACCCCACACTGCGTGCTCCCCTTAGAATACTCCTAAATATATAGTCCACACTACAGGGTCAGGAAAGTGGGATTGTGGGAGCTGGTTTGGGATAATTTGGCAGCTGGGGCCAGCACACCAGGGGTGGTTACATCATCAAAGGCACTAGACCTGGCTACATCTATATGATTTAGCACCTTCCACCTGATAAGATCTAGAGAGGCCCAAGTCACACGGATATAAAGCAGTAAAGGTACTGCCACACTAAACAATCCCGCTAGCGATCTCGTTAGCGTTGCATACTAATGAGATCGCTAGCGGGATCGTTTCTATATCGCTAAATGCGGCCACATTTAGCGATATAGTTAACGACGCTATCGCCGTTAGCGATCTTCTTAACGACTTTAGCGGTACAAAAGTACCGCTAAATCGCTAAGAAAAGGTGCCACACAGCGATAAGATACTTACCCAGCGGAGCGCCAGCGATGAAATAGGGTCCGGAGCGATTCCAGCGACGAGCGAGATCACAGCAGGAAGCTCGTCGCTGGCAGATGCCGCACTGAACAATATCGCTAACGGGATCGCTAAATAGTGACGTTTTTTAGCGATCTCGTTAGCGATATTGTTTAGTGTGGCATACCCTTAAGTGTAGTAAGTGTTAAATACAGTGCAAAAAATGAATTATACCAAAGCTTTACCAGGCACATTAAACTATGCTGCAAGATGGTAAAGCAGTGGTTGGCAGCAAGCAGAAGTATGGAGTGCATACCATTAGTATATATTGCAGCAGACAAGACAGATAGCAGAGGTGGGAATTGTACCATTCAGCTGTTTGCTTTCAATGAATGCAGTGCATACCATTAGTATATATTGCAGCAGACAAGACAGATAGCAGAGGTGGGAATTGTACCTGTAACGGGTCTGGTGGGTGGAACTACTGACGAGACAGGTCAGGTGGGTGGAACCACAAAGCTTTATTTATACAAGAGAGTTTACTTGTAAGAGAGCGGGTGGCACCCGGGAAAAGGGCAGGGAATCACGGCAGGGGATATAGGTAGTCTCTGGACAGGCAGGTTTGTCACAGCAAGTGACCAAGGAAGTCTCTGGGCAGGCAGGTTGTAACGGTAAGTGACCGAGGCAGTCTCTGGACAGGCAGGTTGTCACAGCAAGTGACCAAGGCAGTCTCTGGACAGGCAGGTTGTCACAGCAAGTGACCAAGGCAGTCTTTGGGACAGGCAGGTTGTCACAGCAAGTGACCAAGGCAGTCTTTGGGACAAGCAGGTTGTCACGGCAAGTGACCAGGCAGTATCTGGACAGGCAGGTTGTCACAGCAAGTGACCAAGGCAGTCTCTGGGACAGGCAGGTTGTCACGGCAAGTGACCAGGCAGTCTCTGGACAGGCAGGTTGTCACGGCAAGTGACCAGGCAGTCTCTGGACAGGCAGGTTGTCACGGCAAGTGACCAGGCAGTCTCTGGACAGGCAGGTTGTCACGGCAAGTGACCAGGCAGTCTCTAGACAGGGCAGGCATATACGACCTGATATGGTGGAGCCTCCAGGTAGGCTGCAGTCGGATGGCAGATGATCGCTCCCAGGTGAGCAGGCAAGAGCCATGGATCTCTGCAGATGATGTCCGAACTTCCGGATGGAGCTGCAGTCGGATGGCAGATGATCGCTCCCAGGTGAGCAGGCAAGAGCCGGGGATCTCCGCAGATGATGTCCGAACTTCCGGATGGAGCTGCAGTCGGATGGCAGATGATCGCTCCTAGGTGAGCAGGCAAGAGCCGGGGATCTCTGCAGATGACGTCCGAACCTCTGGATGGAACTGCAGACGGATGGCAGACAGGCAAGCCGACAGGTAACAGGCAGGTAACTGGAATCAGGAGCTGATGGCTGAAACAGAGTTAGACTGCACAGGAACAACATTGCCGGGCACCTACATTAAGGAGGAAGCCCTTAATATAGGGTGGAGTCCTCCAGCATTGGCTGGAGACTGATTTGGAAAATGCGCGCGGCTCCTTTAAGAGCGGGGGAGGGTGCGGGCGCGCGCCCTAAGGCCAGTAGCAGGGAAGGAGCGCGCGGGACCAGCAGGGCGGAAGGAGGGCGCCGAGGATGCCAGAGGCGCAGAGGAGGCTGGGAGCACTGAGGACGCTGAGCGCAGGTGAGGAGAGCGACGTCCCTGTCTGGCAGCAGGCAGGGACGCGGGCGCTACAGTACCCCCCCTCTAGGCCCCCCCTTCTTTAGGCCAGAAAGAAATTTAGCTAGGATAAGAGGGGCATGGATGTTCTCCCGAGGCTCCCAGGTTCTCTCCTCAGGACCAAACCCCTTCCAATCCACCAAAAAATAAGTCTTTCTTCCTACCCTTTTTGTGGCCAGAATGTTCTCTACCTCAAATTCATCATCAGCAGACACTGGAGCAGGAGGTGTACCTGTAGACTTAAAAAAAGAGTTAAGAACCACAGGTTTGAGGAGAGATACATGAAAAGAATTAGGAATTCTCAAATTGGCCGGGAGTTTCAATT
Source organism: Oophaga sylvatica (assembly GCA_033576555.1). Taxonomy (NCBI): domain Eukaryota; kingdom Metazoa; phylum Chordata; class Amphibia; order Anura; family Dendrobatidae; genus Oophaga; species Oophaga sylvatica. The sequence continues at coordinate 123,516,450 of JARQOD010000004.1, forward strand.
TATAGGACACCGGATTGATCTGACTGATGATCTCAAAAGGACCGATGAACCGAGGACCTAACTTGTAGGACGGAATTTTGAGTCGAACATATTTGGACAAAAGCCAGACTTTGTCCCCAGGACGGAATTGAGGAGGATCCAGACGTATTTTGTCAGCATGTCTTTTCATGCGCTCGGAAGACTGAATGAGTGCGGACCGGGTACTCTCCCAGATGGAGGAGAATTCTCTAACCAGAGATTCCGCAGCTGGATTGTCCACAGAGATGGAAACAGGGACAGGGATCCGAGGGTGCTGACCGAAGACTACAAAAAACGGAGACTTGGTGGAAGATTCGCTCTCATGATTATTGTAGGAGAATTCGGCCCAAGGCAGGAGCTCCACCCAGTCAGAATGGTGGGCATTAACGAAGTGTCGAAGATAACTGGTCAAATTCTGATTTATTCGTTCAACTTGTCCATTGGACTGTGGGTGGTAAGCGGAGGAAAAATCCAGGGTGACGTCTAGCAACTTACAAGTGGCTCTCCAGAAACGTGAGGTGAACTGAACCCCACGATCCGACACAATGTGACGAGGCAGACCATGAAGACGGAAGATGTGGCGGATAAAGTCTTTAGCCAACTCGGGTGCAGACGGAAGACCGGGCAGAGGAATGAAGTGAGCCATCTTGGAAAAGCGGTCAGTGACCACCCAAATGACTGTACAACCAGCAGAGACGGGAAGATCAGTAATGAAGTCCATGGCTATATGCTGCCAGGGGGCAGCGGGTACAGGAAGCGGAAGAAGACGGCCGGTAGGCAGGTGTCTCGGAACTTTGTTGCGGGCACAGGAAACACAGGCAGAAACAAAGTCTATTACGTCTTTGTGCAGGGTAGGCCACCAATAATGCCGGGTAATGAGTTGGAGGGTCTTTTTTTGACCAGCGTGGCCAGCGAGTTTAGACGAGTGACCCCAATGTAGGATTCTCTTCCGATCGGTTTCTGATACGAACGTCTTACCAGGAGGGAGACGATTTAGACTCACGGGAGCCACCTGCATCACTCTGGCGGGATCGATGATATGTTTAGGCTCATCTTCGAGATCCGACACCAGGAAAGACCGAGACAAGGCATCCGCCTTGACGTTTTTGTCAGCTGGGCGAAAATGCAAAAGAAAATCGAAGCGGGCAAAAAACAAGGACCACCGGGCTTGGCGAGGATTAAGTCTCTGTGCCTGCTGGAGGTATGCCAGATTTTTGTGGTCCGTGTAGATGATTACCGGATGAAGAGCCCTTTGAGTAGGTAACGCCACTCCTCCAATGCCAACTTAATGGCCAATAACTCTCGATCTCCTATGGAGTAGTTGCGCTCGGAGGAGGAGAAGAGTTTGGAGAAGAAACCGCAGGATACCATCCTCCCGGATGGCGATTTTTGGGTAAGAACCGCTCCGGCTCCAGCAGAGGAAGCGTCCACCTCCAGGAAGAACTGCTTGTTGCCATCCGGGTGATGCAGCACTGGAGCGGAAGAGAAGGCCTGTTTCAGAGAAAGGAAGGCCTCCTCTGCTTCGGTCGTCCACTGTTTGGGGTTAGCATCCTTGCGAGTGAGCGCTGAGATTGGAGCAGTCCTGGAAGAGAAGTGCGGTATGAAGAGACGGTAATAATTGGCGAATCCCAGGAACCGCTGAATGGCCTTCAACCCCTCCGGTCGGGGCCACTTCTCGATGGCAGACAATTTCTCCGGATCCATTCGTAGGCCTGTCTGAGAAATAATGTAGCCCAGAAACGGAAGCGAAGTCTGCTCAAAGAGGCACTTCTCATATTTGGCGAAGAGGTGATTCTGCCTGAGCCTGAGCAGAACCTGACGAACATCCCTCCGGTGAGACTGAAGATCCGGAGAGAAGACCAAGATGTCGTCAAGGTACACCACAACACAGGAGTAGAGGAGGTCCCGGAAGATGTCATTGACCAACTCCTGAAAGACTGCTGGAGCATTACAGAGACCAAAGGGCATCACCAAGTACTCGTAGTGGCCGTCCCGGGTGTTGAATGCCGTCTTCCATTCATCTCCTCGACGGATACGAACCAGGTTGTATGCTCCACGAAGATCTAGTTTGGTGAAGACTCTAGCCCCTCTAAGACGATCAAACAGTTCTGGAATGAGCGGAAGAGGGTACTTATTCTTCACCGTGATCGAATTTAGGCCTCTGTAGTCAATACAGGGACGGAGAGATCCGTCTTTCTTTTTAACGAAGAAGAAACCTGCTCCCGCTGGGGAGGTAGATTTCCGGATGAATCCCTTTGCTAAGTTCTCCTCGATATATTCGGACATCGACCTGGTCTCAGCAGCAGACAACGGGTAAATACGCCCACGGGGAGGCGTAGTACCGGGCAACAGGTCAATCGGGCAATCATATGGTCTATGCGGGGGTAATGTCTCTGCTTCCTTTTTATTGAAGACATCAGCAAATGACCAATATGGAATCGGGAGTCCAGGTAGATTAGCAGGTGTAGGAGAAGAATAGACAGGATGAACAGGCACCAGACACGTTTTATGACAGTCCTGTCCCCAGCGAAGAACCTCTCCATTCTGCCAGTCGAGCACAGGTGCATGTTTTTGGAGCCAAGGCAGACCTAGTAAGAAAGCATGAGAGAGTCCGGGTAAAACATGAAACGAGATGCTCTCAGAATGCAACATTCCCACCTGCAGGGTTATGACTTCGGTGATAAGTCGGATGGGACGAGGTAGGAGGCCCCCATCCACAGCAGCAACAGATACAGGTTCAACAAGAGGTTTGGTGGGAATGCGATACTTCTCTACTAGAGCCTGTGACACGAGATTCCCAGCTGCTCCAGAATCAAGTTGGGCCATTTCGAAGTGGCGGTTCTTACCGAGCAGAATTGAAACCGACAGCAGCAGGGATGAAGAGGATTTATTTTTGTCTAGATTGACCTCTCCGAGCGAACCTAGACACAGGCGTTTCCCGACTTCTCCGGACAGGTTTGGATCCAGTGCTCCTTACTGCCGCAGTAGAAGCAACTTTTCTCGGCACGGCGTGAGTCCAGACGGGCTTTGACCATCTTGATCTGGTCGACCTGCATAGGCTCAGCAGTGTGCACCTGAGGAGAAACGGAAGAGGTTATAGATCTCTGACACGAGGGTGCAAGATGGGAAAATTTGTTTTTACGGGTGATCTCTTTGGCTCGTTCCTGGAACCGTAGATCAATTCGATTGGCAAGATTTATTAAATCATCTAGAGAGGTTGGAATGTCCCGACCGGCAAGTTCGTCTTTAATACGGCCGGACAGACCCTCCCAGAAGACCGAAATTAGAGCTTCATTGTCCCAAGCTAGTTCTGAGGCTAAAGTCCGGAACCGTATGGCATATTGACCAACGGTGAGGCTCTCCTGACGGAGACGCAACAGAGATGATGCAGAGGAAGTCTTCCGTCCAGGTTCGTCGAATACCTTCCGGAAGGCCGAGAGAAAAGCAGGCAGGTCAGATACCAGAGGATCCTCTCTCTCCCAGAGAGGATTAAGCCAGGCCAGGGCCTCTCCGGTGAGATGGGACATGATGAAGGCAATTTTGGCCCGGTCAGAGTTAAACTGGTGTGCCAGGAGTTCAAAATGCAGGGTGCACAGATTAATGAAACCCCGAGCCAGAGCAGGATCGCCTCCAAACCTAGGAGGAGCTGACAGTCGGGGTCCGGGAATGGAAACCACGGAATTGGGAATCAGCGGGACTGACGGATTATGAGTCATGGCTCCAGCGATGGTTGCTGGTGATGAATTCAGAGTGTCCAGACGGGAATTGACGTTCCGCAGGTGACCCAGGATGGCCTCCTGTTGAGACCTCTGGCGAGACAGCTCATGACACAGTTCCGGGAGTGAAGGGGTTTGGGTGCCACCGGGTTCCATGGCCCGAGCAAACTGTAACGGGTCTGGTGGGTGGAACTACTGACGAGACAGGTCAGGTGGGTGGAACCACAAAGCTTTATTTATACAAGAGAGTTTACTTGTAAGAGAGCGGGTGGCACCCGGGAAAAGGGCAGTGAATCACGGCAGGGGATATAGGTAGTCTCTGGACAGGCAGGTTTGTCACAGCAAGTGACCAAGGAAGTCTCTGGGCAGGCAGGTTGTAACGGTAAGTGACCGAGGCAGTCTCTGGACAGGCAGGTTGTCACAGCAAGTGACCAAGGCAGTCTCTGGGACAGGCAGGTTGTCACAGCAAGTGACCAAGGCAGTCTTTGGGACAGGCAGGTTGTCACAGCAAGTGACCAAGGCAGTCTTTGGGACAAGCAGGTTGTCACGGCAAGTGACCAGGCAGTATCTGGACAGGCAGGTTGTCACAGCAAGTGACCAAGGCAGTCTCTGGGACAGGCAGGTTGTCATAGCAAGTGACCAAGGCAGTCTCTGGGACAGGCAGGCTGTCACGACGAGTGACCAGGCAGTCTCTGGACAGGCAGGTTGTCACAGCAAGTGACCAAGGCAGTCTCTGGGACAGGCAGGTTGTCACAGCAAGTGACCAAGGCAGTCTTTGGGACAGGCAGGTTGTCACAGCAAGTGACCAAGGCAGTCTTTGGGACAGGCAGGTTGTCACGGCAAGTGACCAGGCAGTATCTGGACAGGCAGGTTGTCACAGCAAGTGACCAAGGCAGTCTCTGGGACAGGCAGGTTGTCACGGCAAGTGACCAGGCAGTCTCTGGACAGGCAGGTTGTCACGGCAAGTGACAAGGCAGTCTCTGGACAGGCAGGTTGTCACGGCAAGTGACCAGGCAGTCTCTGGACAGGCAGGTTGTCACGGCAAGTGACCAGGCAGTCTCTAGACAGGGCAGGCATATACGACCTGATATGGTGGAGCCTCCAGGTAGGCTGCAGTCGGATGGCAGATGATCGCTCCCAGGTGAGCAGGCAAGAGCCGTGGATCTCTGCAGATGATGTCCGAACTTCCGGATGGAGCTGCAGTCGGATGGCAGATGATCGCTCCCAGGTGAGCAGGCAAGAGCCGGGGATCTCCGCAGATGATGTCCGAACTTCCGGATGGAGCTGCAGTCGGATGGCAGATGATCGCTCCTAGGTGAGCGGGCAAGAGCCGGGGATCTCTGCAGATGACGTCCGAACCTCTGGATGGAACTGCAGACGGATGGCAGACAGGCAAGCCGACAGGTAACAGGCAGGTAACTGGAATCAGGAGCTGATGGCTGAAACAGAGTTAGACTGCACAGGAACAACATTGCTCGGGCACCTACATTAAGGAGGAAGCCCTTAATATAGGGTGGAGTCCTCCAGCATTGGCTGGAGACTGATTTGGAAAATGCGCGCGGCTCCTTTAAGAGCGCGGGAGGGTACGGGCGCGCGCCCTAAGGCCAGTAGCAGGGAAGGAGCGCGCGGGACCAGCAGGGCGGAAGGAGGGCGCCGAGGATGCCAGAGGCGCAGAGGAGGCTGGGAGCACTGAGGACGCTGAGCGCAGGTGAGGAGAGCGACGTCCCTGTCTGGCAGCAGGCAGGGACGCGGGCGCTACAGTACCATTCAGCTGTTTGCTTTCAATGAATGCAGTGCATATCTGTGTGAAGAGAGATGAATGTTAATTCCTTGCCATGGATAACTGCAGTTTACACGATGCTTATCTTCTGTGATGCTTTGCTTCTGGGATGACTGCGTGCACCCCACATCACATAGATAGATAGATAGATAGATAGATAGATAGATAGATAGATAGATAGATAGATAGATAGATAGAAAGAAAGATAGAAGAATAGCCGGTAATTCATTTGTCGGCTTCTGTAAGATCAGTGCAGGAGCCGACAGGATAGAAGACATGGTTTACATACAGTAAATAGATGCAGAATAGGTAGATATATAGATGTCAGTGCTAAATACAATTATTATAGTGAGTGTGCATATTAGGGGACATGTATGTAATTAATAAAAGATAATTTAGGGGAAAAAAATGGTGTGGGGTCCCCCTATAATTTCTAGACAGCAATGGCTATGCAGACAGCTGAGGGCTGATATTATTAGCCTAGGAAGAGGCCATGGATAATGGCCCCCCTGGCTAATAATATCAGCTCTCAGCAGCCCCAGAAAAGACGCATCCGTAAGACGCCCCACTTCTGGCACATAGACTTGCTTTTCCCACTGCCCTGTACAGTAGTGGTGGCATATGGGGTAATAGTTGGGGGTTTGGTAATGGGAGGCATCAATAAGACGCCCCTATTTCTAATCCCATAGTCAAATTGTAAATAAAATAGACACCCTGAAAAAATTTATTTTATTGAAATAAAGACACAGACTCCTTTATTATTCTAAAATAAACCATATTTACAAAATCACCTAATTCCCGATGCCCTCGATGTCCTGTAATAAACATAAAATAATAAACCAACAATATACCATACCTGTCCATTGTTGTGTCCCATATCTGGGGAATATACAATTTACAACCAGGATGTTGCCAAAATGTGACCGCCCCGGCTGTAAACTACTGGTGAATGAATGAGATGCTGCCGGCGCTGCTTCAGTGACTAGTGCTGACATCACTGAAGCTCTGCTCCCTCACAGCCTGACCTGCGCTGAACTCTTGAGTGTGGGAAAATGAACTGGCACTGGCACTTGCCCATGTCTGCTGGGTGGTTATGCTGGCCCTGCCCAAAATCCTTTGGTAATCTTCACATTACGTGATGCCTTGCACACAGTCAAGGCACCCAGTACCAGAGACAGCAAGCAACCCCAAAACATCTTTGAACCTAAACCATATTTGACAGTAAGTAGTGTTTTCTTTCTTTGTAGGCCTCATTCCAATTTTGGTAAACAGTAGAATGATGTGCTTTACCAAAAATCTCTATCTCAGTCTCTTCTGTCCACAAGACGCTCTCCAAGAAGGATTTTGGCTTACTCACATACATTTTGGTAATTTGCAGTCTAGAATTTTTATGTCTCTGTGTCAGCAGTGGGATCCTGGTGAGCCATAGAGTTTCATTTTATTCAAATGTAGATGAATAGTTTGTGCTGATATTGATGTTCCCTGAGACTGTAGGACAGCTTGAATTTCTTTGGAACTTGATTGAAGCTGAATATTGAACATTGGTACTATCCTGTGTTGCAACCTTTCATCAATTTTTCTCTTTTGTTCACATCCAGAGAGATTAGCTGCATTGCCATGGGTTGTAAACTTTTTGATTATATCGTGCTTTATGGACAAAAGAACATCAAGATCTCAGGAGATTGACTTGTAACCTTGAGATTGTTGATATTGTCCAGCAAATAGTAGATAGTTTTCTACTCCTCTTTCTGTTCACTGTGCTTAGTGTGGCACATAAAGACACACAATGCCAAGATTGAGTCAACTTCTCCCCTTTTTATCTGGTTTCAGGTGCAATTTTCATATTGCCCACACCTATTATTTCCCACAGGTGAGTCTGAATGAGCGTCATATGCCTGAAACAAAATTGTTTACCCATAGTTTTTAAAATGTGCCAACAATTTTGTCCTGCCAATTTTGGGGGGTTTGTGAGAAATTATGTTTAATTTGACTTATTCTCTATTTTTTATGTTGTTCTAATGCACACAAAGGAAATAAATATGTGTATAACAAAACATGTGTAATTGCAATAATTTTCTGGGAGAAATACTTCATTTTCTGGAGCAATTTCAAAAGTTCCAACACTTTCGACCATGACTGTACATAAATTTTTCAACTTTGGGGCATATTAAACTATTAGTGAGCCAATAAGCTGAAAAAGAATTCACTTTTATCTATTCCAATAGCCTGAACATCAAACTATAAATGATCACTCTTTTGTGCAGTTGAGAAAAGTTTTTAATTGAAAGCTTATTTTTTATTTTTTTCCTAGTGCCTGACCTTTGTGAATTTCTCCTGACTTATAAGATGTTAAAATATTCCTGAACATTCACTTTGAAATAATTAATGTAATTAGTTTGAACAGTAAGTGCTAGTAGTTTGTGTTCTCAGAGACAGAATTTTATGAGTCATTCATATTTCATTTATAAAATATTCCTGTGATCAAAAACATACAAAACAATTAGTTTAGTAAATTCAATGCACAAGTAAGCATGTGACCTTTGTGTTTCTAACTAATTGGATATGGTTATTTCATTAGCAACAATAAAAACACAAAGCCATTCATCTTGTTTATGCCTTAATGTCTTCTAGTACTTTTCTTGAAAGATCTGACAAAGGATTGTATTTTGAGACTCATTTAGGTGACCTTCAATTTTGCCAAAAATTTTGGTTAATACTTCCAAAAACAGGATTTGGAATGAAGTAATCCTGCTTGAATACAAGTGGAAAATGTTTTGTGCATGGCAAGAGGACCATGATTTATTAATTTGTGTTTGTGGCAAGAACATTATTTTTTGGGTGCCAATTAATGGAGTCAAGCATTAACCCTATATTGTAAATATTACTCATACTTTAATGGCTAGAAAAAGTTTTTCTTTATATTAATTAAAGCATAGGTACAGTTGCATATCTCCTGACATGTTATTGATGGTAGAGAAGTTTGAATGTTTTTTTTATCTTTAGAATAAAGGGGTCTAGCAATGTATTTTACTAGATATTTTTTACTTTTTTATAGCTCTCTAAAAAAATCCCCTGTATTCCATGTGACTGATCTATTTCTCTTTTCCACCCTTTTTTCATACTTTTAATCTCTGATCACCCCTGATTTTGCCCCTTTTTTTCCATTACGCACTGCATCGTTCCATGACAGAGATATTCACATTTATTGATTTTGGAACACATAATGTGAAATGTCTGCTTGTAGTCTATGTGGGTATTTCTTCAGAGGTTTTTCAGGGGACATGCGCTTTCCCTCCCTACTAGATGCTGCCAATCTTGAATTAAGATTGATGCAGTATCCAGAGTATTAATGCAGTATCTTGAGTGAGCTACAGGCTAAGGCCAGTCTCACGCATCCAGCTAATTCCGGTACAGGAAGAAACGGTATCGGAGATATCTGTGTCATCCGTGTGCTGTCTGTGTGTCAGTGTGCTGTCCCTGTGCTGTCCGTGTGAATATGTATCGCACCCAAAGGTTTTTATGTCCAAATGAGGGGTTATGGCATTAATTAAAGGCTTTGAAATGGCAAAGGTGTGATCCATTAGTGATTAAGGCTTAAAACAGTGCCTAAAATGTTTTGGACAATGACATATCATCTTAGGGGTGTATGTTAGGACTCCTTTGGTGTCACAAATATGTCTATTGCCAATGAGGTGTTGTTGTGGTTGGCATGGCTTTTGTGTCATGGCACTTTGGGGTTTGCCAACATATGCTTGTTGAGGAACCATGGCTGCAAAAGAGGCTGTGGGTTCACCCTCTACTCTTGCCACGTGGGGCATATGGTCATTTTCAAAAATTGTATCATGAACTTCGCAAATACCCGTTGAAGTTTGTTGCTTTTTGTCGTCTCTCCATTAGCGGTTTTGCCACCATACTTCAGCTTTTGCATCCTTATCTTCTCAGACAAGACACCTGGATGCGACTAAGCATTTTTCCCGAGGAGCGTTTGCTAGTACCCTTGAGGTAATTTTTTTGCGCAACACATTATTTTCATTATTTAATATTCTATTGTGTAATGTTAGAGTTCACTAGCTTAGGCAATGATCATAATCGTAACTGCCATACATGTCTTTAATTACCATTGGCCTAGAACTAAAGGCCACCATACACTTTGGATATGTATTATCACAACATGCCCACTTTGTGAGCTGTACATTATAAGTGACACTTGTGTCCTTCCTTCATGGGTGTGGTTTATATTGGGGAAAACATATATATTATGTTGATATGTGCTGTATGATCTTCACTATGTAATTATTGTTTGATTTATCATCATATTTCGCAATTGGTGGTGATGTTTATACAACCAAACTATGGTTTTGTTAACAGATTTCTGGCTACTGGCAACTCATATTCTTCACTTCATTTTGAGTTCCTCCTTGGCACGTGAACCATATCCGGGATTGTGCGCTCAACCTGTGATCTGATTTGGGACAAGCTGAAGAGCAGCTTCATGTCTCAGCCAACCACAAAGACTGGTTGAGGATTGCACAGGGGTTCATGGAAGCCACAGAGTTCCCAAATTGCATTGGTGCCCTGGATGGTAAATACATTTGTGTCAAGAAGGCGCCAAAATCTGGATCTCGTTATTTTAATTGCAAGAAATTTTTTTCTTCAGTGCTGCTGGCTGTAGCTGATAGCAACTACTGTTTTGTGATTGCTGACATTGGGGCATATGGGATTGCCTCTAATGCTCGCATCTTTAGATCTTCAAGATTAGCTAGGTGACTTGCTGACACTAATTTAAATCTGCTCCAACCATTTGTGCTTTCAGGAGCTTTGGGCCCACCTGCACCATTTATTATGGTTGGTGATGAGGGTTTTACGCTCTCAAGGTATGTTCTTCGCCCATTTCCACGCCGATGCTTGGACACCCGTAGGTGAATTTTTAACATTCGACTGACGAAAGCCCGTAGATTGGTTGAGTGTGCTTTGGGGATCTTGACTTGAAGATGGCGTATCTTTGAGACACAAATCCAGATGCATCCAGACAATGTCCAGGCAGTCATAAAGGCTGCAGTTATTTTTCAGAATTTCTGCCGACAACAAGAAGCATCCTTGGATGATGTTGATGATGGGAGAGTGTTTAATGTTCCATTAGCAGAGGAAAATCAGCGTGCTCCCCGAGTTGCTCGCTCTGCCCTTCTAGTCAGGAATATTTTTGCTGATTATTTTTTGACACCAGAGGGTAGTGTGCCATGGCAAATCGAGGAGGCCAACTAATGTTAACATTAAATATGTATTCTGTAACAAAGTGTTATTGTTTTTGTTTAATACTATTTTTTTAGCTTTTATAACAATTTGGTTAGGGACTCGCAAGGCAATGAGGACCCTTGACGTGGGTTTGCAAGCTTACATTTGATGTGGGTAACTGATACATGGCCGTCTCAAAGGCTTATTGTTCCCCATACCAACTAACTAATACCTCATTATAATGTGTTTACTTTGGGTATGCTAAATATGACATGTATTCAAGTATGTATTTGGTATGATAATTTTGGCCTAACACCAAATACCTAAGACCCTGATTCATTGTCTGTGGTCTTGAAGGAGAGTGGGTCACTTGGCGATCATCTTGTTCAGACATACTGACCTTGAGGTGTCCAATTTCACTGGCATTTTACCACGGTCAATAGTTCAACACAGTTGAGGCTGTGAGGGGGCGCAGCTTCAGTTGCCTCACCGCTAGTCAATGAAGCTGCGTGCACAACCACCATCTCCTCATTTCCCATTAGTTTACAGCCGGGACGGATGAATATTAGCACCATCCTGGTTGTAAAGTGTCTATGGCCCAGATATGGATTACTGCGTGGGACATAACGTTGGACAGGTATGGTATATTGATGATTTTTTTTATATTTGTTCTTTAGGACATATATAGGACATATTTAGAAAATGACATTGCCATTTTCAAATAAACAACACATATGAACACTTAACCAAGGTGTTTTATTTTGATTACAACACATGTATTCATCCGATTGTGTAGGAAACCAAACAAAAATTATTAAGCACATAATGAAGGTATCCTATTTTTCTAGGTTCTTCATAAATCAACAAAGTCACCATGACTGGAGAAAGAGTCGTTGGTGGTATTTTCTGCGCTTCCACGTTGGGGCTGGAGTTGTATGAGCCCATTTGTCCTCTAGGCATTGTGGCCTAGCATGTGATTGTTTGAGGAGGTGGAGCTGGCAAAATTGATGGTATTACAGATGGAGATGGGGATAAGGTTTTGATTTGAAAGACTCACACAAAAAGGTTTGGGAAACACTTTGTGGCTGAGGTAAAGTAGTTTCTGAGTCACCAATCTGGCTCAGATATGATTGAGAACTAGCAGAGTGTAGGGCTGTGGCTGAGCAAAATTACCACCACTACTATCCCCCCACAGACATGCTGGACGAGATGGTTTCATATTGTTGGCTGTAGGTGGTGCTGGGAGCATACATTCGCCAATATTGCTGGCTGCTGGCACGGGCATGAGGCACTGAGAAAGGAGCAGACATTTGCCCATAATCATGGATGGAGCCACGGGCAGGAGGAACCCAAACAGGAACATACATTTGGGGATAAGGATGTCTGGAGGCAGGAAGTGGAGACATGGAAGAGGGTTCAGGCATGTGCTGTGAATGTTGTGTGGCTGCTACAGGGTTGACCTCTGAAGATAGTGTACCAACATTTTGGGCATGTGTGATGTTGGTATCAGATGGCATCTTTATTCGATGCTGGGCAGCTCGCCATTTTTCAATGGGCCCTAGCACCTGGTTTGGTTCCTGCTCTCCTTGGCTTGCAGCAATGGGGGTCAATATTGCAGCCCGTACCCATTCTTACCGTTCATCAGAAACTTTGGCTAGGCAGGGAGAGAGGGACCTACAAAACCGCTCTGCAGAATTTTTGGGTGTCAGGGAATTGATTATGGCTAAAACTCGAGCATCAATGAGCTCAGGCAATATACGTGTCTTTGCGTCACCTGGTTCCTCTATCTCGGAGAGTGTGCGCAAGATACCGAGGTAGATTGGATGTTGATGATGCCTGTGGTGCTGGGGCTGCTGCTTGGGATGTTGTTCGTGTTGTTGTTTGTGTGCTTCCCTGATCAGCATCAGTGGAGGGTTCAGCAGCATCAGACACCTGTTCAGGCTGTGTTGGTGGAGTCGGGTACGCTGGGGCTTCGGTCTCAGATGATTCGCCAACAACAGCAAGATCAGTGCCATGTACCTCTGCATCTGAGTCATCCAGGCTATTATCAGTCCTAGGAGAAAAAACATTGTCACATAAATATTTTATTTTGTCTAAATTATGACAACACAAAACTAGTTAAATGTGACTAATTTGTGATAACATATGAAGCTATGTATAGAACATGGGACTTTTTGGTACTTTAACATATACACGTGTGTACGGGTTAAAACACAAATGTATTTATGAAAGATAAGTATTGATCAAAGATTTTCATGAAGGTTTACAAATGTTTGCGATATGGAAATATGGTAAAATACAGTGTTTTACTGTTAATATGTTAGCAAAAACATACTGAGTCACGCTTACGGATTGAGCCTCATGATTGTCTGGAGAAAGACTAAGTTTCTGTAGTAGACATATTGACGCTTTTTGGAACCACCTGACATGGAGGAGAGGGGATTAAATTCCCACCAAAACTGGTCCCTCGCTGAGCACCATCGCCATTTAACCAAATCAAGTGTTAAAACAATAACAAAGTCACATTTACATAAAAACAAAAAGATTAATTAAACAACAACACAATAGGTTCAGCTAAGTTATATTTCCAAAGTAATTTTGTTACTATCATAATGCCTGGTTAAAACAAACGTATGATAAAAATGCTTTTACCCTTGCCATTAAGACTAAGAAGTGTGTGACCTGTTATGTTTCGGTAACTGAGGAGAAATGGCAAAAAATAGCAAAAGTGGTAATACACCAGAGAGGCTGGAACCAATTGGATTGCAGTAACCTGAACTAACCACACAACTAGAGGTAGCCGTTAAGCGTTCCTACGTTGATCCTAGATGCCTCGTCACAGCCTGAGACATAACTACACCTAAAGGCAGAAAGATGAAAGCTATCTACCCCGGAGCAGATCCCCAAAGAAAATAGGAAGCCCCCAAACATGTAATGGCGGTTAGACAAGAAGAAAGCACGGACACAGACAGAAAATAGAATGAGCAAACGCTGGGGCCCAATCTGTCTAGACAGAAAAGTTCAGGAAAGAATTCTGACTGCAATCCAACAAAAACCCTAAAAAAATACCAACACTTCTGATTGCCAAAAAACCTGAGATCACACGACCTCTTCCACCTAAATCAGATCTCTGGTGTAACAAAACGCTATTCAGCAAATTAAAAGTAACAAAAGAGCAAAGCAAAAGTGCAGACACAAATGGAGCACAATTGCAGCGCCAGACCCCCAAAAGGGGACAGGCTGCAGTCCACTGCAGGCAGCAAACCAGCAGAGAAAATCAAACAGAGAAAAAAAAACAGCAAACACTTATCTGAAGGAGAGCAGGAAACTAGCAGTGCTTCAAGCAAGACCAGAAGAACAATTGATAACCGGCAAGGCTGCTGGGAAATCAGGCAACTTATATCCTACCATTCAGCGCCAGCTGAAGGCCATTCATTAATCAGTTCATTACCCTCAGCAACCACCGGAGGGAGCCCCAGCTCAGAAGCAGCCTCCAGCAAATTCACAACAGTGACCACTTTGAGCCATGGTGTGAGCCAAAAATGTAATCATTGGCCACCATGAGCATTTTTCTAATCCGTTTTGACCAACATAGCCTGCAGGACTTTGGCTGTGTAGAACAACACAAACATTCCCACAATTAACAATGACCAGTAGCCATATGTAAGGGCTTGCCTTGTGTGAAAAATTTTGCTCGATGTTATTAATGAAGTCTAAACATTGGATTTACCACACTCACACACAAACAGTGGTGTGGCCAGCAATAAATGTGAAAAGCAAACGCTACAAGGGGCTACTATGTTTGAATATTTCGTATATGTTGGATTAAGAATAGCAGGCAGCACATGATGATCCTTAGATGTAAAAATTGTACTATTCACAAACCTGAGTTTCTTTAATCACTTTCATATGGGTAAGAAGATATGGCTCAAAGAAAGGTATACTTCTTCTTCAAGTTTTGTAATCTACATGATTGTGTGCCCTTGTGGATTAGTATACGTTGGGGAGACAACGATGGAAGTAAGGGCACGAATTGGGAAGCATAAAAGCATGATTAGAACAAAAGTAGTTGAATAACCAGTACCTAAACATTTCTATGACAATAATCATTTAGTCAGCCAACTCAGGTTTCGAGTGATTGACAGTGTCCTGATCCAAAGACGGGTGGGGACAGAGTTAAACTTCTTAAACAGAAAGAGTTCAAATGGATTTCTAAATTAGGTACATTGCAACCTAGAGGTTTGAATGTAGACTATAACCTACAGATTTGTGTCTCCTGAAAAGTTTCCCCTAGTCAGTCCATTAATGCATTAAATCAGTTTGTTTATTCTAGGATTGTATTTTTATTTGTTATTTTTATTTATATTTTTTCATTTCTTATATGTTCTTTTTTCTATTATTTTAATTTTTTATTCTTTATAGACCATGATATCTTGGACGAACACTGGACAGAGGGGACTGGATGTCCAGAATATGCTCTCCGGGCTCTTTCTCCCCTTTGCCCCTTGCTTGCCTGAATATCTATTCATCAGTGATGTGATTTGTAAATGGATGATATACTCTGTATTGTTGATATAGATGATATGTGATACAATTGTTTTTTATTGTACGGTTGTGCCATCATGCGGTAATTGTATGTTGGTGTATTTTCACCGAGGTATTTAATAGTTACGGTAGTATGTGTCCCGCTAGTTAATATGCGTTGCCATGGATATGGCTGCATATTTTCACTGACGCGCTGCTTCTTATGATTTGTGTGCGCTGTTTTCCATGTATGGCGCTGCCGTTGTGCTCGTCATGTGACTTATCACATGGCTGCGCTTGTGCTTGGTGCGTTGCCATGGATATGGCTGTATGCTTCCGGCGGTCATCGTCGCTGACGCGCTGTTCTTTATGTACGGCGCTACCGTGGGACTCATCAGGTGACTTGTCACATGGCTGCGCTTGTGCTGGGTCCGTTGCCATGGTTGTGGCTATATACTTCCGGTGTTCATCGTCGCTGACGCGCTGCCTCCTTGATGTGCGCGCTGCCCTCCTTGTACAGCATTGCCATGTGACTCGTCAGGTGACTTGTCACACTCGTGCCAGGACTTGTGCTGACGTGAGCCTGCAGATGTCTGGGATGCTGATGGACACACACACGATATGTATTACCGCTGCGATGTCCTGGACTGCTGATCTGTAATTAAAAAACCATTGGTTGAGATAAGGGCGCCCCTTTTGGCGGGCCCTTTTTAGGAGGCACGTCTCTTGGTCCTGAGGGATTTTTACATTTAATATATCACATGATTGGCTTTGCTATTTCCATGACTTAAAACTGAGCTGTTTTGATTGGCACATGATTATGATTTTATTTGTAAAAGTTTAATAAAAAATTTTGTATATTGTAATTTAAATTTAAAAACATAATAGGGAAAATAACTGTATTGCATACTGTTTTTATGACTTGTGAATTTTTATTGACATTAGACAAAACCCCTTATGGTGTTTGGGGGGGTTTTAGCTCCCCTTCCCATTTAAAGGGGTGGGCCCTTAGGGGGTATTTTTACCCCTTTAAAAAGACCATTTTTGGGGTTAAAAATTTGGGATCTTTGGGAAATAAAGAATTTTCCCACTTTTTCACCCAATTTGGGTGGGTTTTTCTTTTTTCCCAAAAAATTTGATACATCTGTGGGGATATCTTGAATACATTCCCCAAATGAAAATATAATCTAACACATTTTTTATGGCCCTTTGGGAAATGTGGCAAAAAAAATTTAGTTTGTATACAAAAATTTTTTTTGGGAGACAAGTAAACCCCTTAAATTTACCTAGGTAATTTTTTTTTTGAGGCAAATTAACCCTTTAAAAAAACAAGTTTGGAAAGAACTAAAATACAGACAAACACTAAAATGCAGCCACAGACACACTGCAAATTTTTTTCCAATTTTTAACAGGGGATGGGTTTATGAGTAATTATGTAATTTAAAAAAGGGATCATACCTAAACTACAAAAAATTAAATGAGGCGACTTTGGGGCCCCCCGGGGGGGTCGGTTGGGCTTGGCCGACTCAATTTTACAAAAGTCGAGTCGAACGAAAAGGGGGCACATTGGGGAGTTCAAGGGGAAGAAAAGCGGGCCCTTTAGTGGAAGGGGCAGTAAAAAAAACCTACAATGCCCATTTCAATACCAATTTACATCAATTTTTTATTACTTAAGCTTTCAACTTTAATTTACTTTAAATAAAAGTAGCCGGCCCTTGAAAATGGGGGTTATTTGGGCTAAAGTTTGGGGGGGTTTCAGGGCCCGTTAGGGAAGGGGGGAAAAATGGCATATGTTGAGGCAGGGCCCCGGGGCATCAGCCCCCGGCCACCCGGCAAGTGGGGCCGGGGGCCCCGAGCAGGGGGAGGGGCCCACTCACAGTCGGGGGCCCCCGGCATGCTATGGGGGCCCGGGTTTCCGGGCCAAGTTTCCAGGGGAAGGTGCCACGGGGCAGACCCACTATCGGCAAAGGGGAAAGGGAAGTAGTAATTTTATTTTTTTTTTTTTTTTTGTTTTGGGGGCAATATTGGAGACCATAT
>JARQOD010000004.1:123533856-123547495 GCA_033576555.1 Oophaga sylvatica
CACTACTGTATAATGGGTTTTCTCGTGCCCGGAGGTCTTCACGGCTATAGTTTTGGCACCTTTCACATCAACAGTTTTGTTTGATGGAACATCGAAAGTCAACGGGACTTCATCCATGTTCCCAATCTGAGTCATTTCGTATCCATTTTTCTTTCTTGCTTCCAGGACAAATTTGTGAAAAGACACAATCTTGGCTTCATATTCTATAGGCATTTTTTGTGCAATCCTAGATTTTGTGCGCATATTAAGGCCACATCTCTTCATAAATCTATAGCACCATGATGGTGATCCTGTGAAGTCCTCAATGCCTTTCTCTGCAGCCAGACGTTTAGCTTCATAAATGATCATTTTTGTAGCTACAGAATATCCATTGTTCCTGTGACGTATGATCCACTCTTTCACATCCACTTCTAAATGTGGCCACTTTGCTGCATGCCCACAAAAACATTTTTTGTCTTTGTCCATTTTTTGCAGCTGATCCTCCTGTTTCCTCCATTCCCGTATCATTTTTTCAGTTGGAGGTGGCCCAAAGTGTCTCTCCGCTGCTCTGTTCCCATGTTCTTTGGCGTACTTCACTACCTCCAGTTTAAAAGGGATTTTATATGACATCCTTTTCTGCTTTGACATCTTCCCAGGAGAGTACGGTACACGATCGTATCTTTCTGCAAGAAAATACAAAATTATGGTATCAGTACGGTACTTTGTCTTGCTGCTGACTCTGTTATGGTGGGGGATCTGCTGCTGGAGGGCCACAGGTTGTGCAACACTGTTGTATGGAACAACACCCCAGCAAGGAGTTTGTATGTTCTCCCCATGTTTGCATGGGTTTCCTCCGGGTTCTCCGATTTCTTCCCACACTCCAAACACATATGGATAGGTACGGTATGCCAGGTACGGTATGCTTCACTCTGAAATGCTACGGCGTTTCAGAGAAAAACACCATACCATACTTTGGCTTTTCCCCTCCTGCTGCCAATCACTGACAGGCCTCTTCCTTTATGTGCACGCAGAAAGAAAATTGTCACTCAATGGCAGCGGATGGGGAGGAGCTGCTGGGGACCCACGTGTCTGACTACTGTAGTCTCCAGGTGGCTTTTAAAGTACGGTACGGGCTGTCCAATGCATAGGCAGCATGTACGGTATTAGCGTAACAATGGGCTGTATGACTTTAGCCACTTTTTTTTCTCTAAAATGCTGTGGCATTTAGACCTCAGCATGTCTACGGTATTTACCGTATCTTTCAGAGACGCTCAGTCGCCGCAAGATATGGAAAATACGGTAGCACCACCCAATGTATAGGATGCGGTGATTCCACATGTGTTCAGCGAATCACACGTATAAAAGCCGGCAGTGCTTTGGACGGAGTGGACATGTGCTGCGTCCAAAGTTCTGCCAGTATGTGACCATGGAAACATACCATAATACACGCTGCCTGTGCATTTGACAGCCTACCGTATATCATAGGTGCCATTTTTTATATCATATGTCAAGTGCTTTTGAGAACTATAACTCCCAGCATGACCTGCAGCTCCTGTAGCATGTTGGGAGTTATAGTTCACCACAGTAGTGATAGTGTTTTAAAGGGAATCTGTCACCCCATTTTTACCCTATGAGATAGGGCCACCGCAATAAGGGGCTTATCTTACATTCTGTAATGCTGTAGATAAGCCCCTGATGTCACCTGAAAGTGAAGAAAAACGAGTTATGGTATATAACGGGATACTCACCCAGGGGCGGTCCGCCGTCCGGTCCAATGGGTGTCGCGGTCCGGTTCGGCGCCTCCCATCTTGTAGCGAAGCCGGCCTCTTCTTTCCGTCCCGCCGCGGCTCCTGTGCAGGTGCACTGATCTGCCCTGGTGAGGGCACAGCAGAGTACTGCAGTGCACAGGCGCCGGGAAAGGTCAGAGAGGTCCGAAGCCTGCACACTGCGGTACTCTGCTCTGCCCTCACAGGGCAGAGCAGTGCACCTGCGCAGGAGCTGCGACGGGATGGAAAGAAGAGGAGGGCTTAGCTAGAAGATGGGAGGCATCAGACCGGACCGCGACGCCCATCGGACGGCGGACCGCCCCTGGGTGAGTATACGGTAATAGAACTGTTTTTTCTTCACTTTCAGGTGACATCGGGGGCTTATCTACAGCATTACAGAATGCTGTAGATAAGCCCCTGATGGCGGTGGCCACATCTCATAGGGCAAAAATGGGGTGACAGATTCCCTTTAAGGGTGTGTTTCCACGGTCAGTAAACGCTGCGTGTTTGATGCTGTATACAGCCGCAGCATCAGACACGCAGCGTCCAGATGTTATAGCATAGTGGAGGGGATTTCAAGAAATCCCGTCTCCACTATGCGTAAAAACACGCAGGCGGCAGACCTGCGTTAACGGACATGCGGCGCGTCTTTTTAGATCGCAGCATGTCCTTTTCCCTTGCGGCGACGCTCCGTCGCTGCAAGGGAAATACGGTAACACAGGCCTATGTAGCGCTGCAGTGATTCCGGATGTGTTCAATGAGCACATCTGGAATCACTGAGCGTTCAGAAGGGGGCGGGGCTTTGGGCGGAGCGGACTTTCCGCTCCGTCCAAAGCGCTGTGGTTCCGGACCGTGGAGCCATACCCTAACTGGTTAACTTTAATACCAAATGTACCTCACTTCTGTGGCCACACTAGACAGGAAGTATGGTAGATGTTCTCATCCAGTTCACAAGCTGCAGCACATGACAATTTGTCACTGCAGCACATGACCAGCGGGGAGAACCTCCTACTTCTTGTCTAGTGTGGCCGCACTATATTCACAGCGCGGAGGCTCACACATTGGAGGCAGCCGCTTCACCACCGGCGGTGGCTCGTGCTCCACACAGACGGTCCATCCGGACGGATTAAATGAATGTCTCTCCTTTGCCCCTTTCCTATAACACCCTATTCCATTTTTTGTGTCCTTTTGAATCATATACTTTTTACTTATTTTATGTGTGTTTTATTCTTTAGTTGTTTTGAATGTGGTATTTCCATCTATGGCACTTTGGGTCTACTTGAAGCAATTGATTCCTCGATCGATGGATGGATGAGGATGCTTCAATCAAAATTATTGGATTTCTTCTCCATATGTATTCATTTCATTATGGTATATATACTTATCATATTGGGATTTTTGCAATGTAATAATGTATGATGATATATATTGTAATCAAATGTTTACAGTGTTACTGATATGACGTTTTCCTTACTATTGCTATTTTGATGTGATCTGGTATTTTTTGTTCCCTTCAATTGGATCTAATTGCATATACACCATGATACTGGCCTTGATTTCTTTCTCAATGAGATGATGTTGTCAATGCAGTTATGATTGATATATTTATTTTGGATCTACTTAGATGTGTATGTATTAACATCAGATCATCTGTTGAGTTGGTATTGGCCTTTATGTTGTTGCTGTTGGACCACTGAAGGTACATGGGTATATATGTGGGGGTTATACTATTTACCTCATATCATCTGGTGATCGATATTCTTTGTTTTTTCATTTTTTGTTTTTTTATTTTTTATTATAAATACCGGCTTAGGGGTCTCATATTGCCAGTATTTTGTGTTAATATAACCTATATATATCGTGCATCTGTGTCCACATTCAATGAGGTTGTATGTATATATACCTATTAATTGTTGTTGTGTGCTGTTATATGCATTTTGTAGAATATGGGCTTTATATGTATTTCTTTTGCCCTGTTCTTCTATTTTGTTAGCCACTTTATTCCATCTGTATACCATCTGGAGACCGTTGTTTGGGTACACATAATAATTGATTTCTATTACTGAGATTATGACGCCTCTAATTACAATACACATATACCTGAATGGATGCGATATGTGTGCGGCGTCTTTAAATCTATGTGGTTGCTGCAGCGCAGGTCTGTTAGGTATTTCCGGTTTCTGTCTGCATCTTGTCGGAGGCGTCTGTTTCCACGGGACCCCATGAGTCTCAGCGCCTTCCGGTTTGATGACGGTGGATACGGTTACCATGACAACCTGCCGGGCCGCCCAGCTTCTTATTCACGTCTGTTTGGGACTTTTTACGGCTTCTACCATCACATACTGGAGATGTTTTCGTCCATAGGGCCCGATGTGTCGCTGCTCTCGCCTGACTGGATGATAGGATGCCTGATCACCCTATAGATGTGTTGAAACTACGGAACATGCCATGGCCCTATTTCGGCCTATACCGCGGACGCTATAGCTTGCCTCTATGACAACGGGGTAATTGGCATATTTCAATTTCCTGTCTGGTGTGTATTTAGACACGGTCTTTTCAGTTGCAACCTCACCCCCTGAGGAAGGAACAATCTGAAACGCGCGTTCGGGCAGCGGGGGCAGTGTTTATGTGATCATTTCTATCCTTTTGGTACGTATGTCATCCGTATATAGCTATCTACATATGGTGGTTACAAATAGATGATTTGATTAGGATGACTGTATCTTTACCTTTGTAAGGTTTACCTTATGTCTGGCTATTACTATATGATATGTTCACATACATAGTCCCCTGCTTTTCTCTTTGGTATATGTTTCTAGGTGGCACTTTTTTATCTGTTTAACTGCTGTGCTCTAAATCCTTGAGATTTTGTATAAAGATTTTTCTACTTTTTTCATAAATTGACCTTATGACTATTTTTTCTAAAGCCTTGGTCTCACATAGCGATACACCAGCGATCCCGACAACGATCAGGATTGCTGGTGTATCGCTATATTATCGCTGCTGAGCTGCCAAACAGGCAGCTCAGGCAGCAATCAGCACAAGGACACTGCGGGTAAACATCGCTAGTTACCCGCAGTGTACCTTGGATACCAGCGCCCTGATGCAGGGAGCTGGTAACCAAGGTACACATCGGGTTTCCAGGTGCTGCGCGGTGCCTGGAAACCCGCTGTGTACCTTGGTTACCAGCTCCCTGCAGCAGGGCGCTGGTATCCAAGGTACACAGTGGGTTTCTAGGCACAGCCCCGCGCCTGGAAACCCGCTGTGTACCTTGGTTACCAGCGGATCGCTGGTCTCCGGCCTGTCACACGCGGCGATGCGTGCCTGTCAGCGGGAAACCAGCGATCAAAAAAATGTCCTGACATTTCAGCGACGATCAGCGATACCCTGCAGGGGGGCTGATCGTCGCTGAATGTCACACACAGCGATATCGCTGGTGAGCTCGGTGCTACGTCACAAAACTAGTGACTCAGCACCGATCTCGCTAGCGAGATCGTTGTGTGAAACGGGCCCTTAAGATGTGTGTGCTATCGTCGTATATGCAGTTTGGTCTATTACAGTCCTTTCAGTCTCCATTTTTCATGGTGTAATAATGATCTTTATATTCTCCTATTGAGGAGTAAATTTACATATAGACTGAGATGTTGATCTTTATATGTGTTTAGTTAACTCTGCTTACTGTGTTATGCACAGGTATTTCTGATTTCAATATGGACTACAGAGCCAAAGAGAAAGCCTGGCTCAACAATATGGACAAGGTTTTTAGTGCCAGTGGTACTTATGTTCAACAGATGGATGATTTAAAATGGGATGAGAAATTGTCATCAATTAAAACAATGCTTATTAAACGTTCCATGATCTGGTGGAACAGACTCTTCCTTGAAAAATATATTCAGAATAAAATGGTCCCGAGGGGACTGAGAGTCTGTGTTATTCCATCCTATCCGGTCGAGGATGTGGCATTTATTGCCAAGTGGGAGGAGACATGTACACTTTGCTCATCCACTCTTATGCAGTTATTGATAAATCTAAATACGGCCAGTATTTCTGAGCTTGACAATTTGATAGATTCTGCACAGGTTGAGGTGAGAGCTGGATGTCCCGCAGATAAGCTCCAGGCATTTGATACAGAGTTGGATAAAGCTATGGACCAGTTGGTTAAGAAAATTCAAGAGACACAAATGTCTAAATTCAATAGAGATACCAAGGACTACCAGTCTAAAAGGGTTTATCTCTGGAGGACTAGGGATAAACAGAATCTATTAAGGTCTTAATCTCATATCCCTATCATCCTTGAGTGGACGGTCTGATCTATCTTCAGTTTCTGCTTCTACTACTGGTGGGATGGAAAATACCAGACTGAGGGATCACTCTTTCCATCCGTACAAGAGACGAAATACACCATCTTTTCCTTCTGGAAGAGATAACAAGGTGATTAACCTGAGTCATTATAGTTTATCTGATATGGATCTCCAATTATTGGTGAAGGGTCTCTCTTTCTCTCCTACATCTAGATTTGATATGTTTACTACTTTAAAAGATTTGCATCTGTTTGCTAGATCATTGCTGTTCAAGAGGTTCTATTACAATAATGAACTTCATGTCCTCTTTCCCACAGAAGAGGAACAAGGTGCATTAAGAATCCTTGAGGAATTGGCAGTGGAACACACACATGAAGGCTGTAAGGTCCCCCCATCTATCCGTCCTCGCTCCAACAGGTTCCCCCCTCTGTCTTCATGTTCTAGTATCGATCTTTTTGTTCGTGTGGTGACGGATGAACTTTCTAAGATCTCTGGATCTATTAAATATGATAATCTTACCAGGGGAGAAAGGGAGAGATTGAATTTTTTACAAAATCTTCCTGATGTGATAGTCAAGCCGGCGGACAAAGGTGGTAACATCGTCCTATGGCCCAAAACTATGTATGAGAAGGAAGTCTTCAGACAGCTGGATAATGGTATATGTTATAAAAAAATTGACGTACAATCCTTTGTCAGCGTATAGTGCACAATTGGATGCCATTATCCAACGTGCACTACGGGACGACGTTATCACCAAGGACTTGGCCACGGCTTTGACTGTCACTGAACCTACAATTCCAACCCTCTATTTACTCCCCAAGATCCACAAAAATATTGTCACACCACCAGGCAGACCCATTATATCTGGGAGAGGGAACCTGTTGGAGCATGTGAATAGGTGGATTGATTTCCATCTTCAACCACTAGTGGTCAATCTTCCCTCCTTCCTCAAGGATACGGGGGACCTTTTGCTCAGGGTCAACGGTCTGTGTTTAGAGGGTGGTAGTCTATTAGTTTCAGCAGACGTAGAATCCCTTTATACCAACATTAGACACAAGGATGGCATTGCCGCAGTAAGATACTTCCTCGATATGTCAACATTATCTGTGGGAATACAGGAGCTTCTGCTGGAACTGTTAGAATTCACCCTCACTCATAACTTTTTTGTTTTCAAGGGGTCTTTTTACCTGCAGCTCAAGGTGACTGCTATGGGGGAGGCTTATGCGCCCTCGTATGCAAACCTCTTCCTGGGGCTGTGGGAGAAGGACCTCTTCCTGTCAGATGAACAGGGATCAATGGACCGTGTCCCTTTATGGACACGCTACATTGATGACATCTTCTTCGTCTGGCAGGGCACGACCATCGACCTTGAGCTCTTTAAGACTTTCCTGAACAGTAATGATCAGAATATCCATCTTACATTTGTTTCTGATATGAATTCTATTGATTTCTTGGATGTTACGATTAAGAGAGACCACTCTGGGATGATATGTACTGATATCTTCCGGAAGGAAACATCAACAAACACTCTGTTGCATGCATCCTCTGGCCATCCCCAGAATATGATTAGATTTATTCCGGTGGGGCAGTACCTTCGTCTTCGACGGATCTGTTCCACGGATGGGGACTTCGAGGCGAGGGCAAGGGAATTACGATCAAGATTCCTTGCACGGGGATATAGCGGGAGATCAGTCAAAAAGGCCTACCAGAGAGCTAACTTTCCACTGTCAGTCTAGCCAGATACGAGACATTCTAGAGAAAGCTTGGCCTATTTTGAGAGCCAATGCAGTGATTAAAAAAATTCTTCCTGCAAAGCCATCTATGACCTTTAGACGGGCTAGGAATCTTCGAGATCAACTGGTTTACAGCCATTATTCGGGACAACATCAGCCTACATTCCTTGATAATTTTACACCCAGGGTGGGATGTGTTCCGTGTGGGGGATATGTCGCCTGTCCCAATGTTGAGAGATCTAATTTGTTTACTAATTCTAATGGTACTAAAATATTCTCTATTAGACAGTGAATTACATGTACCACGCGTTGTCATCTATTACGCCACATGCCCATGTGGGTTAATATACGTTGGTCTTACCACCAGACAATTAAAAGTTTGCATCCGTGAACATGTCCTTGGGATTCAGGCGGCCTCTACCCACACGGATACGACCACCCTGAAGACACTACCTAGGCATTTTAAAATCAGACATGGTTGTGATGCTACTCTCCTGAAAGTCAGAGGCATTGATGCTTTACATATTAACATTCGAGGTGGCCAGCTATCTAAACGTCTTGCTAGACTTGAGACACAATGGATCTGGCGCTTACAGACGGTCCATCCGGACGGATTAAATGAATGTCTCTCCTTTGCCCCTTTCCTATAACACCCTATTCCATTTTTTGTGTCCTTTTGAATCATATACTTTTTACTTATTTTATGTGTGTTTTATTCTCTTTAGTTGTTTTGAATGTGGTATTTCCATCTATGGCACTTTGGGTCTACTTGAAGCACTTGATTCCTCGATCGATGGATGGATGAGGATGCTTCAATCAAAATTATTGGATTTCTTCTCCATATGTATTCATTTCATTATATATACTTATCCTATTGGGATTTTGCAATGTATGATGATATATATTGTAATCAAATGTTTACAGTGTTACTGATATGACGTTTTCCTTACTATTGCTATTTTGATGTGATCTGGTATTTTTTGTTCCCTTCAATTGGATCTAATTGCATATACACCATGATACTGGCCTTGATTTCTTTCTCAATGAGATGATGTTGTCAATGCAGTTATGATTGATATATTTATTTTGGATCTACTTAGATGTGTATGTATTGACATCAGATCATCTGTTGAGTTGGTGTTGGCCTTTATGTTGTTGCTGTTGGACCACTGAAGGTACATGGGTATATATGTGGGGGTTATACTATTTACCTCATATCATCTGGTGATCGATATTCTTTGTTTTTTCATTTTTTGTTTTTTATTTTTTATTTTTTATTATAAATACCGGCTTAGGGGTCTCATATTGCCAGTGTTTTGTGTTAATATAACCTATATATATCGTGCATCTGTGTCCACGTTCAATGAGGTTGTATGTATATATACCTATTAATTGTTGTTGTGTGCTGTTATATGCATTTTGTAGAATATGGGCTTTATATGTATTTCTTTTGCCCTGTTCTTCTATTTTGTTAGCCACTTTATTCCATCTGTATACCATCTGGAGACCGTTGTTTAGGTGCACATAATGACTGATTTCTATTACTGAGATTATGACGCCTCTAATTACAATACACATATACCTGAATGGATGCGATATGTGTGTGGCGTCTTTAAATCTATGTGGTTGCTGCAGCGCAGGTCTGTTAGGTATTTCCGGTTTCTGTCTGCATCTTGTCGGAGGCATCTGTTTCCACGGGGCCCCATGAGTCTCAGCACCTTCCGGTTTGATGACGGTGGATCCGGTTACTATGATAACCTTCCGGGCCGCCCAGCTTCCTATTCACGTCTGTTTGGGACTTTTTACGGCTTCTACCATCCCGTACTGGAGACGTTTTCGTCCATAGGGCCCGATGTGTCGCTGCGCTCCCCTGACTGGATGATAGGATGCCTGATCGCCCTATAGACTTGTTGAAACTATGGAACATGCCATGGCCCTATTTCGGCCTATACCGTGGACGCTATAGCTTGTCTCTATGACAACGGGGTAATTGGCATATTTCAATTTCCTGTCTGGTGTGTATTTAGACACGGTCTTTTCAGTTGCAACCTTTTTCCCCTGAGGAAGGAACAATCCGAAACACGCGTTGGGCAGCGGGGCAGTGTTTATGTGATCATTTCTATCCTTTTGGTACGTTTGTCATCCGTATACAGTCATGGCCAAAAGTTTTGAGAATGACACAAATATTAATTTTTACAAAGTCTACTGCTTCACTTTTTCTAATGACAATTTGCATATACTCCAGAATGTTATAAAGAGTGATCAGCTGAACAGCAATTACTTGCAAAGTCAATATTTGGCTAGAAAATGAACTTTATCCCCCAAAACACATTTCAACATCATTGCAGCCCTGCCTTAAAAGGACCAGCTAACCTCTTTTCAGTGATTGCTCCATTAACACAGGTGTGGGTGTTGATGAGGACATGGCTGGAGATCAATCTGTCATGATTAAGTAAGAATGAGACCACTGGACACTTTAAAAGGAGGCTGGTGCTTGGCATCATTGTTTCTTTTCTGTTAACCATGGTTACCTCTAAAGAAACACGTGCAGTCATCATTGCAATGCCCAAAAATGGCCTAACAGGGAAGAGTATCGCAGCCAGAAAGATTGCACCTCAGTCAACAATCTATCGCATCATCAAGAACTTCAAGGAGAGAGGTTCCATTGTTGCCAAAAAGACTCCAGGGCGCCCAAGAAAGACCAGCAAGCGCCAGGACCGTCTCTTAAAAGTGTTTCAGCTGTGGGATAGGGCTACCAGCAGTGCAGAGCTTGCTCAGGAATGACAGCAGGCAGGTGTGAGTGCATCTGCACGCACTGTGAGGCGGAGACTCTTGGAGCAAGGCCTGGTCTCAAGGAGGGCAGCAAAGAAGCCACTTCTCTCCAGAAAAAACATCATGGACAGACTGATATTCTGCAAAAGGTACAGGCAGTGGACTGCTGAGGACTGGAGTAAAGTTATTTTCTCTGATGAATCCCCTTTTCGATTGTTTGGGACATCAGGAAAACGCCTCATTTAGAGAAGACAAGGTGAACGCTACCACCAGTCTTGTCTCATGCCAACTGTTAAGCATCCTGAAACCATTCATGTGTGGGGTTGCTTCTCAGCCAAGGGAATCGGCTCTCTCACAGTCTTGCCTAAAAACACAGCCATGAATAAAGAATGGTACCAGAATGTCCTCCAAGAGCAACTTCTCCCAACCCTCCAAGAGCAGTTTGGCGATCAACAATGCCTTTTCCAGTATGATGGAGCACCTTGCCATAAAGCAAAGGTGATAACTAAATGGCTCAGGGAACAAAACATAGAGATTTTGGGTCCATGGCCTGGAAACTCCCCAGATTTTAATCCCATTGAGAACTTGTGGTCAATCATCAAGAGACGGGTGGACAAACAAAAACCTAAAAATTCTGACAAAATGAAAGCATTGATTGTGCAAGAATGGACTGCTATCAGTCAGGATTTGGTCCAGAAGTTGATTGAGAGCATGCCAGGGAGAATTGCAGAGGTCCTGAAGAAGAAGGGTCAACACTGCAAATATTGACTTGCTGCATTAACTCATTCTGTCAATATAAGCTTTTGTTACTCATATATTTGCAATTATATTTCTGTCTGTGATAAAAACATCTGTCTAACACACACATAAAAACCAGAGGGCAGCAGATCATGTGAAAATATAATATTTGTGTCATTCTCAAAACTTTTGGCCATGACTGTATATCTATCTACATATGGTGGTTACAAATGGATGATTTGATTAGCATGACTGTATCTTTACCTTTGTATTGTTTACCTTATGTCTGGCTATTATTATATGATATGTTCACATACAGGTCCTTCTCAAAAAATTAGCATATAGTGCTAAATTTCATTATTTTCCATAATGTAATGATTACAATTAAACTTTCATATATTTTAGATTCATTACACACCAACTGAAATTTGTCAGGTCTTTTATTGTTTTAATACTGATGATTTTGGCATACAACTCCTGATAACCCAAAAAACCTGTCTCAAAAAATTAACATATTTCAACCATCCAATAAAATAAAAGTGTTTTTTAAAAACAAACAAAAAAACCATCAAATAATAAAGTTCAGTTATGCACTCAATACTGGGTCGGGAATCCTTTTGCAGAAATGACTGCTTCAATGCGGCGTGGCATGGAGGCAATCAGCCTGTGACACTGCTGAGGTGTTATGGAGGCCCAGGATGCTTCGATAGCGGCCTTAAGCTCATCCAGAGTGTTGGGTCTTGCGTCTCTCAACTTTCTCTTCACAATATCCCACAGATTCTCTATGGGGTTCAGGTCAGGAGAGTTGGCAGGCCAATTGAGCACAGTAATACCATGGTCAGTAAACCATTTACCAGTGGTTTTGGCACTGTGAGCAGGTGCCAGGTCGTGCTGAAAAATGAAATCTTCATCTCCATAAAGCATTTCAGCCGATGGAAGCATGAAGTGCTCCAAAATCTCCTGATAGCTAGCTGCATTGACCCTGCCCTTGATGAAACACAGTGGACCAACACCAGCAGCTGACATGGCACCCCACACCATCACTGACTGTGGGTACTTGACACTGGACTTCAGGCATTTTGGCATTTCCTTCTCCCCAGTCTTCCTCCAGACTCTGGCACCTTGATTTCCGAATGACATGCAAAATTTGCTTTCATCAGAAAAAAGTACTTGGGACCACTTAGCAACAGTCCAGTGCTGCTTCTCTGTAGCCCAGGTCAGGCGCTTCTGCCACTGTTTATGGTTCAAAAGTGGCTTTACCTGGGGAATGCGGCACCTGTAGCCCATTTCCTGCACACGCCTGTGCACGGTGGCTCTGGATGTTTCTACACCAGACTCAGTCCACTGCTTCCTCAGGTCCCCCAAGGTCTGGAATCGGTCCTTCTCCACAATCTTCCTCAGGGTCCGGTCACCTCTTCTCGTTGTACAGCGTTTTTCTGCCACATTGTTTCCTTCCAACAGACTTCCCATTGAGGTGCCTTGATACAGCACTCTGGGAACAGCCTATTTGTTGAGAAATTTCTTTCTGGGTCTTACCCTCTTGCTTGAGGGTGTCAATGATGGCCTTCTTGACATCAGTCAGGTCGCTAGTCTTACCCATGATGGGGGTTTTGAGTAATGAACCAGGCAGGGAGTTTTTAAAAGCCTCAGGAATCTTTTGCATGTGTTTAGAGTTAATTAGTTGATTCAGAAGATTAGGGTAATAGGTCGTTTAGAGAACCTTTTCTTGATATGCTAATTTTTTGAGACAGGTTTTTTGTGGTTATCAGGAGTTGTATGCCAAAATCATCAGTATTAAAACAATAAAAGACCTGACAAATTTCAGTTGGTGTGTAATGAATCTAAAATATATGAAAGTTTAATTGTAATCATTACATTATGGAAAATAATGAAATTTAGCACTATATGCTAATTTTTTGAGAAGGACCTGTACATAGTCCCCTGCTTTTCTCTTTGGTATATGTTTCTATGTGGCACTTTTTATCTGTTTAACTGCTGTGCTCTAAATCCTTGAGATTTTGAATAAAAAATGTTCTACTTTTTTCATAAATTGACCTTATGACTGTTTTTTCTAAGATGTGTGTGCTATCGTCGTATATGCAGTTTGGTCTATTACAGTCCTTTCAGTCTCCATTTTTCATGGTGTAATAATGATCTTTATATTCTCCTATTGAGGAGTAAATTTACATATAGACTGAGATGTTGATCTTTATATGTGTCAGGACATTAATAAATAAGTTAAAAAGCAGACGGCCCAATACTGACCCCCTATGGTACCCGACTGTTAACTGTGACCCAACCTGAGTGAGCGAGTGAGTTCCATTCCATGGATCAGAGCAGAAGGGGTTAA
>JARQOD010000004.1:123547595-123787959 GCA_033576555.1 Oophaga sylvatica
GACAAAAGCACAATAGCACCTAAGGCAGGAGGTGTTGAGCCTGCGCCATCGTCTGGCTCTAGAAGGCTGGAAGGCTCTCTTTTCTGGGAGTAGGTAAATTGCTTTTAAAGCCGGAGCATCAGGAATAGGTTTTGGCTTACATTGCCGAAACAGCCTCCAGCTCTATCGCCTCCTCTTCTGAAGTTTCAAAAACTGCAAGCACTGAGTCGTCAGTGCAGGCTCCTGGTCAGGAGCGACACCTTTCCTTGTGTCCTTCATCCCCAACAAAAGTGAAGGATGCGGCAGGCCACACTTCAGATTGCATGCTTAGACATTTAAACACCATGCACTTGCAAGCGTGGACGGACTACAAAACCTCAGGTAGCACATGCGCACCTGCTCCGACTGAAGGTAGCCAGCAACGTACATCGCTTCCCCCAATGTAAGCCCACCGGTTAGCTCACCACAGCAAGAAATGTTGAGGTGTAGTCGCAAGGCCAAAGCAGTCAGGAATCACTATGTTTTTTGAATAAAAGACTGAATCTAGGCCGTCACCCCTACCACCACCACCATCACCATCACAACCCCTTTCAGTCCGCCATGTCCTCCGCTAGTTCCCCCTTATGCAGCTCTCAAGTCCAGCTCACCCTAGCAGACACTCTGAGTAGGAAAAGAAAGTACTCATCCGCGTACACTGGTCTTGAACGCCTACATTGCCAAACTGATCTCATTAGAGATGATGCCCTTCCGTTTGGTTGAAAGCACAGCGTACCGAGAGCTCATGGCCTAAGCTGTCCCACGCTATGACCTACCACTTCTTTTTAAGAAAAGCCATTCCTGACCCTCCACCTGAATGTGAAAGACCCGCATTGTCCATGCACTCAAAACAATCAGTGAGTGGAAAGGTGCACCTCACAACAGATGCATAGGCCAGTAGGCATGGCCAGGGCCGTTACGTGTCCATCACGGCGCACTGGGTTAATGTGGTGGATGAAGGGTCCACAGGGGACAGCGGCGGTGGGACAGTGCTGCCTAGCCCACTGTATGGGCAACAGTTGCAACAGTTGGCTGTAGGCGTTCGACCCTCCTCTCCTCCAGAAGCTCGTCGACAGACCGCAGTCCCATGAGCACTCTATCCGCAGCTGCCAGTGTTGCACACGAGGTGTCCCACTATCAGACAGCTAGTGGTAAAGCATCAACAGGCTGTTTTAAAGATGATGTCCTTGGGCGACAACAAACACACCGCGGAGGTACTGGCCGACTACTTGCAGCGAAAAAACTGAGTCATGGCTGGGCAGTCTACATCTTGAGCCAGGCAAGGTAGTCAGTGATAACGGATGTAATTTTGAACCTTGAACCTGGTTGTGCAGTGCTTCATAATAATTATCCAGAGTTACCAGCCCTGCTCTATAAGGTGCGAAGAAGACTGTGTTCGCACATCTGTCACTCGCCCGTAGACTCCAGTATATGCAGAGGCAGCAGTGATCGCTCCACCTCCCCAAGCACCGCCTAATCATAGACTTTGCAACGGGTGGAACAGAGGCAGGCTGTAATGGATTTGTGGGAGGATACACGGGCAGGCAGTTTGAGGGCAGACATCAAGTTGTCGAGTGTGCAGTGGGTAAAGCTGAAAGACCTCTGTAAAGTCCTTCAGTGTTTTGAGGAATGCACACGGCTGGTAAGCACAGATGATGCCATCATAAGCATGAGCATCCCACTTATGCGTCTGCTCATGCAAACTTTGACTCACATTAAGGATCAGTCATCTGCAGCGGAGGAGGAAGAGGAGGAAGGAAGCATTGATGACAGTCAACCATTGTCTGCTCAGGGAACTGTTCTGGACGAGGTGGAGGAAGAAGAGGAGGAGGATAAGGGGGATGATTATTTTGGGGAGGAGCATGCTTCTCAGGGGCAAGAGAAAATGTTGGCTTGCCAAGGTCAGGTACAGGGTTTGTGCGTGACTGGAGGGATGTGGATTTGGCAGAAAGTGCTCCTCCACCCACCACTGGCAGTGCATCTTTGACATCTGGAACATTGGCCCACATGTGTGATTATGTCTTGCGGATCCTAAAAAGGGACCCCCGATTTGCCAAAATTATGAAGGATGACGACTACTGGTTGGCCAGCATCCTCAATCCATGCTATAAAGGCAAATTACAGAACATCATGCCACATGGGAACCTAGAGTAAATATTGGCGAACAAACAAGCAACTCTGGTAAACCGTTTGTTAGAGGCATTCCCAGCACACAGCAGCGGTGCAGGTTCTACCACGAGCCGTACTGGGCAACATGGAAGAGGTGTTTGTGGTGCACACAGCCGAAGTGGCGTTGGAGACAGGAGTTTCATGACCATGTTGTGGACTGATTTCTCGAGTAACGCTCACACGACTGGTAATACTGAATCGATTGCAACAGACAGGAGACAGCAGTTGTCAACTGTGGTTCAAAATTACCTCTCCTCCCCTATCGATGTTCTCCCTCACAGTTTATTCCCCTTTGACTACTGGGCCTGTAAACTGGACACCTTGCTGAATTGGCACAATATGCCTAACAGGAGCTCGCTTGCCCTGCTGGTAGTGTGCTATCAGAAAGAGTCTTGTGCTGCTGGATCAATCCTGACAGAAAGAAGGACCCGGCTGTCGACCCAAAATATGGTGATCTCACCTTCATTAAAATGAACCATGCATGTGTTTCAAAGGATTTTGTCCACCTTCCCCTGATGACACATAGGTTGCCAATAAAATGCCTCGCTTTGTCCTCCTCTTCCTCCGACTTCTCCAATTCCTCCATTTGCAGCTGCTGAAGGTCCATCCTACACCTCAACATTTGCCATTTTTTCCACCTCCCTAACTGGGCTGTAGCCCCCAGGGCCGGCGTCAGCACCTGGCGCTCCCGGGAAAGTGCAGGGGCCCTGAGCAGGTGGGGGGCCCACTCGCCGTCAGAGACACCAGCGCACTATGAGGGGCCCTGTGCTAGTGCCTGCGCCCATGAGTGGGCCCCCCTGCTTGCTCAGAGCCTCAGCAGTTGCAATACTTACCTCTCCCTGCTCCACCGCTGCGACGTCTTCCGTGTTTCCTGACAGTGACATTCAGGTCAGAGAACGCGATGACGTCACGTCTGTGTGCCCTCTGCCTGAATAGTCACAGTGCAGAGAGCTGGAAGATGGTGACGCTGAGGAGTCCAGAGTAGAGCAGTGCCCAGCGAGGAGAGGTATTTCATTTTTTTAATAGGGAGCATTATACACTGGAGAATTATATATGGGGCCCATCATACACTTGAGCATCATAGATAGGACCCATTATACACTGGAGCATCATATGGGGCCCATTATATATGGAGCATTATATAGGCCATAATACACTAGAGCATCATCCATGGTGCCCATCATATACTGGAGCATCATATGGGGCCCATGATATATGGAGCATTATATAGGCCCATCATCTCCCCAGTTATCACTCCCAGATTGCCAATCGTCAGCAGCTGAATCCTCAGCTGAAGGGCCTCTGTCAGTCAATGCCACTTCATTAATATCAACAGCCACCAGAGGGTGCCCCAACTCAGAATCCAGCGCATTCACAACAGTCTTGTATTCTTCCAGATTTTCCTCATACGCTTCATATATCCTCTCTCATTTGGTCTGCTGTTATAGTAGCATTTCATCAGATCCAGGTTCTCTTGCCTTGTTCGTGCAGTTTATGAGCAGATATGGAGTATCTGCATACTTAGGAGACATTGCACAACAAATATAGTGTTGATTTTCTTCTGATACCCTTTTGAAAATGCAAAAATTGGTGCTCAAACAAGGTTTTCCTGGGAAAACATGCAATGTTTAATTTTCATGTTTTAAAAGTCACTATATCCCTAGATTAATTCCTTTTGGAGTTCTGTTTCAAAAATAGTGTCACTGGTGGAAAGTTCTTGCTGTTTTGGCATCTTGGGAGAACTGCAAATGTGACATGGCACCCACAATGTATTTCAGCAAAAATTGCACTTCAAAAGTCAAGAAGCACTTCTTTCCTATGATGCCACACCATGAGCCTAAACAGTGGATTCCGACTACATGTTGGGTATTGTCATGTTCAGTGGAAATTGTATAATACATTTTTCAATACAATTTCTCTTATCACTAATTGTGAAAATAATTTTTTTTTTAGCCTAAATCAACATTTTAGTTGAAAGAATGTTATTTTTACATTCTATTTTATGTTATTTCTGGTGACGCATCTGAAGGGTTAAACTCCCAGAATGGGATTTGAAATACATCGAGGGGGTAGTTTATAAAATGGTATCACTTTTGTTTTTTATTTTACATATAAGCCTCTCATGGTCATTTCAAAGCTGAATAGGTCTGTAAAAAAAAAAAAAGATTTTCCAAATTTTGTTAAAAAATTAAAATTTTCTACTAAACTTTTAACTCTTCTAACATCCTTAGAATATAGAAAGTCATTAAAAAATAATACTGATGTAAAATGAACATATGTGAAATGTTATTTTTTTCCTCTTTTGTGTGGTGTGGCTATTTGTTAAAAGCACGTACAAATTTAAGTTTTGAATATTGCAAATTTTTCAAAATTTTGACTAAATTTCAATTATTATTTTCTTAAATAAGTGCAAATACTTTTGACCTAAATTTATCACTATTATAAAATACAAATTGACATGAAAAAAAAAAGATTTTAAAAATCACTGGTATTGGAAGAAGCATTACACAGTAATTACCACATAAAGGGACACATGTCAGATTTGAAAAATGGAGCTCTGTCAGTTAGGTAAAAAAAAAGGCTGAGTTAAAATTTAGCTGCTAACTGTTTTTGGGTTGCAACTCTCACAGGCATGCTACATTCCCTTCTTTTAGACATGTTGGGTTTTGTGGTTTTTATACCTGTCTCATGATATTAAACTGTGAAGTACTATATGAATATGTTTCCATATATTTTTGGACCAAAATTTCAGACGCATGCTTTTAAATATATGAAGTTACAGTTTGCAGGAATTTGTCAATACTATGTGCCAGTTGTAGATTTTGGAGATTGTACACATATTTTATATTACTTTTTTGCTATACTATTGCTGGTATCATGGGGGCACAGAATGGTTTCTTGTGGGCACTACCTATATGTATGCCGTAGAAATTGATAATATGACTGGTATTGTGTGTGTGAAACAAATTTGTATTGGGACAGGTGACAGGAATGTTAGTATTTGATTAATCCAAAGTAAGTGTGCAGTATATGCTATTGATTATGTACTACAGCAGATACTATTTTATCTGTTTTATGACTGATTCTCCTGTATTCCTTTTTGTGATACATTGAAATAAAGAAAAATATTTAAACCAATATCACTAATTACATAGTGTATTGTAATTATTTTGTTCCTTTGTTTTAATGACTGTTACTGTTTGAAAGATTGAAAGATTAGGTTACAGACTTACAATATATTATTTATGATCAATATTTTTGTCCGATATATCTAAATATAAGTTCTAGTAACTTACAATTGAGACATTTTCTAAAATTTCTAATATAGCACGTACAATAATAAATAAAACTACAATGTAATAATTAAAGGGGATCTGTCATCGTGTTTTTGCTATGTAATTTGACAGCAGCATAATAAAGGAGCAGATACCCTAATTACAGCAATGTATCATTTAGCTTACTGGGTGCAGCAGTTTTGATAGAATGACAGTTTTCTCTGCAGCAGATAGAGCAGAGCTTTATGTTGACAGAAAGCTACTAATCAGTCTACATTTGAACTATCCTCATAGGACAGAATCACACATATTTGTACACCACCACAGCAATTAGGATCAAGAGAGAAAGAGAAAAGATATATGCAACTAAAAATTAACTTTTATTTCACTATTTAAAATAATAATACTTAATAAGATCATATACATACATCATAGATGTATATTGGGTCAAATATGACCCACTAATCCCCAGGATAGAAAGAAGAAATTAAACTATTAATTGTAAAGTGATTACAACCATTGTCCCTTTAAATTATTGGTCAAAAAAACTCCCTATAAAATTTAATAAATGATCAAAAGATCATCTATATAACATTTCCACGGGGAACCGCGATGGGAGCGGCCATCGCACCAACTTTTGCAAATCTTTATTTAGGTTGGTGGGAAGAGGAAGTCGTTTTTGCTAAGAATATGTTATCTTATACGGACCATATTGTAACGTGGAAATGTTATATAGATGATCTTTTGATCATTTGGCGAGGAACAGAGGGAGAACTTATAATTTTATTGACACTCTTAATGTAAATGAATGTAATCTGAAGTTGACACTCTCGTTTAGTATAGAACAAATATCCTTTTTGACATTATGATTAGAAAAGATGAGAACAATTTTCTACAGACAGATTTATATAGAAAAGAGACAGCCACCAATAGCATACTTGATTCCAACAGTGCCCATTCTATTGTCACTATTAGAGGAATTCCTAAAGGAGAGTTCCTGCGAATACACAGAAACTGCTCCACATTTGAATGCTTTAAGAAGAGGGCCCAAGAGTTAAAAGTAAGACTTTTGGAAATAAAATACTCCAAGAGAATGATCAAAGTGACATATAATGTGGCCTTGAGAACTAGAAGAGAGGAGTTGTTGGTCTCTAAACAACGTAGCCCTTCAAGTACTATCAGATGTATAACAGAGTATCTTGAGGAGTGGGATACAATGACCCAAATTCTCAATAAATATTGGGATATTCTTAAGACAGATTGTGACCTTAAGGAAATCTTACCACCTAGAGCATCCCTAGGATATAGGAGGGCAACAACTATTTCCAACCATTTGGTATCAAGCCATTTCAAGAGGATGAATGAAAGAACAGAAGTTAAAGATCCTGTTTTTTTTTTCTTGTAAAATGTGCAAGGCATGTCAGATATTAATTCTGAAAAAAGAAGTAACTGACATTTTTGGCAAAGTGTATCATATTTCCCAGCATTTGAGCTGTTCCTCAGTTGGGGTAATTTATTGCTTGGAATGCACATGTGGCCTAAGGTACAGTCAGGGCCAGAAATATTTGGACAGTGACACAATTTTCGCGAGTTGGGCTCTGCATGCCACCACATTGGATTTGAAATGAAACCTCTACAACAGAATTCAAGTGCAGATTGTAACGTTTAATTTGAAGGGTTGAACAAAAATATGTGTTAGAAAATGTAGGAATTGTACACATTTCTTTACAAACACTCCACATTTTAGGAGGTCAAAAGTAATTGGACAAATAAACATAACCCAAACAAAATTTTTTATTTTCAAAATTTTGTGGCGAATCCTTTGGAGGCAATCACTGCCTTAAGTCTGGAACCCATGGACATCACCAAACGCTGTGTTTCCTCCTTCTTAATGCTCTGCCAGGCCTTTACAGCCGCAGCCTTCAGGTCTTGCTTGTTTGTGGGTCTTTCCCTCTTAAGTCTGGATTTCAGCAAGTGAAATGCATGCTCAATTGGGTTAAGATCTGGTGATTGACTTGGCCATTGAAGAATGTTCCACTTTTTTGCACTCATGAACTCCTGTGTAGCTTTGGCTGTATGCTTGGGGTCATTATCCATCTGTACTATGAAGCGCCGTCCAATCAAGTTTGCAGCATTTGGCTGAATCTGGGCTGAAAGTATATCCCGGTACACTTCAGAATTCATCCGGCTACTCTTGTCTGCTGTTATGTCATCAATAAACACAAGTGACCCAGTGCCATTGAAAGCCATGCATGGCCATGCCATCACGTTGCCTCCACCATGTTTTACAGAGGATGTGGTGTGCCTTGGATCATGTGCCGTTCCCTTTCTTCTCCAAACTTTTGGCTTCCCATCATTCTGGTACAGGTTGATCTTTGTCTCATCTGTTCATAGAATACTTTTCCAGAACTGAGCTGGCTTCTGGAGGTGTTTTTCAGCAAATTTAACTCTGGCCTGTCTATTTTTGGAATTGATGAATGGTTTGCATCTAGATGTGAACCCTTTGTATTTACTTTCATGAAGTCTTCTCTTTACTGTTGACTTAGAGACAGATACACCTACTTCACTGAGAGTGTTCTGGACTTCAGTTGATGTTGTGAACGGGTTCTTCTTCACCAAAGAAAGTATGCGGCGATCATCCACCACTGTTGTCTTCCGTGGGCTCCCAGGTCTTTTTGGATTGATGAGTTCACCAGTGCTTTCTTTCTTTCTCAGGATGTACCAAATTGTAGATTTTGCCACTTCTAATGTTGTAGCAATTTCTTGGATGGGTTTTTTTCTGTTCTTGCAGCTTAAGGATGGCTTGTTTCACCTGCATGGAGAGCTCCTGTGACCGCATGTTTCCTTCACAGCAAAACCTTCCAAATGCAAACACCACACCTCAAATCAACTCCGGCCCTTTCATCTGCTTAATTGAGAATGACATAACAAAGGGATTGCCCACACCTGTCCATGAAATAGCCTTGGAGTCATTTGTCCAATTACTTTTGGTCCCTTTAAAAACAGGGTGGCACATGTTAAGGAGCTGAAACTCCTAAACCCTTCATCCAATTTTAATGTGGATACCCTCAAATGAAAGCTGAAAGTCTGAACTTCAACTGCATCTGATTTGTTTTGTTTCAAATTCATTGTGGTAATGTCTAGAACCAAAATTAGATAAATGTTGTCTCTGTCCAAATATTTATGGACCTAACTGTATATGGGAAAAACTAAGAGGGATTTAAAACCCGAATAAGAGAGCATAATAAACTTCGATAAAGAGGAACTTGCATGTCAAGAACAGAAAAATAAATTTAATCCCACACCTATTGCCTGACATTTTAAGAGCAAACATAATTTAGTCTCAAAAGAACTCAAAGGGTGGGCATTATGTCAGATAAAATTGGATATTAGAGGGGGGTGACCTGGATTCCATTCTTTTGAGGAGGGAAAGTGAATTTCAATTTTGGCTGTTTCTTGTAAAATTGTGATTTTTAATATTTTCCCTTATTGTATGTTTTCTTTTTAATCAATATTTATAATATTTGATTAATATTTTGATAACATTGGTATGTGTAGAATTTAAATAAATTCTCAAATACATGATGTATGATCATGTTTATTGTATGTTGATATCATATCACTATAACATCTAGTGATGTTTTTGTTGATATCTGTACACATATATTTGTAACATCTATAACATACATGGGGTCATTTAAATTATAAAATCAATTTTATTGTTGAATTTATTGAATTCTTATAAGAATTCTTTTCTTTTTCAATAGCATGTGGTGGTTGGCTGTTAGATCTGTCAAATATGACAGGAGCTATAAAAATCCTGTGTGTGAGGCCGACTCTGCTCTTAGATAAAGCCGGTATACAGGCGAAACGCGCGTCAGGGACACATGCCCAGGTAGAAATTATGACAGGCAGATAGATATTACACCTACTCACCCTATACTTATTAGTTATCAGTGCTACTAGTTTCACAGCACTCAGGGCGCATATAATTTATTTATATAACTCCTCACTGTGCGAATTACAATATAATGAAGTGCAGTAGGAGGGCAACGTGATTGTTATAAAATCAAAGAATAGTGTTCATTAATATAATAGTAACACAATTTGTGATAAAATGTGTGGAATAATAGATGGCTGCTAAAGACTTAAAACGCACCATATGAATTTTGATCTACATATAATATGTGTGAACACTGGGCTTCTCTAAAATTATGAATTAACACATTTAATATTAGTGGGGAGTTTTATAAAAGGGTGTATTGATTGTAGTCAATGAAATATTTGACATACAATTCTCCTGGCATTTATTAAATTTTAAAGGTAGCTTTTTCGACCAATAATTTGAAGGGACAATGGTCGTAATCCCTTTAAAATTAATAGATTAATTTCTTCTTTCTATCCTGGGGATCAGTGGGTCACATTTGACCCAATATGCATCTATGATGTATGTATATGATCTTATTGAGCTGCTAATCAGTTCTGGTGGCGTGATTGGACTACGAGGCATGAGGTTGGTTGTCCTCTAGTGATAATCTCTTGCTGATAAAACACTGATTGTAGTGAAACAAAACGACAGTCTAGTAAGTGACACATTACTAATATATAGCTGTCAGCTCCTCCATCATCGTGCTCTCAAATTACATAGAAAAAAACCTGTCGACAGATTCCTTTTAATATTTAATGTAACTATGTATTTCCA
The DNA here is from genome assembly GCA_033576555.1 of Oophaga sylvatica. Taxonomy (NCBI): domain Eukaryota; kingdom Metazoa; phylum Chordata; class Amphibia; order Anura; family Dendrobatidae; genus Oophaga; species Oophaga sylvatica. The sequence goes on from JARQOD010000004.1 coordinate 123,557,757, forward strand.
TTAGCTAGCGAATCCATTCTCACTTTCTGTCTTTCAACAGAGCTTTTAACCTTTCACTTCACCTTCTTTATCTAACAGTTTAATGATGTCTGACAGCAAGGTAGCTGTTCCTTCTGCCATCTCCATAGAAATAAACTCCAATGATAAAGTGATAAATTATACATCAGGCAAGGAATGTTTAGTCCGCCGGTCATGTGTCATTCAAAATTGTGTCACAAAGTTCCATTGTCATTTATTTCATCAATGCTAGTGTTAGGTTTCCAGATTCCACATGATTCCCCAAAATTGTTCACAGTATTTATTCTAAGTGTGGCGACACTAGTGGCTTGTATAAAGGCAAAACTACATTCTTGTCATGAGCATCTAGGCGTCTTTTGATACATCAGATGATTTTAGTTGCCTTGGCAGCGGCTGAACACAGGTTAATCAAGTTGAATTTGCTGTCCTCCAATACACCTTTTACATTCAAGTGTCTTTCAGTGGCAGTTTTAACCAGTGTTTTATTACTTATAACATAATTGTACATTTTATCACTTACTACGTGCATGAACTTCTATTTCTCTATGCTAAACTTTCATATTTTTGCAACAAGTCTCCAACTTCCCAAAATCCCTCTACGTTGATTACCTTACATAGCTGGGTATCATCTGCAAATATTGAAATTCTATACTGTATCCCCCGAGTTATGCATTAATAAATGTACACAAAAGTCTTATATACCAAACATCCAAGTGCATAAGAATTGAAATGGGAAAGAAAACCACCATAGGCAGGAGTAGACAGGAACCAGCAGACAATAGGTTATAATAATGCAAAATTGTATTTATAATAAACAATTATGATGCACAGACATTCAAAAACCTTAAATGAGATGTATAATAAAAAATTAAAATAGGATGACACACACAAAAAATCGCCTAATATACTGGGATACTCGTATAAATCACCAGGTGCTAGGATGTAATAAATCACATGACAATATTCATTATCTCGTATCAGGATACCAACGCACTTATAAAATAATCAATACGCCAGAAAATATGTGAAAAAGTATACTTCAGTGCAAAAAACATATGCTACCAAATCACCAACAATAAATGGACACCCAAGTGCAAGAGGAACAGGGGGAAAAAGAAGAACACTCCAACCAAGGCAGTAGAGGTATACAATATAGAAATTTTATTAATTTGCAAACATAAAAATAGCACAAGCATCAAATAATCAATTAAAAAGGAAGCATAAACACCACCTATTGGTATCCAATACCCAGGTTTTTTACAAATAATGTAAACAGGTAAATGTGCAAACCATGCATAGATATTATATGACTATGACACACTATATTTGATATGAGGATAGTGTACACAATGTATGTGCAACCAAAGACTATTAATACTAGAAAAAACACACAATTTGTGCTAAAATACAATACATCAAAAAATAAAAAATATTGAAAACCAGTGCACAAACCCCATATAAATGTGTGATGGGTATAATAATTCAGTGCAAAGGTAACAAAAAAATTAATGATAAGAGAATGAGAAACAGCAAATAACACAAAAATAGTGCCTAATCAAATACAAAATGTGACAATAAAAATGAAAAGGGGGGGCCACCTAAGTGAACACAAATAGCGCCAAATTAGGTATAAATCACAATATGATGTGACAAAAAACTAAATATCAGCCTATTGAAGCCATATGGGCTAATTCATGCCTGAAAGGGAGGAACACCAGTGAAAGTGCAAATAGTGCTCAATTTAAGCGCAGCGTGACGAAGGAAGACTTTCCGAAACGCGCGTCGGGGCGCGTTCGTGGCAGCATTTACACCACCGTCCACTACCTCCCCCGGTTTTTTAAGGTATCAATTGCTCATTTTGCTTATGGGGTTTTTACAGGTTTATATAAGGTCACAGTTTATTAGAGCTTGCGCTTAAATTGAGCACTATTTGCACTTTCACTGGTGTTCCTCCCTTTCAGGCATGAATTAGCCCATATGGCTTCAATAGGCTGATATTTAGTTTTTTGTCACATCATATTGTGATTTATACCTAATTTGGCGCTATTTGTGTTCACTTAGGTGGCCCCCCCTTTTCATTTTTATTGTCACATTTTGTATTTGATTAGGCACTATTTTTGTGTTATTTGCTGTTTCTCATTCTCTTATCATTAATTTTTTTGTTACCTTTGCACTGAATTATTATACCCATCACACATTTATATGGGGTTTGTGCACTGGTTTTCAATATTTTTATTTTTTGATGTATTGTATTTTAGCACAAATTGTGTGTTTTTTCTAGTATTAATAGTCTTTGGTTGCACATACATTGTGTACACTATCCTCATATCAAATATAGTGTTTCATAGTCATATAATATCTATGCATGGTTTGCACATTTACCTGTTTACATTATTTGTAAAAAACCTGGGTATTGGATACCAATAGGTGGTGTTTATGCTTCCTTTTTAATTGATTATTTGATGCTTGTGCTATTTTTATGTTTGCAAATTAATAAAATTTCTATATTGTATACCTCTACTGCCTTGGTTGGAGTGTTCTTCTTTTTCCCCTGTTCCTCTTGCACTTGGGTGTCCGTTTTTTGCTTCAGGTTGGTTTCGCCATCCATATTTTTGGAGTGGGGTTCAGTTCTTAGTGTAGAATTATTTTAATTTATATATAGTTTTTAATCTTTATTATCATTATTTTTTACACTGTGCTGTATTCCACTTCTGTTGAGTTCAAATCACCAACAATGTGTATAAAAAGATAAACTGCAAAGAAGGTGTGCACATATATCAGAAAATACCAAAATAAACAAATTGCTACACATCAAAGTATACAACGCTTTGGCTATATGCCTCCCATTGTGACATATAAAGTGCATACAATAAAGTGCATTGAATAAATACTGGCCATAAGTGATGCTATATTAATAGCGCTGCTCCCTGTAATCAAACAATGTTGCAAAAGTGAATCCCGTGCTGAGCACATAAAGAACTCTGGAGAGAACAGTACCTGGAGACTCAGTGGCAATGTGTAAGTCCGCCTAGAACGCGCCCCGACGCGCGTTTCGGAATTAGCTTCCTTCGTCAGGGGGTTGGTAATAGCTATGACCGCGGTCTTTATTATTAGGTTCATTGTGATATTCATTTTTCAATAATTGTATGAACATACACCGTGTTGATTCCACTTCTGTTAATTTTTGTCCTTTACTGTGTTCTGCACAGGCTCTTCTTCTCTGGTGCATCTGAATATGGATTATAAAATCAGGGAGGCCTCTTGGCAGGGGCAGGTAAACAATATATTTGGCAATGTGGACATTATTAATAACATCGACATTGCACAGAATAATGACTCTCTTTTTAAAGAAATTAAAAAATTGTTATTTAAGCACACTCGTTCCTCCAGAATTATATTGACAAAAAGCTTATTCCCAGAGGCCTGAGGATCAGGGTCACACCTGCATTTGTGATTGATGATGACCAATTCGTGAAGCAGTGGGAGGAGGTCTGTAATGAGACCTCCTGGAAATTAATGGAACTACTGGTTGGTTTGAATATGAAGTCTATCGAGGAGGTTGACAAACAATTGGAGGTTCTATTTGTCCAAGTTAAAACAAATTTATCATCTGATCAGGTGAAATGCTTGAATGATTCTCTGGATAAAGATTTGGAACTCCTGGTTAAGGATATTCAACACAAACATACTAACAAATTATCTAGAGATCAAAATGATCGTACGCTTGGCAGAATTTACAGATGGAGAAGGCACGCACCTGGTGGGTCAGAACGCTCCCCTTCCATGGTTTCCCGTACATCTGTTAGTGATGTCTCCATAGCCTCTACTTCCGCCTCTGTGGCTTCTATCACACCAAAAGGAAAAGGAATCTTCGCTTTCTTCCAAACAAGCGTAATTTTTTCTCCTGATTCTGGCAACCACCAGTTAAAGGTAATTAATCTTAGTTCTCATATATTTTCATTGACAGAATTTGGTATCCTTATGAAAGGACTAATGTTCTGGCCAACAGCTTCTTTTGATTGTTTTATGGCTGTTAAGGACCTTAACTTGTTTGCCAGAAAAGTATTATTCAGACGAATTTTTTATGGTAAAAATAATTATGATTCCTTTTCCACAGAGGCGGAACAAGAGGCGCTAGCCAATCTAGCACAACTGGCTAGGGAGCACAATGCAGGGTTTGAAGGTGAGATCCCGGATGTCATTAAGAAAAAATACAGTAAATTTCCTCCATTATCCTCTTGCTCGGTGATTGATGTGTTTGTTAAAACAGTGAGTGGTGAATTGAGTGAGATTCCATCTCATCCATACACTCATAATATGACTAAGAAAGAAAAAAAGAGCCTACAGAGATTGATGGATTTACAGGATGTGGTGTTTAAACCAGCAGATAAGGGTGGGAATGTGGTGGTGTGGCCCAAGGAGTTGTACGAAGCGGAGGCATTTCGTCAGTTAAACAATGGGCAGTATTACAAGAGATTAACGTTTAATCCCTTGGCCAAATTTCAAACACAACTCAATGAGTTATTGCGGGAGGCAAATAATGAGGGGATCATTACTAATGATCTCCTCTCTGCCTTGCTAGTGAAAGAGCCCACCATTCCCACCCTTTATCTGCTGCCGAAAATTCACAAGAATCAGGAAATTTCCCTTTGGGAGACCCATCATCTCAGGCCGAGGAAATTATTTGAAAAATACAAACAAATACATCAATTCTGTGTTGCAGTCATTTGTAACAGCACTTCTCTCCTACATGAAGGATACCAATGATTTCCTTAAAAAGATTGATGGGATGCATATTGATCAGGAATGTGTATTGGTTACGTGTGATGTCGAATCTTTATACACGAACATACGACACACCGATGGTCTTGCCGCTGTCACATATTCTTTACAATTTTCCTCATTTTCACGTGCTTTTATTATTTTTTTCACTGGTCTATTAGAGTTTGCACTTACTCATATTTTTTTTTATTTTTAAGGGGTCCTTCTTCCTTCAAATCCAAGGAACAGCGATGGGGGCATTCTTTGCCCCATCATACGCCAACCTGTTCCTTGGATTTTGGGAGAGGGACCTCTTTGGTTCAGAATTACTGGGTTCTATGGAGCGTGTCCCATTTTGGACACGTTACATAGACGATGTATTTTTCATTTGGCTGGATTCCACTGAAACTTTGTCACATTTTATGAGGAAGCTGAATTCCAATGAGATCAATATGCATTTGACGTATAACCATCATAGGGATACCATTGATTTCCTTGATGTTAAGGTTATGAGGGATATGGAGGGCTGTTTGCAAACAGATCTTTTTAGGAAACAGACGGCTGTGAATGCCCTGGTTAACGCATCTTCATCTCACTCGAGGTCTCTTATCAATTCCATCCCTATAGGCCAGTTTTTGCGGTTGAGGCACATTTGTTCAGGGAGGAAGATTTTTTGAGACAGGCGGAACTACTTAAGTCTAGATTTTTAGAACGTGGTTACTGCAAGAGATCTGTGAAGAGGGCATTTAATAGGGCAAGACACAATACTCGCCATAATGCCCTTTATTTGAATCCTCGGCATAAGCAGACAAATACAGTACGGTTTATTACCCAGTTCAATGGACAGAGTGACCAATTGCGAGCCTGCCTTAATAAACATTGGGGTATATTGAAAACGGATCCCATTATATCAAAGTTTATAGGTGATGGGCCTCAGATCACGTTTAGGTGATCTCCGAATCTTGATGACAAGTTGGTCAGGAGTAGAGTTGAGCGATACTTTCCGATATCCTAAAGTATCGGAATCGGAATGGTATCGCCGATATCACTAAAATATCGGCGATACCCGATACCGATACCGGAAGTCCCATGTAAGTCTATGGGAACAAAATATCGCAACTAAAAAAACCCCATTCTTTCCTTGTAAACACTAAATATACACACATAGAATACATATATATATATATATATATACATGTCATTGTGACATATATATATACATATATGTATAGCTTATACACTTCTACATAGTAAAATATCCTTTGATTCAATTGCCGGGTAAAGCCGGCTTCAGTGAAAAGACAGAAGCACCCGACATGAAATGACACTTGGTGTACATAGGGTTAACTATGTCTTTTCATGTCGTTTGCTATCTGATTTGCACAAACAATTAAATCAGACTATGTGTGCAAAATTTCACACCTGTAGGGGTTAATTAAAGGTGTAAATTCGTTGTAAAAAAAACGGACTTTTTTGCTACGAATTTACACCTTTAATTAACCCCTACAGGTGTGAAATTTTGCACACATAGTCTGATTTAATTGTTTGTGCAAATTAGATAGCAAAGGACATGAAAAGACATGGTTAACCCTATGTACACCAAGTGTCATTTCATGTCGGGTTCTGCATTTTCACAAAAGCCGGCAATTGAATTAGCGGCTATTATACTATGTAGAAGTGTATGAACTACAAATATAAATATATATATATATGTGTCACAAATTCAATGACATGTATATATATATATGAGGTGTAAAATTGCTGAAAAAAAATGCGTGGGCTCCCGCCCTATTTTCGCAACCAGACAGACAAAGCCAGTGAGTGGGGGCAGATAATAATAGCCCAGAGAGGGACCATTATTTTTGCCCCCCCCCGGCTACTAACATCTGCCCCCAGACACCCCAGGAAAGACAAATCTATAATTAGATTCGCCCTTTCTGGCACTTTGCCCGTCTATTCCCATTGCCCTGTAGCGGTGGCGAATGGGTTAATATGGGGTTAAAGCCACCTTGCTATTGAAAGGTGACCTTAAGCCAGGTTAATAATTGAGAGCTGTCAATTAGACAACTATCAATTATTAATCCTATTGCATGAAATAAAAATAAAACACACACACTTTAATTAAAAATCATTTTAATGAAATAAAGACACATGTTTTTGACCATCTTTTATTTTACTGCAAAAACCATTTCCTGTAATAAAAATAAAATAAAAAAGCAAAATTATTCTTACCTATCCCATGCACAGTCAGGTCCCACGGTGTAATCCTTCAGAAAGGGTTAATGTTTACTGCAGGGACCGCAGCTAATGCTGCAGCCTCACAGTAAACCCCAAATGAATGAGTTCCTCTCCTGCCTGACAGGAGAGTAAAGGCTGGGTGTCACATAACGATACACCAGCGATCCCGACAACGATATGCACTTGTCAGGATCGCTGGTGTATCGCTACATGATCGCTGCTGAGCTGCCAAACAGGCAGCTCAGGCAGCGATCTGGGACAGCGACACTGCGGGTAACATCGCTTAAGGGCCCGTCTCACATAGCGATATCGCTACCGTGATCGCTGCTGAGTCACTAGTTTTGTGACGCAGCAGCGAGCTCACCAGCGATATCGCTGTGTGTGACATTCAGCGACGATCAGCCCCCCTGCCGGGTATCGCTGATCGTCGCAGAAATGTCAGGACCTTTTTTTGATCGCTGGTTTCCCTCTGACAGGCACGCATCGCTGCGTGTGACAGGCGGGAGACCAGCGATCCGCTGGTAACCAAGGTACACAGCGGGTTTCCAGGCATCGCGCAGCGCTTGGAAACCCGCTGTGTACCTTGGATACCAGCTCCCTGCATCAGGGCGCTGGTATCCAAGGTACACAGCGGGTTTCTAGGCACAGCCCCGCGCCTGGAAACCCGCTGTGTACCTTGGTTACCAGCGGATCGCTGGTCTCCCGCCTGTCACACGCAGCGATGTGTGCCTGTCAGCGGGAAACCAGCGATCAAAAAAAGGTCCTGACATTTCAGCGACGATCAGCGATACCCGGCAGGGGGGCTGATCGTCGCTGAATGTCACACACAGCGATATCGCTGGTGAGCTCGCTGCTGCGTCACAAAACTAGTGACTCAGCAGCGATCTCGGTAGCGATATCGCTATGTGAGACGGGCCCTTAAGTGGAAAGCTTAATTGATTGCTTTCCACTTTCACTTCAGGTCAGCCAGGGACACAATCAGTGACGTCAGAGGGAACTGATTAACAAAAATAGGGGTTCCCTTCGAAAAAAAAATGGCGTGGGGTCCCCCTATTTTTGTTAACCAGCCAGATGAAGCAGACCGCTGAGGCCTGGATTTTCAGGCTGTTAAGGAGCCAAGATCCATGGACCTTGCCAGCCTGATAATACCAGGCCACAGGAGTCTGCATATCTTGGCTGATTAACAAAAATAGGGGATCCCCTCGAAAAAAACTGGCGTGGGGTCCCCCCTATTTTTGTTAACCAGCCAGATGAAGCAGACCGCTGAGGCCTGGATTTTCAGGCTGTTAAGGAGCCAAGATCCATGGACCTTGCCAGCCTGATAATACCAGGCCACAGCAGTCTGCATATCTTGGCTGATTAACAAAAATAGGGGATCCCCTCGAAAAAAATTGGCGTGGGGTCCCCCCTATTTTTGTTAACCAGCCAGATGAAGCAGACCGCTGAGGCCTGGTTTTTCAGGCTGGTAAGGATCCAATATCCATGGACCTTGCAAGCCTGATAATACCAGGCCACAGCAGTCTGCTTAGCTTGGCTGGTTAACAAAAATAGGGGATCCCCTCGAAAAAAAAACGGCGTGGGGATCCCCCCTATTTTTGTTAACCAGCCAAGTAAAATGCAGACTGCTGCGGCCTGGTATTAAAAGACTGTCAAGGCCCATGGATTTTGGCCCTCAACAGCCTGATAATACCAGGCTACAGCAGCCCCACATTTGGCGCATCAAAAGATGTGCCAATTGTGGCACTTTACCCGGCTCTTCCCACTTGCCCTGTAGCGGTGGCAAGTGGGGTAATAAGGGGTTAATGTCACCGTTGATTGCACGGTGACAATAAGCCCGGTTAATAATGGAGAGGTGTCAATAAGACACCGATCCATTATTAATCCCAAAGTTATTAAATGTATAAAAAAAAGACAAAGCAAGAAAAAAGTATTTTAATGAAATAAAAGAGACAACACAGTTTTCATTAATTTTATTACTCTCTCATTCCTGCGACGCCATCGATCTCCTGTAAAAAAAGAAAAAAAACAAACCAACAGTATACCACCTGTCCGACGCAGTCCATAACGATAGTCCCACGACGATCCAACTCTGCTACATCGCAATGACAGGCAGAGCCTGTCATCGCGACGCAGCACAGCTGATTACCTGCTTCCCCGGCGGTGACGTCATCGGACTGACTGCTTTACGGCCGGGATTACCCAGCAGTCACTGCAGTTATCGCGAGAAACTGCATGTGACCGCCGGGGAAAGAAGATTGCGGCCATGAAGCAGTCCAGGACGTGACCGCCGGAGATCTTCTGCCAGGTAAGTGCCGCTGACTCCTGACAGACCCGACCGACGGACACTGACAGTGACAGTGACAATCCCGATTCCGGTATCCGATAAGACGAAAATATCGGAACTCGGAATCGGAATTCCGATACAGCCAATATCGGCCGATACCCGATATTTGCAGTATCGGAATGCTCAACACTAGTCAGGAGCCATTACAGTAATGAACCCCTCAACAAAAATATGTCCAAATATGGGTGTAAACCGTGTGGATCATGTGTGGCATGTCCGAATGTCACCAGGGCACAGAGATTTGCCAATTCTGATAATTCTCGGGAATTTAATATCAGGCATAACATCTCTTGCACTTCCACATGTGTAATCTATTTTGCCACGTGTCCATGTGCCCTCATCTATATTGGTCTCACCACGAGACAGTTGAAGGTGAGGGTACGTGAACACGTTTTGGGTATCAAAGCTGCAAAAGATGTGGAAGACATTTCTGCCGTAAAAACCATCCCGAGGCATTTCAGATTACACCACGATTGTGATTCTTCTGGTCTGAAAGTTTCAGGGATAGACATGCTTGCCACCAATATTAGGGGCGGCAATGTGAACAAGAAATTGGCCCAGTTAGAGGCCAAATGGATTTGGACCCTAAACACAGTCTCTCCATTCGGTCTCAATGAGAGTCTTTCATTTGCACCTTTTTTATGAATTTTTAATGTGTTTTAATCATTTTATATTATTTTCTAGTTACCGTGGATCATTGAGATAATTTTCTCCATTAGAATATACAACTTACTACAAGCAATTTTTGCCAGATGATTTCAGCATCTATTTATGAAGAATTGTCTTAAAGATGGATACAATCTTACTATCTTCATCAATTGTCTTAGATGTATTTTGTTAATATTATTTTGGGTTGTATATTATAGGTATGTTTGTAATATTGTACTAATGCTATTTGTTAAGCGTAATATGAAGGGTTAATAGATGTGTTTTTGTCCTATTTGCATAAACATATGATAATTAGCTTTGATGTTGCGGCTCGCCTTTTTGACTCCAATGTTCTCTGTCTTATGGATAATCGAAGATCCTTGTTGTGGTATATCAATATTGGAGAGTCCGCTCTGCATCAAGTCTGTTAGCATTAGTATGTGATTTACCTTGCTAGCATTTGTGATGTGCGCATGAGCGGTAGGCCTGTTCGGGTTGTCGTCATGGCAGCGTCGTCTACAAGTGACCGGACATGTCGTGGTTTCGATGTGGATGGTCACATGACGCCGGCTGTGATGCGTCTTCCGTCACACGCCTGCTGCGCATGCGCCATGAGATCACACGCCGCAAGATTGCCTATTTAAAGACCACGGTCATAGCTATTACCATCCCCATGACTAAGGAAGCTAATTCCGAAACGCGCGTTGGGGCGCGTTCTAGGCAGACTCACACATTGCCACTGGGTCTCCAGGTACTGTTCTCTAAAGCGTTCTTTATGTGCACAGCACGGGATTCACTTTTGCAACATTGTTTGATTACAGGGAGCAGCGCTATTAATATAGCATAACTTATGGCCAGTATTTATTCAATGCACTTTATTGTATGCACTTTATATGTCACAATGGAAGGCATATAGCCAAAGCGTTGTATACTTTGATGTGTAGCAATTTGTTTATTTTGGTATTTTCTGATATATGTGCACACCTTTTTTGCAGTTTATCTTTTTATACACATTGTTGGTGATTTGGTAGCATATGTTTTTTGCACTGAAGTATACTTTTTCACATATTTTCTGGCGTATTGATTATTTTATAAGTGCGTTGGTATCCTGATACGAGATAATGAATATTGTCATGTGATTTATTACATCCTAGCACCTGGTGATTTATACGAGTATCCCAGTATATTAGGCGATTTTTTGTGTGTGTCATCCTATTTTAATTTTTTATTATAAATCTCATTTAAGGTTTTTTGAATGTCTGTGCATCATAATTGTTTATTATAAATAACATTTTGCATTATTATAACCTATTTGGTTTAGCTGGTTTCTGTCTACTTGTCATGTATAGTGTACAGTTCCTATAGCGTCTTGTGCTTGGGTGCGAGGAAAACACATGAGACATAGGTTGATATGAAATGACTTGTATTACTTCATACAAGCATGCAGAAAAGGTCACACAGTTTGCAGGAACAGAGGCAGGAGAACACAGCAGGCCAGAGTAACTTCAAGCTCTACAATAACTCTCCAAGCAGGTTCAGGATCTCTTCTCTGTACCGTAATTCCTCTGCAAACATGGATTCACCAGACAGCAGGTTTCCAAAGTCCAAAAGTGTTCCAAAGTTCCTCAGTAGGAAATAGCTGGAGTCCAAAATCCTAGGTTTCCAGGAGTCAGGTCACAGGCTGACTGAGGCTTGATTCAGGAGCACTGATTGTTCAGCTGAGGCTGCTTAAGAAGCAAGAGGGAGAGAATCAGGGCGGGAACATGAAAACTGAAAACTCCATATTAACTGAGGGCAAGAGCTGCAGAAAGACAGAAAGCAAAATGGCCGATGGAAAACTGAGTTTCAAGGAACACGTCAAAAGAGACAAAGAACCTTACATTACTCCCCCCTTAAGGACAACCTCCGGTTGACCTCAGACCAGGCTTGTCAGGGTACCTCTGATGAAACTGGCGGAGCAGGCGAGGAGCATTTACATTATTGACTGGTTCCCATGAGTTGTCCTCCACTGGGTAGCCCTGCCATTTAATCAAATATTGCAACTGATTTCTGTACAACCTGGAATCTAGAATCCTTTCCACCATAAATTCTTCCTGACCATCGACCAGCACTGGGTCAGGGCAAGGAGAAGAGCGTCCAGGAAACGTATTGGGTGTTGCAGCCTTTAGTAGGGATACATGAAAGACAGGGTGGATTCTCATAGTTCTGGGCAGTTGAAGACGACAAGCAACAGCACTTATAATCTTACTGATCTTATAAGGTCCAATGTACTTATGTCCCAATTTAGACAATGGAATCTTTATTTTAAGATTTCTGGTTGACAGCCAGACCAAATCTCCTACCTTGAAAGCTGGTGCAGGTTTACAAAATTTATCTGCTGCTTTCTTGTACCTTTCCTGAGCCAATTCTAGATTTTCCTTTAGAAGATCCATATTCTTTTGTAAAGAAGTGATTCTTTCAGCCACTGCCGGCAAGGGCGTATCTATGGGAAATCGAGGAAGAATGTTAGGATGATAACCTAGATTGGAGTAAAAAGGAGACTGCTTAGTGGAGGCGCTCTGAGAGTTATAAGAGAACTCAGCCAGTGGAAGTAGATCCACCCAATCATCTTGTAGGTGGCAGATAAAGCAGCGGAGATACTGCTCCAGGGTCTGATTGGTTCGTTCTGTCTGTCCATTAGTCTGGGGATGAAAAGCAGAAGAAAGGTTTACTTTAATGTCCAATGCGGCACAGAAATTTTGCCAAAACCTTGAAGTGAATTGCACCCCTCGATCCGAAATGACCTCATCCGGTACTCCATGTAAGCGAAACACATTCTTAATCATCAAGTCTGATGTCTGTTTTGCAGTGGGTAAGCCGACACAAGGGATAAAATGAGCTGCCTTTGTTAGACGATCAACCACCACTAGAATGGTGTTCTTCCCTTGAGAGGTTGGTAACTCCACAATGAAGTCCATAGAAATGGATCCCCACGGGCGGGACGGGGTGGGAAGAGGTTGCAACAGACCAGTTGGTGAGGAGCGAGGTGTTTTGCATCTTGCACAGACTTCACATGAAGTGACATAGTTTAAAACATCTTTCCTGTAAGTGGGCCACCAAAAGAAACGAGAAAGAAATTCTTGTGTCTTTAGAATTCCCCTATGCCCGGCTATCTTGGAATCGTGGATGAGTTGCAATACTCTCAATCTGACTGTTTCAGGTATATACAGACGTTGTCCCTGAATCCACACACCATTCTTAAAGACAAGACTTACGTCCCTTGGGGGTTGAGCCAACAAAGAATCCGCATGGTATGCTTCCTTGATGTCCTTAAGTAGGTCTTGATTATGAATCACTCCCAGGAATCTAGATTCAGGAAGAATAGTCTTAGGAGGAGTAAGTGGACGTGTCTCTGCTGAATGAATCCTAGAGAGTGCATCAGCCTTTCCATTGCGCGATCCTGGTCTATAAGAAATGACAAAATTAAATTGGTTTAGGAAAAGATTCCAGCGAGCCTGGCGAATAGTCAGGCACTTAGCCGACCTGATAAATTCAAGGTTACGATGGTCTGTCAGGACGACTATTTGCTGTGCAGCTCCCTGAAGAAGGTGTCTCCATTCCTTGAAGGCGGCAATAATGGCCAACAATTCTCTATTGCCCACATCGTAGTTCCTCTCAGCCGAATACAACTGCTGGGAAAAGAAGGCACAGGGATGCAAGACATTCTTCTCACCTGTTCTCTGAGAGAGTATAGCTCCAACGGCACAGTCTGAAGCATCCACCTCTATTATGAAGGCAAGCTCGGGGTTGGGATGTACTAAGATAGGTGCGGTGGTAAATTTGTCCTTTAAACAGGAAAATCCTTCCTGAGCTTGCGGGGTCCAGGAGAACCTAGACTGTTTCCGGGTAAGTTGGGTGATAGGTGACACTACCTCAGAGAAATTCCTAATGAAACGTCTATAGAAGTTGGCAAACCCGATGAAGCGCTGCACCTCCTTCACATTTCTAGGAATTGGCCAATCCTTGATGGCTTGGGTCTTGCTTCCATCCATACTAATCCCTTGCGTAGATAGTACATACCCCAGAAATTGAATTTCGGTCCTATGGAATTCACACTTTTCAAGTTTGATGTAGAGATGGTTTTCTCTTAGGCGTTCTAAGACCATTCTCACATGTCCATGATGTTCCTCTGTGGAGTTAGAAAAAATTAGAATATCATCCAGATAAATCACCACAAATGTATCTAGGAGATCCCTGAAGATGTCATTCACCAAGTGTTGGAAAGTGGCTGGGGCGGTACTCAGACCAAAAGGCATAACTAGATATTCGAAGTGTCCATAGCATGACCTGAATGCAGTCTTCCATTCATCCCCAGGTCTAATACGGACCAAGTTATAGGCCCCACGGAGATCCAGTTTAGAGAAAATTTTGGCGTGCCGCACTCTCTCCAACAATTCAGGGATTAAAGGCAATGGATAACGGTTTCTAATAGTAACCTTATTGAGTTCCCTATAGTCTATGCAGGGTCTCAGAGATCCATCTTTCTTCTTCACAAAGAAGATGGGTGCACCTGCGGGAGATGAAGAGGGGCGTATGAAGCCTTTGGCTAGATTTTCATCTATGTAGTCCTTCAAAGCTTTTAGCTCGGGCCCCGCTAGGTGGTAGATCTTACCAAAAGGTATCTCGGCTCCAGGCAATAATTCGATTGGACAATCATATGGACGGTGAGGAGGAAGCTGATCAGCGTTCTTCTTGTCACATAAATCCACATAGTCCTGGTATACAGCTGGTAGTTCAGGGACTGACATGGTTCCTTTAGGAACAGAGCAAGCTGAAACTCCTTGACTCATCTGTTTCTCCGGAAAGTGTAATTCCTTGGTCTCCCAGTTAATCGTAGGATTCTGCGCCTGCAGCCATGGTAGCCCTAGAATAATGGGAAAGTGGGGAGAAGAGATAAGCATAAAATACATTTTCTCCTGATGATCTTTACCCATAAGGACCCTCAAAGGCTCTGTTTCCTGATCCACTGGTCCAGAGGTCAGCAGGGAGCCATCCACAGTCTCCATCTGTACTGGAGTAGCCTTCTTCACTGAACGTATCCCGTTTCAGAGCAAAGGAGATATCCATAAAAATTTCCACTTGCTCATGAGTCGATCATAGCAGAGCTAGACACCCAGACTGAGTCCACCCAGAGTTTGATGGAAAGGAAGCAATGAGAATTATTTATTTTACAACTCAGCTGGGACACCGCTGAGGAAACTTGAAAAATTGCAGAGTTTATACCATCATTGTCCCCAGAACTAACAGAGTTTAAGTCCGAAAAATCAAGATCTCTTGCAGCAGATCTCTCTGGAGTCTGAGGCTCGGACATGACAGAGCTCCTCTCGCAACACTCACAGTGAATGACTGCTGCAGTAGTCTTACGAGAACGGCTGGGGCAGTTTATAATGAAGTGCCCTGACTTACCACAGTAAAAACATAGATTTTCCTTTATACGATGTTCTTTGCGTGCATCACTAACCCGTCTTTGTAAAGAGTCCACCTGCATGGGTTCAGGTTCTGGTTCCCTTGTGATCCTACTCAAAGGTTCCTTAGCTGAGGAGGGAGGTAGGAAAAGGTTAGTGCGATTATTTTCGAACCATCTCTCTTGTCTGCGTTCAGTCAGACGAGCATCAATACGGATACAATAGTTAATAAAGTCACCTAACGCAGTGGGAGGGTCGGCACGAGCAAGTTCATCCTTAATCAGTGGAGACAACACTTTCCGAAAAATAGATTTTTTGGCGGAAGTGTCCCAAGTGGTATCAAGAGCCATCTCCTGAAATCCAAGGCATATTCGGCTACTGAACGCTTACCTTGGCGCAAAGTTAACATGGCTGCTTCAGGTGTTGCACCTCGATTGGGGTCATCAAACACCTGCCCCATGGCTGAAATAAAAGCATCAAGGTGATTCAAACAATCATCCTCAGTCTCAATCAGAGGGTTTGCCCACATCAAAGCCTTATTGGTAAGCAACATGATTATAGTAAGCACTTTGGATCGTTCAGTGGGAAATTGTGAAGCATGTGCAGAGAAAAATAGATTGCATTGGTTAATAAATCCCCTGAATTTCTCACGTTCACCGCCAAAACGAAAAGGAGGTAACTTGGGGATCCCAGAACTCGGGGTTATGGCAGGAGCCTGGACTCGTTCCTCTAGAGCCTCAATCCTGGCTCGTAATTCCTGAGTAGTTTGTCCAAACACTTGCAAATTATGATTAGTGAGGTCCTGTAGGCTTGCAAAACGGGTCTTTATAGTCTGTATATCTGCAAGGATTGTATCAGTCACTCCGCAAAGCTCTTTTATGCGGGCCTCCATCTTCCAGATCTTTTAAGGCAGAAGTGCTGGAAGGAGAAGAGGAAAGGAAAAAAAAAAAAAACAATAGTGTTTACCTGTGGTAACACTCCAGAGTAACATTTAAGGGAATGCGCTCACCTGGAATGGTTGTGAGAAGTCACAACCACTGTCATCACAGAAGGTATTAAACGGACATCTGATATCCACAGTCACAGCAGACACGGCTTTCCCAGACCCAGCAGACACTAAACATTGGCTCCTGAATCTTGTCATGTATAGTGTACAGTTCCTATAGCGTCTTGTGTTATGTTACGGTAGCTGAGGAGTGCAGGTAAAAAAGGAAATACACCAGAGCAGTTGGAATCTATGAGATTGCAGTACCCTGACTAACCACCGCAACTAGAGGCAGCCGTGGAGCGTTCCTACGTTGGTCCTAGACGCCTCGTCACAGCCTGAGAAACTAACTACACCTAAAGATAGAAATAGGAAAGCTATCTGCCCCGGAGCAGAACCCCAAAGATAATAGAAAGCCCCCAAACATGTAATGGCGGTTAGACAAGAGGAAATACTGACACAGAAAGAAAATAGTATGAGCAAACGCTGGGGCCCAAACTATCTAAATAGAAAAGGACAGGAAGGGTACTTACTGCAATCTCAGAAAACCCTGAAAAAACACCAACTCTACTAATTTCAAAATCACCTGAGATCACACGACCTCTACCACCTAAATTAGTTCTCTGGTGTAACAAAAACAAAACAGCAGCCACTGAAAAAAAAACTGGAAAAAGCAAAAGTACAAAACACAGTGGCTGGACAAAACTGAGAGGGCAAAAGCCCCCGGAGGGGACCCTGAAGGCCCCCACAGAAGTGCAGGACAAAATGCAAAAATATAGCAAAAACACAAAATAAGAAGTTGTCTTATCTGATAGCAGGAGATGCAGACACGACACAGCAGGCTACAAGGGAAACTGGAAAGAAGGATTCAGACCAGAACAATTGATCACCGGCAACCCTGATGGGAAAATGACTCCCTTACATAAGACCAATCAGTAACACCTGATTCCCAGTCCTCACAATCCTCACTAGTACCGCTTGTAACCACCAGAGGGAGCCTCTGCTCAGAACTCATCTCAAACCCATTCACAACAGTACCCCCCCTTGAGGAGGGGTCACCGAACCCTCATTTGAGCAACCAGGTCGGTCAGGATGAGTTCTATGATACGCACGGATAAGTCTCCTAGCATGGATGTCCGAAGCAAACACCCAAGAATTGTCTTCCTGACCATAACCTCTCCATTTAATCAAATACTGGAGTCTTCGTCTAGAAAAACGAGAATTCAATATTTTCTCAACCACATACTCCAGATTGCCCTCAACCAAAACAGGGTCAGGAGGCACAGCAGCAGGAACCACTGGCTCAACAAACCTCTTCAACAAGGACTTGTGGAACACGTTATGGATCTTAAATGTCCCTGGAAGAAGCAAACGAAAAGAAACAGGATTAATAATCTCCATGATCTTATAAGGTCCAATGAACCTAGGCTTAAATTTAGGAGATGCTACTCTCATAGGAATATTCTTTGAGGACAACCAGACCAAGTCCCCCACATTAAACCGAGGACCATCAGTCCTATGCCGGTTAGCAAACCGCTGGGCCTTCTCCTGAGAGAGGGACAACCTCTCCACTACCTGGTCCCAAATCTGCTGCATACGCTCAACAACAGAGTCAACACCTGGACAGACAGAAGCCTCCGTCTGTCCTGAAGAAAATCGAGGGTGAAACCCAGAATTACAGAAAAACGGAGACATCAAAGTGGTAGAGCTAGCCCTATTATTAAGAGCAAACTCAGCCAAAGGCAAAAAAGAGACCCAGTCATCCTGATCAGCAGACACAAAGCATCTTAGATAAGTCTCCAATGTCTGGTTTGTTCTCTCAGTTTGACCATTGGTCTGAGGATGAAATGCCGAGGAGAAAGACAATTGAACACCCAGTTTAGAACAAAAAGTCCTCCAAAATCTGGAAACAAACTGGACTCCTCTGTCAGACACAATGTTCTCAGGAATGCCGTGTAAACGAACCACGTGCTGAAGGAACAACGGCACCAATTCAGAGGAGGAAGGCAACTTAGGTAATGGCACAAGATGTATCATTTTGGAAAACCTATCACAAATTACCCAGATGGTGGTCATTCTCTGAGAAACAGGAAGATCGGAAATGAAATCCATAGAGATATGGGTCCATGGTCTCTTGGGCACAGGCAATGGCATCAACAAACCACTAGAGCGAGAGCAAGGCTTGGAGCGAGAGCAAGTCCCGCAGGACTGCACAAATTCCCTGACATCGCGAGACAAGGTAGGCCACCAAAAGGACCGACTAACCAAGTCTCTGGTACCAAAAATTCCGGGATGCCCAGCCAATGCGGAACAATGAATCTCAGACATCACACTCTTTTTCCATTGGTCCGGGACAAACAATTTTCCAACAGGGCAGCGCTCGGGCCTATCCTCCTGACACCCCTCCAGAGCAAGTCTCAAATTGGGCGAGATGGCGGAAAGAACTACACCCTCCTTCAAAATAACAGAGGGATCAGATAGCTCAGGAGAGTCCGCAAGGAAACTCCTCGAGAGGGCATCCGCCTTAACATTCTTAGTGCCAGGAAGAAAGGAAACCACAAAATTAAAACGTGTGAAAAACAAGGCCCACCTGGCCTGTCTAGGATTGAGTCGCTTGGCAGATTCCAGATAGACCAGATTCTTATGGTCCGTAAGGACCACCACCTGATGTTTGGCTCCCTCCAGCCAATGTCTCCACTCTTCAAAAGCCCACTTCATGGCCAATAACTCCCGATTACCCACGTCATAATTACGTTCAGTAGGAGAAAATTTTCGAGAGAAAAAGGCACAAGGGTTACTTTTAGAGGTCTCTGGATCTTTTTGGGACAAAACGGCACCTGCCCCAATTTCAGAGGCATCAACCTCCACCTGAAATGGCAGAGAAACATCAGGCTGCCGTAGAACAGGAGCAGAAGTGAATCTCTGCTTAAGTTCCTGAAACGCAGAGACTGCCTCAGGAGGCCAATTCACCACATCAGAACCCTTTCTGGTCAAATCAGTTAATGGTTTAACAATAACCGAGAAATTACCAATAAATTTACGATAAAAATTGGCAAAACCCAAAAATCTCTGAAGAGCCTTTAATGAAGTAGGTTGGACCCAATCACAGATGGCCTGAACCTTGACCGGGTCCATTTCAATAACAGATGGGGACAAAATGAATCCCAGAAATGAGATCTTCTGTACGCCAAAAAGACACTTTGATCCCTTCACATACAGAGCATTCTCTCTCAAAATCTGGAATACAGTTCGAACATGTTTCACATGAGAGTCCCAGTCATTAGAAAAAATCAAGATATCATCCAAATAAACAATCAGAAACTTGTCCACAAAATCCCTGAAAATGTCATTCATGAAGGACTGGAAGACGGAAGGAGCATTAGTGAGCCCAAAGGGCATCACAAGGTACTCAAAATGCCCTTCAGGGGTGTTAAATGCCGTCTTCCATTCATCCCCGTGCTTAATGCGAATAAGGTTATACGCCCCCCTGAGGTCAAGCTTGGTAAACCAAGTAGCGTTTTTCACCCTGGAAAACAGGTCAGAAATCAAGGGTAACGGGTATTGATATTTCACAGTAATATTGTTCAAGAGACGATAATCAATACACGGCCTTAATGAACCATCTTTTTTGGCCACAAAGAAAAAACCGGCACCTAAGGGTGAAGAGGATGGTCTGATATGACCCTTCTCCAATGATTCCTTGATATAAGACCGCATAGCGTCATGTTCAGGTACAGACAAGTTAAAAAGGCGACCTTTAGGGAATTTACTACCTGGCACTAATTCAATAGCGCAGTCATAGCTCCTATGGGGAGGTAAGGATGCAGATTTACTTTCGCTAAACACATCAGAAAAATCAAACAAAAAGTCAGGAACATCCTCAGCCTGGGGGGAGGCAGATAAAACAGGAGTGTTGGTATTAACACATTGGCAGCCCCAACTGGTTACAGACACAGATTTCCAATCCAAAACAGGATTATGAGACTGTAACCAAGGGAAACCCAGCACTATAATGTCATGCAGATTATATAGAACCAAAAATTTGCAGCACTCCTGGTGATCAGGTTCAACCCTCATTATCACCTGAGTATAAAACTGGGGTTTATTCTCAGCCAAAGGGGTAGAATCGATCCCCAGTAAAGGAATAGACTTCTGTAGGGGTATCAAGGGAAACCCACAGCGTTTAGCAAAATCATAATCCATCAGGTTAATAGCTGCTCCAGAATCAACGAAAGCCTGAGCAGAAAATGAGGACAGAGAGCATATCAGAGTGACAGTTAATAAAAACTTAGTCTGAACACTACCCAAGACAACTGAGCGTGCAAAATGTCTTCCCCGCTTAGGGCAGACTGAAATAGCATGAGAGGCATCACCACAGTAGAAACATAACCCATTGCGCTTTCGAAACTCATGACGCTGTGCCCAGACACCACTCCATCACACTGCATGGGCTCAGCAGCTGGCTCACAAGGCAACACCACTCCACGCATACTTCTCCGCTCACGCAAACGTCTGTCAATTTGAATCGCTAATGACATAGAATCATTGAGACCAGAGGGGACAGGGAATCCCACCATAACATCCTTTACATTATCCGACAGACCCTTCCGGAAAAGGGCCGCCAAAGCGTCGTCATTCCACTTGGTCAGGACTGCCCACCTACGGAATCTCTGACAGTATAACTCAGCGTCATCAAGCCCCTGATTTAATGCCAACAAGGCTTTTTCAGCTTGATCAGTGACATTAGGCTCATCGTACAATAACCCCAAAGCCTGAAAAAATGCATCAACATCACTCAAAATAGGATCCCCAGGTATCAGGGAAAAAGCCCAATCCTGAGGATCGCCGCGCAGGAGAGAGATGATAATTTGAACCTGCTGCGCTGCGTTCCCTGAGGACTTAGATTTTAAGGCAAGAAACAATTTACAATTATTTTTGAAATTCTGAAACTTAGCTCGATCCCACAAAACAAATCTGGCATGGGGATCCTAGGTTCCACAACAGGCAACCTAGCAAGATATGCAGCAATACTCTGAACCTCAGTGGCAAGCTGATCCACACGGCCAGACAACTGTGCAAACTCCATTGGGAGAAAAGATCCTCCCCAGCACCCAGAGATACAGAGGGAAAAAAAAAAAAAATGCAACAAACAGAAAAATATCTCTGACAACTCTGACAACCTTTCTTCCTTCACAATATTTTTTCCCTTCTGTGAGTACCATACAATTTTTATGGCCGGTGATACTGTTATGTTACGGTAGCTGAGGAGTGCAGGTAAAAAAGGAAATACACCAGAGCAGTTGGAATCTATGAGATTGCAGTACCCTGACTAACCACCGCAACTAGAGGCAGCCGTGGAGCGTTCCTACGTTGGTCCTAGACGCCTCGTCACAGCCTGAGAAACTAACTACACCTAAAGATAGAAATAGGAAAGCTATCTGCCCCGGAGCAGAACCCCAAAGATAATAGAAAGCCCCCAAACATGTAATGGCGGTTAGACAAGAGGAAATACTGACACAGAAAGAAAATAGTATGAGCAAACGCTGGGGCCCAAACTATCTAAATAGAAAAGGACAGGAAGGGTACTTACTGCAATCTCAGAAAACCCTGAAAAAACACCAACTCTACTAATTTCAAAATCACCTGAGATCACACGACCTCTACCACCTAAATTAGTTCTCTGGTGTAACAAAAACAAAACAGCAGCCACTGAAAAAAAAAACTGGAAAAAGCAAAAGTACAAAACACAGTGGCTGGACAAAACTGAGAGGGCAAAAGCCCCCGGAGGGGACCCTGAAGGCCCCCACAGAAGTGCAGGACAAAATGCAAAAATATAGCAAAAACACAAAATAAGAAATTGTCTTATCTGATAGCAGGAGATGCAGACACGACACAGCAGGCTACAAGGGAAACTGGAAAGAAGGATTCAGACCAGAACAATTGATCACCGGCAACCCTGATGGGAAAATGACTCCCTTACATAAGACCAATCAGTAACACCTGATTCCAGTCCTCACAATCCTCACTAGTACCGCTTGTAACCACCAGAGGGAGCCTCTGCTCAGAACTCATCTCAAACCCATTCACAACAGTCTTGTGCTTGGGTGCGAGGAAAACACATGAGACATAGGTTGATATGAAATGACTTGTATTACTTCATACAAGCATGCAGAAAAGGTCACACAGTTTGCAGGAACAGAGGCAGGAGAACACAGCAGGCCAGAGTAACTTCAAGCTCTACAATAACTCTCCAAGCAGGTTCAGGATCTCTTCTCTGTACCGTAATTCCTCTGCAAACATGGATTCACCAGACAGCAGGTTTCCAAAGTCCAAAAGTGTTCCAAAGTTCCTCAGTAGGAAATAGCTGGAGTCCAAAATCCTAGGTTTCCAGGAGTCAGGTCACAGGCTGACTGAGGCTTGATTCAGGAGCATTGATTGTTCAGCTGAGGCTGCTTAAGAAGCAAGAGGGAGAGAATCAGGGCGGGAACATGAAAACTGGAAACTCCATATTAACTGAGGGCAAGAGCTGCAGAAAGACAGAAAGCAAAATGGCCGATGGAAAACTGAGTTTCAAGGAACATGTCAAAAGAGACAAAGAACCTTACACTACTCCTGCCTATGGTGGTTTTCTTTCCCATTTCAATTCTTATGCACTTGGGTGTTTGGTAGTTCTTCCTGATGGTCAACCATCCACACTTGTAAGTGGTTACATCAGTTGGGTGTGTCACATTATTATTAGGTTCATTGTGATATTCATTTTTCAATAATTGTATGAACATACACCGTGTTGATTCCACTTCTGTTAACAAAAGTCTTATACAGTACAGACCAAAAGTTTGGACACACCTTCTCATTCAAAGATTTTTCTGTATTTTCATGGCTATGAAAATTGTAGAATCACACTGAAAGCACCAAAACTATGAATTAACATATGTGGAATTATACATTGCACTTTACAAAAAAGTGTGAAACAACTGAAAATATGTCTTATTTTCTAGATTCTTCAAAGTAGCTACCTTTTGCTTTGATTACTGCTTTGCACGCAGAAAAGGTGAATGGATGGACTCTACATGCCTGGTTCCCACCGTGAAGCATGGAGGAGGTGGTGTGATGGTGTGGGGATGCATTGCTGGTGACACTGTTGGGGATTTATTCAAAATTGAAGGCATAGTGAACCAGAATGTCTACTACAGCATCTTGCAGCAGCATGCTATTCCATCCGGTTTACGTTTAGTTGGACCATCATTTATTTTTCAATAGGACAATGACCCCAAACACACCTCCAGACTGTGTAAGTGCTATTTGACCAAGAAGGAGAGTGTTGAGGTGCTACGCCAGATGACCTGGCCTCCACAGTCACCAGACCTGAACCCAATCGAGATGGTTTGGGGTGAGCTGGACCGCTCACTGCTTCAATTTTGAATAAATCCTCAACAGTGTCACCAGCAAAGCACCCCCACACCATCACACCACCTCCTCCATGCTTCACGGTGGGAACTAGGCATGTAGAGTCCAGCCGTTCACCTTTTCTGCGTGCAAAGCAGTAATCAAAGCAAAAGGTGGCTACTTTGAAGAACCTAGAATATAAGACATATTTTCAGTTGTTTCACACTTTTTTGTAAAGTGTAATGTATAATTCCACATGTGTTAATTCATAGTTTTGATGCCTTCAGTGTGATTCTACAATTTTCATAGTCATGAAAATACAGAAAAATCTTTGAATGAGAAGGTGTGTCCAAACTTTTGGTCTGTACTGTATGCAGTGTTTATTGTTTGGAAGGAGTTTTTGTATAGAAATGGAAATTGAAGATTGGAATTGGACAACTGAGATAGTGAATAATGTGTATGAAGTAGCATAGCTTCCGAGGAGGTTAGAAAGGGGGACAGAGGGAACGGTAGCCTAGGGCCCACTCACTTGGGGATTCCACCTTGAGAGGTCACCACTCTTAATTCCTGTATGCCTGTTCGTACCCCGTAAAAAAACCTGCAATAGAGGAGGGAGACAATACTGATTTCTGTTCTGTTTACCACAGGAAGATTTTAGGCCTGAGGTCTACATAATGATAGGACATGAACATCCCTGCACTGACAGAGTGATGAAATCAACGCAACGCATCACTCTGCTGTACCAGGATGCTGACTGTGCATTGTTGCTACATTAGAGTTTTGCCTGGCAGGAGGCCTTCAACAGTACAAGGAGTCATGTATTACAGGATGGAGCTGTATAAAGAGGAATGGAGTGATGAACTGCCAGATGGGGCTATATATAGAGGAG
Organism: Oophaga sylvatica; assembly: GCA_033576555.1. NCBI lineage: Eukaryota > Metazoa > Chordata > Amphibia > Anura > Dendrobatidae > Oophaga > Oophaga sylvatica. The sequence goes on from JARQOD010000004.1 coordinate 123,582,470, forward strand.
AGGACTGATGTACTGCAAGATGGGGCTGTATATAGAGGAGAGGACTGATGTACTGCAAGATGGGGCTGTATAAGAGGAGAGGACGGATGTACTGCAAGATGGGGCTGTATATAGAGGAGAGGACTGATGTACTGCAGGATGGGGCTGTATATAGAGGAGAGGACTGATGTACTGCAAGATGGGGCTGTATATAGAGGAGAGGACTGATGTACTGCAAGATGGGGCTGTATACAGAGGAGAGGACGATGTATGCAGTGAGCTTTAGGGGACAGAAAGTACTGCAGAGGCAGTAATAAAGGGCGAGAAGTGAAGGACAGAGAAAATTTAAATTGCAGCACTACATGGTTATATCTAAAGACAAAAAAACCGGGATGCCACTTCGACTATGTGAATAGTGCAACCAAGGAGCTACCCATGTAAACATAAAAAAGTGCATCAGCATTGAAGCATACACATAGAATAAATGAAATTTGAAAGCATATGGCTTTGGAGATAAGGAAAATTGGATAGTATAACATTGGCCAAACTTAAAGCACAACTCGAAGTGTCTAATCTGGTGATCTACTAATGTGAAATCCTATTAGTGAATCGATTCGGGATTCACCTCTGTAGATCCTCATTATGGTTAAGTAGATCATGTGTAAAAATCACACCGGGTGGGCGAGTGCCGATATAAGTAACATCAAAGACAAAACTGACTGCACTTCCAGACTATTGTGAACTAGGTGCAAACCAAAGGGAGCTACCCCCATGTAAAACATACAAAAAAAGGCTGCACTCAAGCATACTGAAGCATGACAACATAGAATAAATGAAATTTTGAATAGCAATATGGCTTTGGAGTATAAGGAAAAATTTGAGACGCTTAGTATAAACATTTGGCCAAACATTTTAAAGCCCACCAACCATCGTCAAGGTGGTCTCAATTCTGGTGAGTCCCTGACCTAATGTGAACATACCTCTATTAGGCTGATATCTGAATTTCTGGGTGAATATGCACCTCTGTCAGTAATGCCTGCATTTATGGGTAAAGTAGGGACCTGGTGTAATTAAAATCATATTCAAAATTTAATTTATTCTATGTTGTCATGCTTCAGTATGCTTCACATTAGTCTGGAAGTGCCAGTCAGGTTTTTTTGTCTTTTGAATGTTAGCTTACTGACCGAGCACTCTGCCCCCACCAGGTGGTGATTTTAATTACACCAGGTCCCTACTTTACCCATAAATGCAGGCATTACTGACAGAGGAGCATATTCACCCAGAAATTCAGATATCAGCCTAATAGAGGTATGTTCACATTAGGTCAAGGACTCACCAGAATTGAGACCACCTTGACGATGGTTGGTGGGCTTTAAAATGTTTGGCCAAATGTTTATACTAAGCGTCTCAAATTTTTCCTTATACTCCAAAGCCATATTGCTATTCAAAATTTCATTTATTCTATGTTGTCATGCTTCAGTATGCTTGAGTGCAGCCTTTTTTTGTATGTTTTACATGGGGTAGCTCCCTTTGGTTTGCACCTAGTTCACATTAGTCTGGAAGTGCCAGTCAGGTTTTTTTGTCTTTTGAATGTTAGCTTACTGACCGAGCACTCCGCCCCCACCAGGTGGTGATTTTAATTACACCAGGTCCCTACTTTACCCATAAATGCAGGCATTACTGACAGAGGTGCATATTCACCCAGAAATTCAGATATCAGCCTAATAGAGGTATGTTCACATTAGGTCAGGGACTCACCAGAATTGAGACCACCTTGACGATGGTTGGTGGGCTTTAAAATGTTTGGCCAAATGTTTATACTAAGCGTCTCAAATTTTTCCTTATACTCCAAAGCCATATTGCTATTCAAAATTTCATTTATTCTATGTTGTCATGCTTCAGTATGCTTGAGTGCAGCCTTTTTTTGTATGGTTAATAATCTAGCAATATTATTGGGGTAACATCTGCAGGATGTAGACCTGGAAGAAACAGAGCTCAGCAACAGCTGTTTCACATGGAACACGCTTCTTCCGACACATGCGTCACAAACAAGGACATCTCCTATTTAAAAAGCCTGCAATTAACAACCAAGGTACAATAAACATTAATTGACAAAAATACACTAATTAACATGAAAAATACATATTTAAAAGTAAGCACTAATGGTTCACATGATTAATGTAAAAATGGACTTAAGTCATGTAGTTCATTAAGCACCCGAGGACCCAAAGATTCTGGCTTCTGAATAAAGAAAATCTCTTGTGTTGATTACCATGTGACATCGGTACTGGATCATGATACAAATTCATGAACCGCAAACAATAAGGATCACTGTTATGTACCTTTTCCCCAATGTAAGTGAATGAAGATGTTCGCTAAAGCGTTTGTAGAAAGGGTGAATATTTTGTCATGTATTGAACCTTCCACAATCACATATAATTGCTAAGCCAAAAACTTACTTTGGCATGAGGTGATTCAAGTTGTATGTATATACCCATGTAAATTTACATGCATAGGTGTGAGCATTAAATGTTGGAATGTTAGCCTTTCAACATCGCGGCTAACCCCGCATTTCCCGCACGCATGTGAAAGCTTAACTTCGCGCAAAATGCTTTTTGCCGATGTTCTGAGCTGAGAGATAACATCGCACGTTACACAGCGTTTGTTCCGACGCGCAGAATCTGCGCGCATCGACAAGATCACGCTTGACATGCGGCCATGGGCTAGATCATGCAAAAAAGCCGCATGCGCATCAATTTCAGATGCGCCTGCGGAATGCGGGCGCGCAGGAAAACGATGTGTGAACTGCTTCTCGATAGAGCAAATCAAGTGGGCTCACAGATAACAAGTATAATGGAAGTCAACGGGAAACTCGAGCATTTTCCTGGCGGCATCCCCGGAGGTCTGGACGAGGTCTAAAAATTGGCTGAAAATAATGAAAACATCGCTAAAATGGCATGGGAACAGCATGGGGAAGACCCCTGGAAGCATCTCTGAATCCCAGGATGCTGCTGGGAACAATGTTGTCAGAATATTACGCCACTTTTACGAACTAACCATAAAACATACAAAACCGCACTTAAAATAGATTTGACTAGAAAAAAATGTTAAGAAACATTCTTTCCAGGCTAATGACTTGTAAATAATGCAAAATAAATAATAGAAAATTCTCCTCCACACCTTGGTATATGTTCACGTAACGTTTTTGCTGCAGAAAATGTAATTTTATAATTTTAATACCTTATCTAGCCATGTGGTGTGTGAGACATGGTCAGACATATCCTGTTTAATTTATGAAAGAGGGATTCTGAAATTCGCAATTTTGTTTTTCAGGAACATTAGGTGGCCACCACTATTTGTAGAGGGTCATCAGGCTGCCCTTACTATTGTTAGAGGGCCAGCAGGTGGTCCTCACTGTTGTCAGAGGGCTAACAGACAGCCCTCACTCTAATTTTAGAGGACCAGCAACCAGTCCTCACAAAGCATTTTTGAATGGCCAGCAGATGGCTTTGCTTTCCATAGCCATATATTGCAACTGCAATATAATTTATCCATCTGAGATGGACAACAACATTTTCTTTTTCAGATTAATACTATAAAGTTTGAAACTTCGAGGGCTTGCAGATCTTAGACATCCATGCCCACTTATCAAATGTCATATACAGAGGCTAACCGGAATACCGGTGTAGCTGATATTCAACTGCTGCCCTCTGCTGCTCACAAAGCCTTGCCAACATAAGTAACGTTGAGTTCGAATGCATGGTGACATCGCACATCAGTCTGTGAGCTGGAAGTTGGAAACACTGCTGCCGCACTGCCAAGGTGGCAGCAGCTGTAATCAACTTGCAGAAATGGGCACACACACAGTGTACTTTTACAAGTAGCTCAGGCTTATCTGGGAAGGTTTTGAGAAACAGCTGAACCACTAAGTTGAAACTGTAGGCCAGGCATGGTATCTGTGTGAAGTTGCCAAGCTTAAGAGCTACCACCAGGTTAATGCAGAAGGTGGGGGCAACCTGATTGAACCAGGGCCCGGAATCCTCGGTGTCAGTAGCACATATTCTGTCCCAGGGTAAGACTGGGTTTCCGATTTCCACAATGTTCACCCAGTGTGCCATCTTGGAAATGTAACATCTCTGCCACAAGCACTTGTCCAGGTGTTTGTGGTTAAGTGGACCTTCTCAGTCACATCCTTGGTCAGGCAATGACTGATGTAATGGAACACATGTATGTGTAAGGTGGGGATGTCACAGCGGGAGAAATATTGGCGGCTGGGGACTGAGTACAAAGGATGGCCGCTGCCATGAGGTTACAGAATGTTTCCATCTCCATAAGCCTAAATGGCAACATTTTCAGGGCAAGCAGTCTGGAAATGAAGCCGTTTAGTATTTTAGCCTGTGGGTGGGTGCGTATTTATGTGGTGGATGTGGTTGCTGATGCTGGTTGCAAGTGTGCAATGACAGGTGCAGGGTGGGAGTCATCTTCACCTACATCGTGGACAGGGGATTGGCGAGCATGTAGAATAGGGGAAGAGGCAGTGGTATCACCCGCAGACACTGTTTCTGGACCCTGGCGTTCGGACGAAGTACTCGGTTGCTTTGCTTGCATGTGTCTGAGCATGCTGGTGGTGGTCAGACTGGTAGTTGTGCTGACCCTGCTTATGCTGGCATGGCAGATGTTGCAAATGGTCCTGGCTGCGCAGTATGGAGGTGGTGGGGGTTAGCTCTGCATTGTTGGAATGCTTGTCTCATTAAGGCAGGGGTTGAGCGCACAGGTGGAGGCCCTAGAGGAGATAGAGGAGGCAGAAGCCGTGGAGGAAGTGTTAAATGTAAAGGTTTGTTCTGCAATCCTTGGGGATTCCAAGACTTGTGGAGCAGCGCCTGTCCCCACAGCCACCAGAGTCACCTAGTGCCCAGTCAGCAAGATGTAATACCCTTGGCCATGCTTATTCGTCCAAGTGTCTGTGGAGAAATGCACTATGGCAGACAGAGATTTAGTCAAGGAATGGGGGATGTTGTCTGCAACATGCTGGTTTAGCGCAGGCACAGCTTTCTTAGAAAAGTAATGGCAACTGTGTAATTGCGCAAAATTGGTACTGGGGGACTGTGACGGCCATCAGCTTTCAGAAACCATCTGTATCTACCAGGCGGAAAGGCAGCATTTTCGTGGCCAACAAATTGGAGATGGTGGAGTTCAACCTCTTAGTTTTGTCATGCGTAGGAGGAAACAATCTATTACGTGACCACTACTGCGGAGCCGTGGGCTGGCTGCAGTGCTGTGAGAGGGCGGAGCATGGTGAACCGGACAAACTTATGGACCATGAGAGAATTGCAAAAGGAGATGTTACTGTGGATTGAGAAACTTGTGGTGTGATCGTTCTCTATTATCGGTCAAAAACAGCAGGCATGTACGCTTCCATTGCAACTGAAGGTGGCCTCTCAGTCAGCGTGACTGGAGCGGGTAAAGAACTCGAGGTTCTGCGGTCAAAGACTCCATCTCAATAGTTGGCACGGTAACAGAGGAGGAGGAAGAAGCAGAAGATGCAATTAATGGAGTGGCTGATGGTTGTTGAGGTCCGCTGGACCGCATTTTTGCGCAGTGGTATTCCCACAGAAAAGCATGTTGATTGCGCATGTGAAGGTTCATACATGTAGTAGTCAAATTATTACACTTTTTACCTCGATTTAGTTTTTTTGCAAAGTTGGCAGATTACGTGAGTTGGCTCATCCTTTGCAGTGTCGAAAAAGGCCCTGGCTAGTCAACCCTTGCCACCCCTGGGAGCTGAAGGCCCACAGATGCTGCTGGTCAGAGGCACAGTTGTGGCTGAGGGTGCATCGCTCGTCGTGGCTGCATCACTATGTGTCTGCAACGGACGGCGCAACGTAATCTCCTCATCTTCCTCCTCAGATGACCTACTCAACTGTGTGCCTCTGTGTTCACACCAACTGGGATATAACACCTCATCATCCTCTGGGTTATCACATTCCTGGCCATTGGAGTCACCCTCCTCCTCTTCTTGCCCTGACAGCATAATACAGAACGTGTGAGCCTCAGATATCTGAATCTCATCAGGATCACCCCCCCAGAGGTTAATGTCTGATGATGAGGGTCAGGATGCTGTTCAGACCATACTTCTTCCTGTCCTGGATCCAAGCTTAAATTATTTTGGGCATTGGTGCATCTTGACTCTGCAAAGCTTTTGAGTACACTTCTGATGAACATGGCATAGAATGCATGAACAGCTCTTCAGAATCACCCTTCTGTGGTTCCGTACAGTCAGTTGACTGTTCGATAGTTGAGATGCGGGGAGAAGCAAGGGAAATTTTGGTGCCACATCTGTGGACTGTACTGGGTGTGATGTTGATGTGGAGGAAGAGGAGGAGAGGCCACTTGAAGCTGCACTTGCCATCCACTCGAGTACATACTCTTTCTGGGCATCATCGATAAGGCAAACCGCTGTGCATCTGCCAAAGTAAGGTAGTGGTGTAGTATGTCTATTAACATAAGTGGGTATCAGCGTACTCAGGACAAATTGGACAACAAATTTTTGTGTCCAATTTCTTCTGTTACCCTTGTGAAAATAAAATATTGCGGACGAAAAAATCATTTTTGTAAAAAAAAAATTAATTTTATTTTACGGCTGTACGTTATAAACTTCTGTGAAGCACTTGGGGGTTCAAAGTGCTCACCACACATCTAGATAAGTTTCTTGAGGGGTCTAGTTTCCAAAATGGTGTCATTTGTGGGGGGTTTCCACTGTTTAGGCAGATCAGGAGCTCTCCAAACACGACATGGCATCCAGCCAATTCTGCGTTGAAAAAGTCAAACGGCACTCCTTCCCTTCCAAACTCTGCCATGCACCCAAACAGTGGTTTACCCCCACATATGGGGTATCAGCGTACTCAGGACAAATTGCACAATAACTTTTGGAGTCTTGTTACCTTGGGAAAATAAAAATTGGAGTGAAAGATCATTTTTGTGGAAAAAATATGATTTTTTAATTTTACGGCTCTACGTTATAAACTTGTGTGAAGCACTTGGGGGTTCAAATTGCTCACCAAAGATCTAGATAAGTTCCTTAGGGTGTCTAGTTTCCCAAATGGGGTCACTTGTGGGGGGTTTCCACTGTTTAGGCACATCAGTGGCTCTCCAAATGCAACATGGCGTCCAATCTCAATTCCAGCAAATTTTGGTTGGAAAAAGTCAAATGGTGCTCCTTCCATTCCGAGCTCTGCCGTGCGCCAAAACAGTGGTTCCCCCCACATGTTGGGTATCAGCGTACTCAGGACAAATTGGACAACAACTTTTGTGGTCCAATTTCTCCTGTTACCCTTGGGAAAATAAAAAATAGTGACTAAAAATAATTTTTGTGGGAAAAAATAGGATTTTTTATTTTCATGCCCGGGCATTATAAACTTGTGTGAAGCACTTGGGGGTTCAAAGTGCTCACCAAAGCTATAGATAAGTTTCTTAGGGGGTCTAGTTTCCAAAATGTGGTCACTTGTGGGGAGTTTCTACTGTTTAGGCTTATCTGGGGTACTGCAAACGGAACATGACCCCCATCAACGTCTGCATTCTAAAACGTTACTACTTCCTTTCCAAGCCCTGCCGTGTGCCCAAACAGTTTCCCCCCCACATATTGGGTATCAGCGTACTCAGGACAAATTGGCCAACATCTTGTGGGGTCCAATTTCCTTGGAAAAATCAAAAATTTGGGACTAAAAAATCATTTTTGTGGAAATTGTTTCATTTTTTTTTTCACAACCCAGGCATTTTAAACTTTGTGAAACACTTGGGGATTCAAAGTGCTCACAACAGATCTAGATAAGTTCCTTAGGGGGTCTAGTTTCCAAATGGTGTCACTTGTGGGGGTTTCCACTGTTTAGGCGCATCAGGGGCTCTCCAAACGCGACATAGCGTCCGATCTCAATTTCAGCCAATTTTAGTTTGAAAAAGTCAAACGGCGCTCCTTCCCTTATGAGCTCTGCTGTGCACACAGACAGTGGTTTTCCCCACTTATGGGGTATTGGCGTACTCAGGAGAAATTGCACAACAACTTTATCTGTCCATTTTCTTCTTTTACCCTTGTGAAAAAAAAAAGTTTGTAAAAGATCATTTTTGTGGCTAAAAAGTTAAATATTCATTTTTTCCTTCCACGTTGCTTCAGCTCCTGTGAAGCACCTGAAGGGTTAATAAACTTTTTGAATGTGGTTTTGAGTACCTTGAGGGGTGCAGTTTTTAGAATAGTGTCACTTTTGGGTATTTTCTGCTATATAGACCCCTCAAAGTGACTTCAAATATGAGGTGGTCCCTAAAAAAAATGGCTTTGTAAATTTTGTTGTAAAAATGAGAAATCGCTGGTCAACTTTCCTAAGAAAAAAAAATTTTGATTCCAAAATTGTGCTGATGTAAAGTAGACATGTGGGAAATGTTATTTCTTAACTATTTTGTGTGACATATTTCTCTGTTTTAAGGGAATAAAAATTCAAAGTTTGAAAATTGCAATATTTTCAAAATTTTCGCCATATTTGCATTTTTTTCAAAAATAAACGCAAGTTATATCGAAGAAATTTTACCAATAACGTGAAGTACAATATGTCACGAGAAAACAGTCTCAGAATCGCGCAGATCCGTTGAAGCGTTCCAGAGTTATAACCTCATAAAGAGACAGTGGTCAGAATTGTAAAAATTGGCCCGGTCATTAACGTGCAACCCACCCTTGGGGGTGAAGGGGTTAACCAACCCGGCAAAACTATACAGCTGCCGGCTGCTATTCTCAGGCTGGAAAGGGGCCATGATTATGGGCCCCCCCAGCCTAAAAACAGCAGCCCCCAGATGCCCAGAAAAGGCATCTATTAGATGCGCCTATTCTGGAGCTTTGTCGGGTTCTTCCCACTTGCCCTGTAGCGGTGGCAAGTGGGGTTAATAAAGGGTTAATGCCACCTTGCTATTGTAGGTGGTGTTAAGCCAGGCTTAGTAATGCATAGGTGTCAATAAGACAGCTATTCATTACTAATCCTATAGTAAAGGAAGGGTTAATTAAGCACACACAAAGTAACAATAAAGTCTTTTAATGAATGAATACACTACACAGGTTTTAATTATTTATTGCACTGCCATTCCTTTATGATGCCCTTGTTCTCTGTAAAAATATAAAATTAAAAAACAACAATATCCCATACCTGTCCGGCGATCAGTCATGTCCCACGGCGTAAATCCATCTCAGGGGTTAATCACTTTACAGCAGGAGCGACTGCTAATGCAGACGCTCTGTCTGTAAAGCACTGGGGAATGAATGTGAGCAGCGAGCAGAGAGTCAGTGACGTCACCGCTCTCCACTGAGTCTGTGCGAGCTGCTTCCCAGTCATTCCCCAGTAGTTTACAGTCTGAGCGGCTGCATTAGCAGTCGCTCCGGCTGTAAACTGATTAACCCCTGAGATGGATTTACGCCGTGGGACCTGACTGTACGCTGGACAGGTATGGGATATTGTTGCTTTTTTATTTTATATTTTTTACAGGAGATCGATGGCATCGATTAAGGAATGGCAGTGTAATAAAGAATTAAAACCTGTGTAGTGTATTCATTCATTAAAAGACTTTATTGTTAGTGTGTGTGCGCTTATTTAACCCTTTCTTTACTATAGGATTAGTAATGCATAGGTGTCTTATTTAATAGATGCGCCTTTTCTGGGCAGCTGGGGCTGCTGATTTTAGGCTGGGGGGGCCCCTAATCATGGCCATTACCAGCCTGAGAATAGCAGCCCGCAGCTGTATAGTTTTGCCGGGTTGGTTGAAAGCCTAAGGGGGACCCCACGTCGGGATTTTCATTAATTCTCCCTGCTCGCTGTTGCCGGCAGAGCAGGGAGAATAATGACAAGCAGCTTCAGCACCACAGGCAGGGGACAGAGCTTACTGTAGCTGTCCGTGCTGGCTGTGTGGTCCTGATGCGTCACACGTGCGGCACACATGTGCCACACGGATATACCACGTTTTTACACGGACACGGATCTCTCCGGTACCGATTTTTCCGGTACCGGAAATATCTGGACATGTGAGACTGGCCTTACAGCTCATGCATCACAAAGATGTTCAACTCCTATTAAACAAGCCTCCAATCAACAACCCAGGTACAACAAACAGTAACTGACAAAAAATATAATTAACCAAAAATAGATAATAAACTAATGGTTCACATGATTAATGTAAAAATGAACTTAAGTCATGTTGTTCATTAGGTGCTAGAGGACCCAAAGACTACAGTTTCTGAATAAAGAAAATCTCTTTTTTTAGCAAATAGTTGTGTTGATCAGCACGTGACATTGGTACTGGTTCATGATACAAACCTATGAACCGTACAATTAGAATCACTATTGTGTATCTTCCTAATATGGGTGAACCTTTTCCCTCTGTAAGTGTATGAACATGTTCACGGAAGCATATGTTTAACCCTGCTGTTCTGTTCGGGTCAAAAATGACCCGTTTTGTAAATTAGATATTATTTTATTCATTCATTTTTTGATTTTGAAACTTGTGGTTCCTTCTATATTCCTAATTTACGGGGTTCATACTAAGGGTACTTTATTTTTTTTTTTCGGTGCTTTACTTTTTGCGCTACAGTTTTTTATACACTTGTTATGTTCGGGTCAAAATGACCCGTTAGCCTTTTATACTAATCTACAGCCATTTTTTGAGTAAAACAAAGGATTTTTAGTTTATTTTGAGACTACTTATTGCATCTACTATTGTTTATCAAGTTATCTAGAGTAGTTGAGAGTAGTTGTTGACTTGACACAAGGACTGAAGGGGCAAAATGTGACTTGTGATAACTTTTTTACGTCATACCAGTTGGGGCAGATATTGAAAAAAAGAAAAATGACCATGCTAGGAACAGTTAGAAAAAACAAGCCTGAGCTTCTAGAAGGTATTCTTTGCAAAAAAGATATACACAGTTCCACGTTTTATTTCACTCAAGACACAACAGTGGTTTCTTATGTGCCCAAAAAAAACAAACATGTTATTCTTATGAGCACGATGCACAAGGATGCTGCAATAAGCGATAGAGAAGACAAAAAGCCGGACATAATAATGGACTACAATGCAACAAAAGGGGCTGTAGATATACTTGACCAACTCGCAAATACGTACACTTGCAAACGAAAATCCAATCGGTGGCCAATGATTGTTTTCTATAATATTCTGGATGTGTCCGCCTACAACGCCTTAGTTTTATGGTGTGAAATTGATCAAAACTGGAACAAAAATAAACTACATAAAAGACGACTGTTTCTGGAGGAATTAGGACAATCCCTTATTAGGCCTTATGTGACAGAGAGAAAATACATCCAAGAAGTGAAGGATCAATTAAAATTGTTGAAAGAATCCAGAACCAAGCTCAAAACACACCCTCCACCAGCTCTGCTACCGAAACATCCTTCACAAGCACACCTACAAGCAAAAAAAGAAAAAGATGCAGCTTTTGTCCTCCTGCCAGTGACCGCAAAACAAATATGATTTGTTTTAATTGTGAAAAATATATATGCAACAGACATGTTTATTATTGTTGTGTTAATTGCAAAAAATAGATTAGTAGAAACCTTTTTATAAAAAAACCTGAAATTTTTATTTTTTTCTGATTATTTTTTACTATTTTTTTCAAAATGCTTTTATACTGTTAAAATTTATTTTAGTTTTAAGTTAGTTGTACTAATAGTTACCTAAAGTTGTTGTTGATGTTGTTGTAAAAGATATAGTTGATTATTTAAGCACAAGTTTGTTACTTTGCTGTAAAATGCAATTAGGCTGTTTTACATTAATCAACACAAAATTTTAAAAAATTAAGTTTTTTTATTCAATTTTTCTTTGATAATGAACAACTATGATCACACACAGTATAATAATGCAACAGGTATTCAAAAAGAACTTTTCAGTGGCTCAAAACAACATTTTAATAGGTTCGGGTCAAAAATGACCCGAACATAACAAGTGTATAGTAAACCCGAACAGAACAGCAGGGTTAAAGGGCAAATAGTTTGCCCTATATAGAACCTTCCACAATGACATAAGTTGCATAAACCAAAAATTTACTTTGGCATGTAATGAAATGATTCAAGTTATAAGTACAACTGCCCAACTGTATAAAATTAGTACAATAAGGCTACGTGCACACGTTGAGGATTTTATTGCAGATCCGCAGTGTTTTTGACAAGCGGAATTGCACCAGAACCGCAATGTAGTGCACAAGCAATGTTAATCAATAGGAATTCTGAATTGTTGCGCACATGCTGCGGAAAATTCTGTGCGGATTCGCAGCTTTTTATTTTCCGCATCATGTCAATTCTTTTTGCGGATCTGCAGTGTTTCTGCACCCATTGAATCAGTCAAATCTGCAGCTAAACCGCAAGTGTGAAAGGTCTGCAGATTAGCTGTGGATTTGCGTGCCAAAAACGCTGCAGAAAGGAAGAGTGTGGGCGGAGAATGTGTGTGAGTGAAGACTATGTAAGTGTCTGTGTGCGGGTGTTTGTCTGCGGGGGTCTGTATCTGTCTGCGGGTGCCTGTGCGTAGCCAGGCATCGTCTAATGGGAATACTAGTCCCATCTGGCTATGCCTGCAGTCATATATAACAGTGACAGCATGAGCCGATGATGGGATAGTAGTTCCATCATCCAGCGACTGTGTTCAAGTGTAAAAAAAAAACAAACCCATATTCATACTCTCCAAACAGCAAATCCGTGAATCTCTCGATCTCCTGTAATAAAAATAAACCAACACAAATACTTCCTGGTCTACAGTAGCCCTAAATAACAAATGCTCCATGGCGATCTCATGTGTAGAACCTCCGGTGATACACTGCGGGAGGATCACCTCCTGTCAGTGTATCACTCAGCCGTAGTGTTGAGCGATACGATACCGCAAGTATCGGGTATCGGCCGATATTAGCTGTTTCGGCCTTTCGATACTTAGTTCCGATATTTTCCATATATCGTATACCGGAATCGGAAGTTCCCATAATTCTTTGAGAGGCAATGTGATTTTAGTCAGCCAATGAGGAATCCTAAGAAGTGTGGGCACATCCTGTACTGCTGCGGTCATGTTAACTAATGGCATGGCTGTGATTGGATGCTGAAATGATGTCAGAATGCACTATAAAAGGCACCGCCGCCACTTTAGCGTCACTGTGCTGTGAATTCAGTAAGGGACAGAACGCTGCTGTGCTGACTCTGAGGGACAGTTAGAGATTGCGATTTAGTGTACTGTGCTGTAGGCAGGCTAGCACCAACCGCTGTGTAAAGCTTCCTTTTGCCTGCAGTGTTGTTTTAACAGCTCTGCAAGGTGTGTGTGAGTGCAGGTGACGCTGCAGTTTGCTCTGCATGCAACGCTGTCTGTAGGCATCTGCACGTGTCACTCACAGACTCTTTTTTTTTTCTTCAGTGTAATTCTTGCTGCTCCATGCAATTTAACTATTAGTGTGACGCGCTTCCATCCGTATCCAATACATTGGTTGCAAACACTATAGAAGTAGACAAAGGAGTAGCCTTTCACAGATTGTGAACAGTTGTGTTTCAGTGTTCACTTCAGTCTGTGTTTTTTATTTTTTGAGTGCACATCACGCTCCAGTTACTTGTTCAAGCACTGCTGCTTGTACTCTGCTGAGCGTGTCTCAGTGCCTCATCCTTTTCATTTCTCTCCAATTGGTTCTGCTCCATTCCATTTAAAATAAATATAATCTATTAGTGTGACGCGCTTCCATCCGTATCCAATACATTGGTTGCAAACACTATAGAAGTAGACAAAGGAGTAGCCTTTCACAGATTGTGAACAGTTGTGTTTCAGTGTTCACTTCAGTCTGTGTTTTTTTATTTTTTGAGTGCACATCACGCTCCAGTTACTTGTTCAAGCACTGCTGCTTGTACTCTGCTGAGCGTGTCTCAGTGCCTCATCCTTTTCATTTCTCTCCAATTGGTTCTGCTCCATTCCATTTAAAATAAATATAATCTATTAGTGTGACGCGCTTCCATCCGTATCCAATACATTGGTTGCAAACACTATAGAAGTAGACAAAGGAGTAGCCTTTCACAGATTGTGAACAGTTGTGTTTCAGTGTTCACTTCAGTCTCTGCGTAATAACCACGGCGTGCCCCCCTGCTGAGGGAAGAACAAATTGAAGCCGTTGTTGGTTGGATGGCAGCCAATGCATCGACTTCAATTCCTTCCACCTCCTCTCAGAAACACAACACTGTTGAGCAACCATCTGTCTGTTCACCGCCTGTCAAATTGCCCAGGCAGTCAGAGAGTTCTGTACAGGAGCCAGCTGAGTCTCTGCTTCTGTTCTCAGAATCTGTTGGCTCGCAAACACGGGCACAGGCAAGCAGCATTCTGCAATTTGAAGAAGAGGGAGTATGCAGTGATGCGCAACAGCTGTGTCTCTCTCAATCTGAAGAGGCGGGTGAGCCAGTGCCGATGGACAGCACACCGCAGAACGCATCTTATGATGATGATGAGACTCAGGTGCCAGGTTTTGTGGAGCATGGTGCTGCCCAGACCATCCAACAGCAGCAGGTGTTGGAAGAGGGTAGTGGAGATGATGAAGTCCGAAACCCAACATGGCGTGAGCAACAGGAAGGTGGTGGGAGCAGCTCTGAGGAAGAGATTGTCCCAACGGTACAAAGAGGAGGGAGAGGTAGGCTGCAGACTCGCTTGCCTGTAGCCTCCAGTTTGGCACCCGTTCGGAGCAGTTCTCTTAGAAATGTCAAAATTGGCGCTCCCATGACTTGCACTGCGTGGTCCTTTTTTGACAGACTTGTAGATGATATTTTCTATGTTCAATGCAAGCTGTGTAAGCAAAAAGTTAAAAGAGGTAAAAATATCAGTAACCTGAATACCACAAATATGTGGAAACATGTACGGACAAAGCACGTAGCTGAGTTACAAAGACACACTGGAGATGTAGGCCAACCTACAGCAGCACCTACATCTTCAGGTCGTGTTGGAGCCTCTACCTCCAGCTCACACACACCTGGTTCGGCTTCCTCACAGGATCTCCATGGAAGAACCTCGGTCACTGTTGTCCATAGACAAACTGTTATTCCACCCACAGCAGCAAGTTCACAGTCATCGTCACACTCCCAGACCACGAAACAGCCATCGGTACCACAGGCATGGGATAAAAGACGGCCATACTCGGCAAACCATCCACGAGCACAGGCTCTGAATGCTGGCATTGCAAAACTCCTGTCCCTTGAAATGCTGTCATTCAGGCTGGTGGAGACTGACAGTTTCAGGAACTTTATGGCGTTGGTAGTCCCACAATATAATGTGCCAAGCCGATTTTATTTCAGCAGGCAAGCCGTCCCTGCTCTGCAAAAACATGTCGAGGGAAACATTAAACATGCGCTACTAAATGCCGTCAGTAGCAGGGTCCACCTGACCACCGATGCGTGGACCAGTACCCATGGCCAGGGACGATACCTTTCCCTCACTGCCCATTGGGTCAATGTTGTGGAGCCGGGTACAGATCTTGCCAGTGGCGCTGTACGTGTTCTGCCAACTCCAAGGATTGCAGGAATTCAGTCTGTACACATTGATTCCTCCTCCTACTCCAGTTCCTCAGAATCATCGCTGCACGAGCCATCACGGTATACCCCACATGGACCCGTGAACGCTTACCTGTTGCGACCGATATGAGCACAGCCGTGGCCAAACGTCAACAGGCCGTCCTGAAATTAATTTCCATGGGGAATCGAAGCCACACAGCGCAGGAGCTCTGGGATGCCATCAAGCAGGAGAGCGACGTGTGGTTTTTGTCAGCTAATCTCCAGCCAGGCTTGGTAGTGTGTGACAATGGCCGAAATCTGGTGGCAGCTCTGGGCCTTGGCAACCTCACTCACATACCATGTCTGGCACATGTGCTCAACTTGGTCGTGCAGAGTTTTTTGAGGGACTATCCGGATCTTGATGCACTGCTGCACAAGGTCCGCCTAGAGTGCACTCACTTGCGACGTTCCAGCATGGCCAGATCGCGCATTGCAGCTCTGCAAGTCAGATTTCGCCTTCCTGAACATCGCATCATATGTGACGTACCCACCAGGTGGAATTCCACGTTACATATGTTGGAGCGGTTGTGTGAGCAGCAGACAGCAGTAATGGAGTATCAGCTGCAACAGGCGCAATCAACTCGCAATTTGCGCCGTTCACACTTCACCACTACTGAGTGGGCCTCTATGAAGGACATCTGCGACGTTTTGCGTGCGTTTGATGTCTCAACGCGGATGGCGAGTGCAGATGATGCACTAGTCAGCATGACTGTCCCCCTTATCTGCCTGCTTCAGAAATCACTGAAAGCACTAAAGGAAGAGGTTTTGGAAGAGGTGGAGGATGAGGAGTCACAAATTCAATTACCTTCAGGACAGTCATCGCAACGTGGTTCCTCACAAAGGGCTGGGCAGGGCTCACTTTGTGAGGAGGATGAGGAGGAGGAGGAGGAGTCAATGGAGGAGGAAGAAATCCCTACAGAGGGAGGTACACAACGCTCTAGTCAGTATGTAGAGCGAGGGTGGGGTGATGCAGAGGAGGCAGAGATGACGCCTCTTCCAGAGGACAGCCTTTGTTGGCCAGTTGGGAGTCTGCAGCACATGGTTGATTTCATGCTTCAGTGCCTGAGAAACGACCGCCGCATCGCCCACATTCTCACCACGTCAGATTATTGGGTGTACACCCTCCTAGACCCTCGCTACCGGGACAACTTACAAACCCTCATCACACCGGTGAACCGGGACCGTAAAATGCAGGAGTACCAAGACACACTGGTGCAATCCATACTGTTGTACATTCCAGCCGAGAGAGCTGCTGCTGCTGCTGCTACTGCTTTACAAAGCAGCTCTGTGCGTCGAGGCAGTGTAGACACCTCTACAACAAGAGGGAGCAGAAGCAGCGCCTCTGCACAGGGCAAGAGCTGTATGTTACAAATGTGGCGAAGTTTTGTGACAGCGCCAGCAAGGTCTACACCATTCGGGACGGCTCCAGTCACCAGGAAGAAACGTTTCCGTAAGATGGTGACAGACTACTTGGCTTTCCCTCTAAGTGTACTCCCAGATGCCTCTTCCCCTTTCAAATTTTGGGTCTCTAAGTTGGATACATGGCCAGAGCTTAGCCAGTATGCATTGGAGGTACTGGCTTGCCCTGATGCCAGTGTATTATCTGAGCGCGTCTTTAGTGCTGCAGGTGGTGTAGTAACAGACCGTCACATGCGACTATCCTCAGAGAATGTAGACTGGCTTACTTTTCTGAAAATGAACAAGGCATGGATCTCACCTGAATTTGCCTGTCCGTTTTCAGATTAAATAACTGTTTGGCAACGTTTTCCATGTCTCCTGTTATGTTCATCTTTCTACCACTTGAACTCTACTCCCTGGGCTACAACACCGCCATTTGTTGCTCGTAAGTAATTGGCAGGGGTACTGACTCCTGGCCAGCCTGGTTACAGCACGACAGCTGTTTCCTGGCAGTGTGAACGTCAATTATCCTCCAATAAGTTGTGCTGTCGTGTTGCATTCGGGTTAGCCGACTCTATGGTGCCTGCAGTTTAGGTGATTCCTATGTGTGCTGTGGGATATGTAAATAAAGGCTGTTTCCATTGTGACAATAGGACAAGCACCCACTGTAGGACTGTGTGATTCGGTAACTGCGGACGCTTGCGTCCTGTCAAATTACATTTTCATGGGTGCGTTCTGCTACCGTCCGGGGTCCAGTACCGTCAACTGGTTCTCCCCAGTGCCTTTGGCCTAGGTGCCTCCATCTCCGTATCCGAGTTCCAGCAACGTCTGCTGGTCCTTGGTAGTGCTTTGGAGCACAGGTACCTCCTGCTTAGTAACCGTGTCACAGTAACGTCAGCTGGTACTCGGTTGTGACATTGCCTCTTTTCCTTCTGCTACCCTCCGGGGTCCAGTACCGTCAACTGGTTCTCCCCAGTGCCTTTGGCCTAGGTGCCTCCATCTCCGTATCCGAGTTCCACCAACGTCTGCTGGTCCTTGGTAGTGCTTTGGAGCACAGGTACCTCCTGCTTAGTAACCGTGTCACAGTAACGTCAGCTGGTACTCGGTTGTGACATTGCCTCTTTTCCTTCTGCTACCCGTCCGGGGTCCAGTACCGTCAACTGGTTCTCCCAGTGCCTTTGGCCTAGGTGCCTCCATCTCCGTATCCGAGTTCCACCAACGTCTGCTGGTCCTTGGTAGTGCTTTGGAGCACAGGTACCTCCTGCTTAGTAACCGTGTCACAGTAACGTCAGCTGGTACTCGGTTGTGACATTGCCTCTTTTCCTTCTGCTGCCCCTCCGGGTTCCAGCACAGTCAGCTGGTCCTCGTTACTTCCATTGTCTCTTGCTCCATCTGATACCCGTCAGGGTTCCAGTAACGTCAGCTGGTTCTCGGAAATTAGACGACCTTAAAGACCACCCAGAAGAAGATGACGACAACAAGGACGACGAGCATGAAGCCAACCAGCCTGAACACCATCACAAAGAAAAAATAAAAGATTACCCAGAAGAAGATCACCAACAGGACAAAGAAGGTTAAGACAAACTACAAGATACAGAACAAGAGACAGAAGAACAATAAGCAGAAGATCAAAAAGCAGAAGAACATGAAGTATAAGACCAAAATGAAGAGCAAAATATATGCTCTAAATTCTAAGCAGAAGAAGACTAAGCAGTGTATGGGGGTGAGTCCGTTCCTCCTCGTGGTGCCCCTGGAAAATGCCTGCTGCTGCAGGCTAAACTGAACACGGACAAATACTGTTGTAATTTAAATCTTTTGTGACAGCAAGAACGGAAGGATGAACAATTCATACTTTTACAGATTACAAGTACAGGAATCTCGTCACAAATAAGAATATGATGAAGAAGATGAAGAGGAAGAAGATGAAGAATTTGAATATGAAGAAGATTAATTAGTTTAATAATAACAATATGAGTAATGTAAACAAAAACATGAATAGCAAGAAGTTTAAGAAGAAGATTAAGAAGGTGAGATGAAGAATAATTTGATGAGAAAGATGATGCTGCTGAAGATTATGAAGGAGAAAGTGTGGCACTGGCAAAAGTTAAAAGGTGAAGAGCATGGAAGTTGTGAAACATACATATTTGCCAAAATAGAAAAAAGGTTAACAACATTGTCAATTTGTTAGTCAATCCAAACGTATTTCCAAAAAAATATATATTAATGCTATTCCAATGCATTGGGTTAAACATGTATGCCTTTATTGTCTCCTCAACCTCCCCCAATACATTCTACATTAGTCTTTGTTGTTTTCCTTCATGTACAATTAACCAACAAGGCAAGAATGGTTTTTTTTAATGTCGATATTTGGTTCCCATAGACTTACATGGGACTTCCGGTATCGGAATCGGATATCGACGATATTTAGTGATATCGGCGATACCATTCCGATCCGATATTTTTAGATATCGAGCAGTATCGCTCAACACTACTCAGCCGCCATCAGAGTTCACCGGAGTACGTGCTGTCACTTGCGGCACCGCTGCATGAGAAAATTCTCACACAGCGGGAGTCCCATAAAGTGAGAGCGCGAACTCCAGTGACCTCTCAGTGATACACTGCAGGAGCTATTATCTCCTGTCAGTGTGTCAGAGACCGGTAGAGCAGTCACATCCCCTGATGTGACTGCTCTACACGTGAGATCATCATGGGACACTCGTTATTTAGGACTATGGTGAACAGGGAGTATTTTTGTTGGTTTATTATTTTATTTTTATTACAGGAGATCGAGGGCTTTGCTGGGATTAGGCGTAATAATAAAAATGGAAAACTGTTTAGTGTTATTTGAATTAAAGGACTTTATTCTGGCTGTGTCTTCATTGACCATATAACCATATAGGATTAGTAATGGATAGGTATCTTACAGATGCTTGTCCATTACTAATCCGTGAGCTTGATGTCACCTCACAATACAAAGGTGACATCAACCCCACAAATATGAACCCCACTTGCTACCGCTACAGGGCAAGTGGGAAGAGCGAGACTAAGTGCCAGAATCGATGCATCTATAAGATGCGCCATGTCTGGGGCAGCTGAAAGCTGATGTTTTTAGCCTGGGGTGGTGCCAATATACATGGCCCCTTACCAGACTATTAATATCAGCCCACAGCTGTCTGCCTAGCCTTTGCTGGTTCGATTTTATAGGGGGACCCCATGTCAATTTTTTTCTGGGGTTCCAGTAAAGTATCCAGTAAAGGCTAAGCAAACATATGTGAAAATAAAGTTATGGGAGGCTACGCAATTTTTTGTAAATTTTTTTTTTGAAAAATAAACAAATATTGCGTTTCATGCAAATTCTATGTGTGTGTGTGTGTGTCTTTTATTTAACTCTCTATGTACCATTTTATTAATGAATGTATCTGGCTGATATATTATACTAGCTGAAGAGCCCAGCGCTGCCCGTGCATAGTAACTAACTATGGTTAGTTATAACAAATTGTAATGATTATATCTATAAATATAAAGCTGAGTTTAGAGCCCCACTCACTCCGCATAGCCACATTCACTATAATATCCCACACAATCCCGTCAGCCAGAGCCTCCGGACTACTACCTCTAATTTCCCACATCGTCTCATCAGCCAGAGCCACCGGACTACTAATATCTCACATCATCCCGTCAAAGCCGCCGGACTACTACCCCTAATATCCCATATCATTCCGTCAGCCAGAGCCACCGGACTACTACCCCTAATATCCCACATCATCCCGTCAGCCAGAGCCACTGGACTTCTACCACTAATATCCCACATCATCCCGTCAGCCAGAGCCAATGGACTACTATCCCTAATATCCCACATCATCCTGTCACAGCTGCCAGACTACTACCCCTAATATCCCACATTGTCCTGTCAGCCAGAGCTACCAGACTACTCCCCCTAATATCCCACATCATCCTGTCAGCTAGAGCCACCGGACTACTACCCCTAAAATTCCACATCATCCCGTCAGCCAGAGCCACCGGACTACTACCCCTAAAATCCCACATCATCCCATCAGCCTGGGGTCAGAATCAGAGCGCTGAGTGGAATGGCCCTAACTTCCATATCGTGGATTCCTTTAAGAGAGGCCTGGCATCAGAACCAGAGCGCTGAGTGGATTTGCCCTGACTTCCATACCAATGATCCCTTTAATAGAAGCCTGGGGTGAGAATCAGAGCGCTGAGGGATTTACCCTAACTTCCATACCGGGATCCCTTTAAGAGAGGCCTGGAGTCAGTACCAAAGCGCAGAGTGGATTTGCCCTCCCTTCCATACCAATGATCCCTTTAATAGAGTCCTGGGGTCAGTACAAGAGCATTTGAAGGCAATTGCCCTGACTTCCATACCGGGGATCCCTTTAAGAGAGCCTGGGGTCAGAATCAGAGCGCTGGATGGATTGCCCACTGACTTCCATACCAATGATCACTTCAAGAGAGGCCTGGGGTCAGAATCAGAGCGCTGAGGGATTTACCATAACTTCCATACCGGGGATCCCTTTAAGAGAGGCCTGGAGTCAGAACCAGAGTGCCTAGTGGATTTACCCTAACTTCTATACCAATGATCCCTTTAAGAGACCCTGGGGTCACAACCACAGAGCTGAGTGGAATGGCCCTAACTTCCATACCGGAGATCCCTTTAAGAGAGGCCTGAGGTCAGTACCAAAGCGCAGGATGGATTTGCCCTGACTTCCATATCGGAGATCCCTTTAAGAGGGAAGATGTGCTTATGGGATGGATGATGTGTGATGGGGATATGGGCGCGGTGCGGGTGATTCATTTCTGTCATGTGCCTCTGCTTCTGTCTGGGGGGGCAGACATTGGCTGGGAGCTTATGTTCCCAGGGATGCTAGATTTCTCCCACTTGGTCAGTGTCAGCTGAGGTGTTGTCATGGAGTGAGAAAATTGTTGCTCATAGCAACTAATCACAGATCAGCTTCTATTAACCCCTTCATCCCCAAGGGTGGTTTGCACGTTAATGACCGGGCCAATTTTTACAACTCTGACCACTGTCTCTTTATGATGTTATAACTCTGAAAGGCTTCAACGGATCTTTGTAATTCTGAGATACTTTTCTCGTGACATATTGTACTTCACGTTAGTGGTAAAATTTCTTCAATATAACTTGCGTTTATTTTTGAAAAAACGCAAATATGGCGAAATTTTTGCAATTTTCAAAATTTTAATTTTTATTCCCTTAAAACAGAGAAATATGTCACACAAAATATTTAATAAATAACATTTCCCACATGTCTACTTTACATCAACACAATTTTGGAATCAAAATTTTTTTTTGTTAGGAAACTATAAGGGTTAAATTTGACAGCGATTCTCATTTACAACAAATTTACAAGCCATTTTTAGGACACTCACTTGAGTCATTTGAGGGGTCTATATGGCAGAAAATACCCAAAAGTGACACCATTTTTAAAAATGCACCCCTCAAGGTACTCAAAAACACATTCAAGAAGTTTGTTAACCCTTCAGGTGCTTCACAGGAGCTGAAGCAACATGGAAGGAAAAAATGAACATTTAACTTTTTAGTCACAAAAATGAATTTTACAACCTTTTTTTATTTTCACAAGAGTAAAAGGAGAAAATGGACAGATAAAGTTGTTGTGCAATTGCTCCTCAGTACGACCAATACCCCATATGGGGGGGAAAACCACTGTTTGGGCACACGGCAGAGCTCGTAAGGAAGGAGCGCCGTTTGACTTTTATAACCAAAATCTGCTGGAATTGAGATTGGACGCCATGTCGCGTTTGGAAAGCCCCTGATGGCCTAAACAGTGGAAACCCACCACAAGTGACACAATTTTGGAAACTAGACCCCCTATGGAACTTATCTAGATCTGTTGTGAACACTTTGAACCCCCAAGTGTTTCATTAAAGTTTATAACCCTGGGTGTGAAAAAAAGACAACAAAAGTTGTTGTCCAATTTGTTCTGAGTATGCTGATATCCAATATGGGGGGAGACCACAGTTTGAGCGCACGGCAAAGCTCGGAATGGAAGGAGCACAATTTTACTTTTTCCAACCAAAATTGGCTGGAATTGAGATAGGACGCCATGTTGCATTAGGAAAGCCCTGATGTGCCTAAACAGTGGAAACCCCCCACAAGTGACCTTATTTTGGAAACTAGACCCCCTAAGGAACTTATCTAGATCTGTGGTGAGCAATTTGAACCCCCAAGTGCTTCACACAAGTTTATAACGTAGAGCCATAAAATTAGAAAATCATATTTTTTCCACAAAAATGATCTTTGCACCCCAATTTTTATTTTCCCATGGGTAACAAGACCCCAAAAGTTATTGTGCAATTTGTCCTGAGTACGCTGATACACCATATGTGGGGCTAAACTACTGTTTGGGTGCATGGCAGAGCTCGGAAGGGAAGGAGCGCCGTTTGACTTTTCAAAGTAGAATTGGCTGGACCCCATGTCGTGTTTGGAGAGTTCCTGATGTGCCTAAACAGTGGAAACCCCCCACAAATGACACCATTTTGGAAACTAGACCCCTCAAGGAATTTATCTAGATGTGTGGTGAGAACTTTGAACCCCAAAGGTGTTTCACTAAAATTTATAACGCCCAAGCATGAAAATAAAAAAAACATTTTTTCCACAAACATGATCTTTTAGTCCTGAACTTTTTATTTTCCCAAGGGCAACAGGAGAAATTGGACCACAAAAGTTGTTGTCCAATTTGTCCTGAATACGCTGATATCCCATATGTGGGAGAAAACAACTGTATGGGCACCGTCGGGGCTCGGAAGGAAAGTAGTGACGTTTTGGATTGCAGACTTTGATGGAATGGTCTGCGGGCGTCATGTCGCATTTGGTGAGCCCCTGATGTGCCTAAACAGTGGAAACCCCCACAAGTGACCCAATTTTGGAAAATAGGCCCCACAAGGAACTTATCTAGATATGTGTTGAGCGCTATGAAGCTCCAAGTGCTTCACAGAAGTTTATAACGTACAGCCGTAAAAACAAAAAAAAATCATTTTTTTTACAAAAATGATATTTTCGCCCCCAATTTTTTATTCTCCCAAGGGTATAGAAGAAATTGGACTCCAAAAGTTATTGTGCAATTTGTCCTGAGTACGCTGATACCCCCTATGTGGGGGTAAACTACTGTTTGGGCGCATGGCAGAGCTCAGAAGTGAAGGAGCACCGTTTGACTTTTTCAACGCAGAATTGGCTGGAATTGAGATCAGACGCCATGTCACATTTGGAGAGCCCCTGATGTGCCTAAACCCCCCAATTCTAACTCCAACCCTAACCCCAACACACCCCTAACCCTAGTCCCAACCCTAACCATAACCCTAACCACAAACCTAACCCTAACACACCCCTAACCCTAATCTCAACCCTAACCCTAATCCTAACTTTAGCCGCAACCCTACCCTAATGGGAAAATGGAAATAAATACATTTTTTAAATTTTATTATTTTTCCCTAACTAAGGGGGTGATAAAGGGTGGGTTGATTTACTATTTATAGCTTTTTTTTATGTTTGGCAGCTGTCACGCTAAAAGATGCTTTTTATTGCAAAAAATTGTTTTTGCATCATCACATTGTGAGAGCTATAATTTTTGCATATTTTGGCCCACAGAGTCATGAAGGGTCTCATTTTTTGTGGTACGAGTTGACGTTTTTATTGGTTCCATTTTTGAGCATGTGACTTTTTTGATCACTTTTTATTTTGATTTTTGGGAGGTTAGAATGAACAAAAATCAGCAATTCATGAATTTCTTTTGAGGGGGGCGTTTATACCGTTCCGCGTGTGGTAAAATTGATTAAGCAGTTTTATTATTTGGGTTAGTACGATTACGGCGATACCTCATTTATATTTTTTTTATGTTTTGGCGCTTTTATACAATAAAAACAATTTCATATAAAAAATAATTATTTTTGCATCGCTTTATTCTGTGAGCGATAACTTTTTTATTTTTTCGCTGATGATGCTGTATGGCAGCTGTTTTTTGCGGGACAAGATGACGTTTTCAGCAGTACCATGTTTATTTATATTGGTCTTTTTGATCGCGTGTTATTCCACTTTTTGTTCGGCGGTATGATGATAAAGCATTTTTTTTTTCTTTGCTTTTTTTTTAAGGGGTTCACTAGAGGGGTTAACTAGTTACTTTGTCGCAGGGTGGGACATCACTGTATAACGTCAGATCGCTGGTCTGACAATGTGCACAGCACTCTGTCAGACCAGCGATGTGACAGGCACTGCTGCAGGCTTTCTCAGCGCCTGCTCTCAGCAGGCACTGAGGAAGCCGCCTCCCTGCAGGACCTGGAAGGACCCCGCGGCCATCTTGGATCCGGGGGCCTGAAGAGAGGAGGGTCCCTCAGAACAGCGCGATCCATCGCGCTGTTCTGAGGGTCTCACGGAAGCACGCAGGGAGCCCCCTCCCTGTACGATGCTTCCCTGTGCCCCGGTACATCGCGATCATGTTTGATCGCGGTGTGCCAGGGGTTAATGTGCTGGGAGCGGTCCGTGACGCTCCTGGCACATAGTGCTGTGTGTCAGCTGTGATAATCAGCTGACACCCCGCCTCGTCGGCCGCTATCCCCCCGGGAGCTCGTCCGATCGCTGAGACGTACTATCTCGTCCATGGTCAGATTGTCCCAGGTCACATGGACGGGATAGTACGTCTGATGGCAGAAAGGGGTTTAATAGCTCTGGTGAAATGAAAGATGCTTAGGGATTGGTTGCAAGGAAAACTGTTGCTCATAGCAACCAATTACAGCTCCGTGATACTCCGTGATTGGTTGGTGATACCCACACACACACACATTTAAATTTATTTATATATACATATACATACATACACATATACACACTGCTCAAAAAAATAAAGGGAACACTTAAACAACAGAATATAACTCCAAGTAAATCAAACTTCTGTGAAATCAAACTGTCCACTTAGGAAGCAACACTGATTGACAATCAATTTCACATGCTGTTGTGCAAATGGAATAGACAACAGATGGAAATTATTCGTGGCGGATAGTCTCCTGAGGGATCTCTTCCCAGACCTGGACAGTCACCAACTCCTGGACAGTCTGTGGTGCAACGTGACGTTGGTGGATGGAGCGAGACATGATGTATACAGTGTATATTATGTATGTATGTATGTATGTATATGTATAAATAACATATTCACTTGTATTTGTTTTGGGTGTGTAAACATTATATTTGAACATGGTATGTAATGATATGGTTTTCAATGAAATATTTAAAAGAAAAGGATGGACAAGGAAATGAATTACATCACAATTTTTTTTTGTTAAATAATATATCCATATTTAGCTTACAAAAACACATACAAATCCACATGAAAATCCACATCAAATCTGCATCAAAAAAACATCAAAAACTTTCGGACTTTCAGCGGCATTTTCTGCCAAGAGTGGAAGAATCCGCGCAGATTTTTACAAGAGCAAATCCGCAATGTGTGCACATACCCTAGTAATTATAATGTCTGCACTGGAAATTACCTTTCAGTGTACTTCTATTTAGCCAGTCTGTTTTCTGGGGTTGTGAAAATCTACCTTTATCTGAAATGTCAAAATAAGATGGAGCTGTATACAGGGGAGATGAGTGATAATAAATTAAATGTATAATTATGTACTACATTTTGAAATACCGTGTAAAACTATCACTGAAAAAGACTTCGTCGTATGGAAGATCAGCAAATTTAGCTTTAGTGAACAGTGTCAGACAGCTGCTGCCAAGGCAAATACAATCTTGGAATGCATTAAAAGAAACATGCTCATTACAAGAACATAGCTTTGCCTCTATAGAGGTTACTAGTGTGACGCCACACTTAAAAAACTGTGCACAATTTTGGGTTCCAGTGTATAAGAATTTTATTTTTATTTTATTGGTCAAGTATATGACGGAACAGTATGGAGATCTTTCTAATGATTTTTCTTATACTTAGGCATGGTGATGAGGGGGTATTCTCTACATCTAGACAATAGAAGGTTCAATCACAATCACAGAATGTGATTCTTTACCGTAAGCAAAGCTAAAAAAAAAATACAGCTACTCTTTAAAAATTCTAAAATATGCAAACATTGAATGAATGAAATTGGAACTACATTACTATTATCAAAATATGTTAACATTTAAATTTTTTCCTTATTTTATCCTATAAATTTAATTTATGCCTACATTTTTCTCAGTTCACTTCACCAACTCAGACTAGTTCTGATGCATCACACACACATCGGATTACAACAATATTTAAACAAAAGCACAAAAACACTTCTCATGTATATGTCAGAAAGGGTCCAGAGTTTTTCCTAGTTTTATAAATTAGATTTTATTAAACACAAATAAAATAAAATAATACAGAGTAACAACACGGTGTTGTTACTCTGTATTATTTTATTTTATTTTATTTTGTTTAATAAATATAATTTATAAAACTAGGAAAAACTCTGGACCCTTTCTGCCATATACATGAGAGGTGTTTTTGTGCTATTGATGAAATTGAGTTATATATATTGTTTGCTTTCCGAATTGAGATTTATTGTGCATTAATATTTAAACAAAGGTTGTAATGTGACAAAATAGATAAAAAGCGAAGGGGGGATAAATACTTTTGCAAGCCATTGTATAACCAAGAAAATACAGCGGCACATTGAAATGCTATAATATGCAAACATTGAGCGATTGAGATTGGAGCTGCACTACTGATATAGAAAATATGTTAAATGAAGGTACTTAGCGCACAAATTGGTCCATTCATGAGAGCCCAACAGCCATGGCAAGGTGTACCCCTTTGTTGGGTCATTAACCTTATATGCCTCTCTCAGGCTAAAAGTGTATAATTTTAAGGATAGGCAGGATCCAGCTCTAATTAAAAAGCCTTAGACTAATGGGAGGAGTGCTTAGTAAGAAGGAGTGTAATACAAATATTAAAAAACTGATCAGCCTCTCCAAACCGAATAATACAAATGTGAACAGGTGCAAGCTATCAGAACTATACAATAAAACCAATAAAATACAGCTGCACTCTGAAATGCTATACTATGCAAACATTGACTGTATGATATTGGAATTGCATTACTGCTACAGATAATATGTTAAAAAATGAAGGTACTTTGTGCACAATTTGATCAATTCATGAGAGCCCAACAGCCACGGCAAGGTATAACTTTGTTGGGACTCTAACCTTATATGCCTCTCCCGGGCTGAAAGAGCTACAATTTTAACCCCATCCAAATCTTTGATGTACATGTACATCAAAACGCATGTCTCTGCCTTTGATTTGGGCTCGCACGCACCTTTCCCAGCAGATAATCACTGATTTAAGCAGCCATCATGTGCCTTTTTTAATATGAAAAAAATTAAATAAACACAAAAATCCAAATCAGTCCCCTTTTGCCCCATTAATAATAAAGCAATTAAAAAAAAATATATATACATATCTGGTATTGCTGCAATTGTAAAAGTCCGATATCAAAATATGATAATAAATTTATCCAATCAGTAAACAGAGTAATAAAAAAAGAAAAAAAAAAACAGAATTACTTTTTTTTGGCCACAGCAAGATTAAGAGGCTTTCAAAACATCGTATCTACCCAAAATGGTATCAATAAAAATGTCAGCTCAGGTAAAAAAAAAATCATTACATAGCCCCATATCCCAAAAAACAAAAACGTTACAGAATTAGGAAAATGTCAACAAAAGCAAACTTTATTTTTATAAATTCTGATTTTTTTCACTACTTAAATGAAAAAAAACCAAAAAAACTATAGATATTTGGCATCTGTGTAATCGCACTGACCTGGAAAATCATTTTGCCATGCTAGTTTTACCTTATAGTGAACATTGTAAATAAAAAAATAAATAAAAAATTGAGAAATTGAACTCTAAATTTTTTTCCCATTTTCCAGTACATCACATTATAAAATGAATAATGCCATTCAAAAGTGCAACACAACCCTTAAAAAAAAACAAAAAAAAAATAGACTCTTATATGGCTTTGTGGACAGAGCAATAAATAAAAAAAAAGGTTATGGCTCTTGGAAGGGAAGGAAAAAATGAAAATGAAAAGACGGAAAATCACCGGGGTGAAGGAATGAAGGGGTTAAGGGCAGGCAGGATCCAGCTCTAATTAAAAACACCTTGGGCTGATGGGTGGAGTGGTCAGTGAGCAAAAAATTACTATGCATATCAAAAAACTGACTAGCATCTCCAAACCGAATAAGACAAGTGTGAACAGGTGCAATCAGTCACAACTATTCAATATAACTAAGAAAATACACCAGTCATGAATTGGACTCTTTGTGCACTAAGTCCCTTAATTTGTTGACATATTTTTGTTGCAGTAATGTAGTTCCTATTTCATTCATTCAATGTTTGCATATTTTAGGATTAAAGAGGGTAGCAGTATTTTTTTTAGCCATACTTACAGTAAAGAATCTCCATCTGTGATTATGAATGAACCATCTTTTCTCTAGACATAGAAAATGCCCCCCTTGTCACCATTGCAGGCCCAAGTATAAAAAAACGTTAGAAAGATCCCTGTACTGTCACCTCATATATTTGAATATTGTAATAAGATTACTCCTAAGTCTTTATTTTTCCAAACTGAATAACCCCACATTTGACAGCCTCTCTTGGCATTGCGGTTCACCCATTCCCCTAATAATCTTGGTTGCTCTTCATTACACTCGCTCTAATTCAGCTATATCCTTCTCATGCACTGGAGCCCAAAATTGTACACAGTATTTTAAATGTGGCGTCACACTAGCGACCTGTATAGAAGCAAAGCAATGTTCTTGTCATGACCATTTATGCTTCTTTTAATGCATTCCAAGATTGTATTTTCCTTGGCAGCAGCTGCCTAGCACTGTTAACTAAAGTTACTTTTGCTGTTCTTCCATATGACCAAGTCTTTTTCAATGACAGTTGTATCTGTTATTTAACAATTTAGTACATAATTATATATTTAATTTCCTCTGCTGAAGTGTATTACCTTACATTTATCTACATTAAACTTTAATTATCATGTCTCAGTCTAAGCCTCTAGCTTAATTGAATCCCTTGTAATATTAAATTATGCTCCTTTACTTCATTACCTTACAGAGTGCAGTATCATTTGCAAATATTTAAATTCTACTCTGTATGCCCTCTACCAGGACATTAATAACACACACATCTTAGAAAAAACAGTCATAAGGTCAATTTATGAAAAAAGTAGAAAAATCTTTATTCAAAATCTCAAGGATTAAGAGCACAACAGTTAAACAGATAAAAAAGTGTCACCTAGAAACATATACCAAAGAGAAAAGCAGGGGACTATGTATGTGAGCATATCATATAATAATAGCCAGACATAAGGTAAACCTTACAAAGGTAAAGATACAGTCATCCTAATCAAATCATCCATTTGTAACCACCATATGTAGATAGATATATACGGATGACATACGTACCAAAAGGATAGAAATGATCACATAAACACTGCCCCCGCTGCCCCAACGCGCGTTTCGGATTGTTCCTTCCTCAGGGGTGAGGTGGCAACTGAAAAGACAGTGTCTAAATACACACCAGACAGGAAATTGAAATATGCCAATTACCCGTTGACATAGAGACAAGCTATAGCGTCCGCGGTATAGGCCGAAATAGGGCCATGGCATGTTCCATAGTTTCAACACGTCTATAGCGTGATCAGGCATCCTATCATCCAGTCTGGGGAGCGCAGCGACACATCGGGCCCTAAGGACGAAAACGTCTCCAGTACGGGATGGTAGAAGCCGTAAAAACTCCCAAACAGACGTGAGTAGGAAGCTGGGCGGCCCGGCAGGTTGTCATGGTAACCGTATCCACCGTCATCAAACCGGAAGGCGCTGAGACTCATGGGGCCCCATGGAAACAGACGCCTCCGACAAGATGCAGACAGAAACCGGAAATACCTAACAGACCTGCGCTGCAGCAACCACATAGATTTAAAGACGCCGCACACATATCGCATCCATTCAGGTATGTGTGTATTGTAATTAGAGGCGTCATAATCTCAGTATTAAAAATCAATCATTATGTGCACCTAAACAACGGTCTCCAGATGGTATACAGATGGAATAAAGTGGCTAACAAAATAGAATAACAGGGCAAAAGAAATACATATAAAGCCCATATTCTACAAAATGCATATAACAGCACACAACAACAATTAATAGGTATATATACATACAACCTCATTGAATGTGGACACAGATGCACGATATATATAGGTTATATTAACACAAAACACTGGCAATATGAGACCCCTAAGCCGGTATTTATAATAAAAAATAAAAAAATAAAAAATGATAAAACAAAGAATATCGATCACCAGATGATATGAGGTAAATAGTATAACCCCCACATATATACCCATGTACCTTCAGTGGTCCAACAGCAACAACATAAAGGCCAATACCAACTCAACAGATGATCTGATGTCAATACATACACATCTAAGTAGATCCAAAATAAATAAATCAATCATAACTGCATTGACAACATCATCTCATTGAGAAAGAAATCAAGGCCAGTATCATGGTGTATATGCAATTAGATCCAATTGAAGGGAACAAAAAATACCAGATCACATCAAAATAGCAATAGTAAGGAAAACGTCATATCAGTAACACTGTAAACATTTGATTACAATATATATCATCATACATCATTACATTGCAAAATCCCAATATGATAAGTATATACAGTCATGGCCAAAAGTTTTGAGAATGACACAAATATTAATTTTTACAAAGTCTACTGCTTCATTTTTTCTAATGGCAATTTGCATATACTCCAGAATGTTATAAAGAGTGATCAGCTTAACAGCAATTACTTGCAAAGTCAATATTTGGCTAGAAAATGAACTTTATCCCCCAAAACACATTTCAACATAATTGCAGCCCTGCCTTAAAAGGACCAGCTAACCTCTTTTCAGTGATTGCTCCATTAACACAGGTGTGGGTGTTGATGAGGACATGGCTGGAGATCAATCTGTCATGATTAAGTAAGAATGACACCACTGGACACGTTAAAAGGAGGCTGGTGCTTGGCATCATTATTTCTCTTCTGTTAACCATGGTTATCTCTAAAGAAACACGTGCAGTCATCATTGCAATGCACAAAAATGGCCTAACAGGGAAGAGTATCGCAGCTAGAAAGATTGCACCTCAGTCAACAATCTATCGCATCATCAAGAATTTCAAGGAAAGAGGTTCCATTGTTGCCAAAAAGGCTCCAGGGCGCCGAAGAAAGACCAGCAAGCGCCAGGACCATCTCTTAAAAGTGTTTCAGCTGCGGGATCGGACTACCAGCAGTGCAGAGCTTGCTCAGGAATGGCAGCAGGCAGGTGTGAGTGCATCTGCACGCACTGTGAGGCGGAGACTCTTGGAGCAAGGCCTGGTCTCAAGGAGGGCAACAAAGAAGCCACTTCTCTCCAGAATAAACATCATGGACAAACTGATATTCTGCAAAAGGTACAGGCAGTGGACTGCTGAGGACTGGAGTAAAGTTATTTTCTCTGATTAATCCCCTTTTCGATTGTTTGGGACATCAGGAAAACGCCTCATTCGGAGAAGACAAGGTAAGCGCTATCACCAGTCTTGTCTCTTGCCAACTGTTAAGCATCCTGAAACCATTCATGTGTGGGGTTGCTACTCAGCCAAGGGAATCGGCTCTCTCACAGTCTTGCCTAAAAACACAGCCATGAATAAAGAATGGTACCAGAATGTCCTCCAAGAGCAACTTCTCCCAACCCTCCAAGAGCAGTTTGGCGATCAACAATGCCTTTTCCAGCATGATGGAGCACCTTGCCATAAAGCAAAGGTGATATCTAAATGGCTCAGGGAACAAAACATAGAGATTTTGGGTCCATAGCCTGGAAACTCCCCAGATCTTAATCCCATTGAGAACTTGTGGTCAATCATCAAGAGACGGGTGGACAAACAAAAACCTAAAAATTCTGACAAAATGAAAGCATTGATTGTGCAAGAATGGACTGCTATCAGTCAGGATTTGGTCCAGAAGTTGATTGAGAGCATGCCAGGGAGAATTGCAGAGGTCCTGAAGAAGAAGGGTCAACACTGCAAATATTGACTTGCTGCATTAACTCATTCTAACTATCAATATAAGCTTTTGGTACTCATATGTTTGCAATTATTATATTTCTGTCTGCGATAAAAACATCTGTCAAACACACATAAAACCAGAGGGCAGCAGATCATGTGAAAATATAATATTTGTGTCATTCTCAAAACTTTTGGCCATGACTGTATAATGAAATGAATACATATGGAGAAGAAATCCAATAATTTTGATTGAAGTATCCTCATCCATCCATCGATCGAGAATCAATTGCTTCAAGTAGACCCAAAGTGCCATAGATGGAAATACCACATTCAAAACAACTAAAGAGAATAAAACACACATAAAATAAGTAAAAGGTATATGATTCAAAAGGACACAAAAAATGGAATAAGGTGTTATAGGAAAGGGGCAAAGGAGAGACATTCATTTAATCCATCCGGATGGACCGTCTGTAAGCGCCAGATCCATTGTGTCTCAAGTCTAGCAAGATGTTTAGATAGCTGGTCACCTCGAATGTTAATATGTAAAGTATCAATGTATCTGACTTTCAGGAGTGTAGCATCACAACCATGTCTGATTTTAAAATGCCTAGGTAGTGTCTTCAGGGTGGTCATATCCGTGTGGGTAGAGGCCGCCTGAATCCCAAGGACATGTTCACGGATGCGATCTTTTAATTGTCTGGTGGTAAGACCAACGTATATTAACCCACATGGGCATGTGGCGTACTAGATGACATAACGCGTGGTACATGTAATTCGCTGTCTAATAGAGAATATTTTAGTACCATTAGAATTAGTAAATGAATTAGATCTCTCAACATTGGGACAGGTGACACATCCCCCACACGGAACACATCCCACCCTGGGTGTAAAATTATCAAGGAATGTAGGCTGATGTTGTCCCGAATAATGGCTGTGAACCAGTTGATCTTGAAGATTCCTAGCCCGTCTAAAGGTCATAGATGGCTTTGTAGGAAGAAATTTTTTAATCACTGCATCGGCTCTCAAAATAGGCAAAGCTTTCTCTAGAATGTCTCGTATCTGGCTAGACTGACAGTGGAAGGTTGTAATGAACCAAATTTTTTCATTAGGAGATACCCTGGACCTTGAATCTGCCCTATATAATAACTCATGGCGAGAGGAATGTTTAGCTCTCTGGTAGGCCTTTTTGACTGATCTCCCGCTATATCCCCGTGCTAGGAATCTTGATCGTAATTCCCTTGCCCTCGCCTCGAAGTCCCCATCCGTGGAAAAGATCCGTCGAAGACAAAGGAACTGCCCCACCGGAATAAATCTAATCATATGCTGGGGATGGCAAAGAGGATGCATGCAACAGAGTGTTTGTTGATGTTTCTTTCCGGAAGATATCAGTACATATCATCCCAGAGTGGTCTCTCTTAATCGTTACATCCAAGAAATCAATAGAATTCATATCACAAACAAATGTAAGATGGATATTCTGATCATTACTGTTCAGGAAAGTCTTAAAGAGCTAGACTTGAGACAAAATGGGTCTGGCGCTTACAGACGGTCCATCCGGACGGATTAAATGAATGTCTCTCCTTTGCCCCTTTCCTATAACACCTTATTCCATTTTTTGTGTCCTTTTGAATCATATACCTTTTACTTATTTTATGTGTGTTTTATTCTCTTTAGTTGTTTTGAATGTGGTATTTCCATCTATGGCACTTTGGGTCTACTTGAAGCAATTGATTCCTCGATCGATGGATGGATGAGGATACTTCAATCAAAATTATTGGATTTCTTCTCCATATGTATTCATTTCATTATATATACTTATCATATTGGGATTTTGCAATGTAATGATGTATGATGATATATATTGTAATCAAATGTTTACAGTGTTACTGATATGACGTTTTCCTTACTATTGCTATTTTGATGTGATCTGGTATTTTTTGTTCCCTTCAATTGGATCTAATTGCATATACACCATGATACTGGCCTTGATTTCTTTCTCAATGAGATGATGTTGTCAATGCAGTTATGATTGATATATTTATTTTGGATCTACTTAGATGTGTATGTATTGACATCAGATCATCTGTTGAGTTGGTATTGGCCTTTATGTTGTTGCTGTTGGACCACTGAAGGTACATGGGTATATATGTGGGGGTTATACTATTTACCTCATATCATCTGGTGATCGATATTCTTTGTTTTTTCATTTTTTATTTTTTTATTTTTTATTATAAATACCGGCTTAGGGGTCTCATATTGCCAGTGTTTTGTGTTAATATAACCTATATATATCGTGCATCTGTGTCCACATTCAATGAGGTTGTATGTATATATACCTATTAATTGTTTGTTGTGTGCTGTTATATGCATTTTGTAGAATATGGGCTTTATATGTATTTCTTTTGCCCTGTTATTCTATTTTGTTAGCCACTTTATTCCATCTGTATACCATCTGGAGACCGTTGTTTAGGTGCACATAATGATTGATTTTTAATACTGAGATTATGACGCCTCTAATTACAATACACACATACCTGAATGGATGCGATATGTGTGCGGCGTCTTTAAATCTATGTGGTTGCTGCAACGCAGGTCTGTTAGGATTTTCCGGTTTCTGTCTGCATCTTGTCGGAGGCGTCTGTTTCCATGGGGCCCCATGAGTCTCAGCGCCTTCCGGTTTGATGACGGTGGATACGGTTACCATGACAACCTGCCGGGCCGCCCAGCTTCTTATTCACGTCTGTTTGTGAGTTTTTACGGCTTCTACCATCCCGTACTGGAGACGTTTTCGTCCATAGGGCCCGATGTGTCGCTGCTCTCGCCTGACTGGATGATAGGATGCCTGATCACCCTATAGACGTGTTGAAACTATGGAACGTGCCATGGCCCTATTTCGGCCTATACCGCGGACGCTATAGCTTGTCTCTATGACAACGGGGTAATTGGCATATTTCAATTTCCTGTCTGGTGTGTATTTAGACATGGTCTTTTTAGTTGCAACCTCACCCCCTGAGGAAGGAACAATCCGAAACGCGCGTTCGGGCAGCGGGGGCAGTGTTTATGTGATCATTTCTATCCTTTTGGTACATATGTCATCCGTATATATCTATCTACATATGGTGGTTACAAATGGATGATTTAATTAGGATGACTGTATCTTTACCGTTGTAAGGTTTACCTTATGTCTGGCTATTATTATATGATATGTTCACATACATAGTCCTCTGCTTTTCTCTTTGGTATATGTTTCTAGGTGACACTTTTTTATCTGTTTAACTGTTGTGCTCTTAATCCTTGAGATTTTGAATAAAGATTTTTCTACTTTTTTCATAAATTGACCTTATGACTGTTTTTTCTAAGATGTGTGTGCTATCGTCATATATGCAGTTTGGTCTATGAGGCTAAGTGCACACGTTCAGGAATATTTGCGTTTTTTTGCGTTTTTTTCAGCGATTTTCCGTGGTAAAAACGCGAAAAAAAACGCAAGCATTAACCCCTTAATGACCGCCGATACGCCTTTTAACGGCGGTCATTAAGGGTACTTAAACCACAGCGCCGTTAATTAACGGCGCTGTGGAAAAAGTGAATAGCGCCCCCCAGAGGCGCATTTTCTCCGTGGTCTCGGCTACCAGGGGTAGCCGAGACCCCAGAGAACATGAATCGGGTCGGTTTTTACCGACACCGATGTTGCGATCGCCGTTATTAACCCTATAACGGCGACCGCAACAACAAAAAAAAAAGTTGTGCCATTTAATTTCTCTGTCCTCTGATGTCATCGGACATCAGAGGACAGAGAAAAAGGGTTCCCGGGACCCCCATGTGGCCCCCGATGTCCTGTATGTGGCCCAGGGCCCTCCGGTGTCCCCCCGGGCCGGCGCGATGAAGAACATGGCGGGCGCATGCTCAGTGCGCCCGCCGCTAAGTGCCGCTGTGCTGGTGGGGGGATGGGCAAATATTCTCTGGGTCTCGGCTACCAGGGGTAGCCGAGACCCCAGAGAACATGATCCGGGTCGGTATTCACCGATCCCGGTGTTGCGATCGCGTCTATGCAAGCATAGATGCGATCGCAAAAAAAAAAAAAAAAAAATGATTTCTCTCCCCTCTGATGTGATCGCACATCAGAGGGGAGAAATGAGGGTCCCCGGTCCCCCGATCGCCCCCCCGTATACTTACCGGTGTCCTCCGTCCTCCCGCAGGCCCAGGATCCCGGCGTCTTCTTCCTGCAAAAAAAAAATGGCGGGCGCATGCGCAGTGCACCCGCCGATCTGCTTGGCGGCAGATTCAAAAAAAGTTTCATTCATTCTCCAGAAAGTGCATTTTGATCACTGTGATAAACTATCACAGTGATCAAAATAAAAAAAACAGTACATAACCCCCCCCCCTTTATCACCCCCTTAGTTAGGGACATATAATAAAAAATAGAAATTATATTTATTTTCATTTTTCTGTTAGGGTTAGGGTTATAATTAGGGTTAGGGTTAGCATTAGGGTTAGGGTTAGCATTAGGGTTAGGGTTATAATTAGGGTTAGGGTTAAGCCGGGTTCATACTGCGTTATGGCAGTCCGTTAACGCTGCCATTCACCCCCATTTGAGGGCGCATCGCGACGCATGCCGTAAAGCGGCATGCGTTTGCGACGTGCCATCATTCAGTGATGGAGCCTCGGACGCGGGCTGCAGTGTCTGGGCTCCGTCACCACTAGCGCAGATGAATCATCTGCTGATTCCTCTGCGCTAGTGGGTATAGCATAACGCGATCGTGTTATGCTATACCGTTACCAGCCTGTCAATGTGTTGAACGGGCTGGTAAAACGCAAAATGAACCTAGCCTTAGGGTTAGGGTTATAATTAGGGTTAGAATTAGGGTTAGGGTTACAATTAGGGTTAGGGTTAAAATTAGGGTTAGGGTTACAATTAGAGTTAGGGTTACAATTAAGGTTAGGGTTACAATTAGGGTTGGGATTTAGGTTAGGATTAGGGTTGGGATTAGGGTTAGGGGTGTGTTGGGGTTAGGGTTGGAGCTAGAATTGAGGGATTTCCACTATTTAGAAACATCAGGGGGTCTCCAAACACGACGTGGCGTTCAAAAAGTCAAATGGCGCTCCCTCCCTTCCGAGCCCTGCCGTGCGCCCAAACAGTGGTTTACCCCAACATATGGGGTATCAGCGTACTCAGGACAAATTGCACACCAATTTTGGGGTTCTAATTTCTCCTGTTACCCTTGGGAAAATAAAAAATAGCTGGCTAAAAAAATCATTTTTGAGAAAAAAAAAGATTTTTTATTTTCACAGCTCTGCATTTATAAATTTCTGTGAAACACTTGGGGGTTCAAAGTGCTCACCACACATCTAGATAAGTTCCTTAAGGGGTCTAGTTTCCAAAATGGGGTCACTTGTGGGGGGTTTCCACTGTTTAGACACATCAGGGGGTCTCCAAACACGACGTGGCGTTCAAAAAGTCAAATGGCGCTCCCTCCCTTCCGAGCCCTGCCGTGCGCCCAAACAGTGGTTTACCCCAACATATGGGGTATCAGCGTACTCAGGACAAATTGCACACCAATTTTGGGTTCTAATTTCTCCTGTTACCCTTGGGAAAATAAAAAATAGCTGGCTAAAAAAAACATTTTTGAGAAAAAAAAATGATTTTACATTTTCACGGCTCTGCGTTTATAAATTTCTGTGAAACACTTGGTGGTTCAAAGTACTCACCACACATCTAGATAAGTTCCTTAAGGGGTCTAGTTTCCAAAATGGGGTCACTTGTGGGGGGTTTCCACTGTTTAGACACATCAGGGGGTCTCCAAACACGACGTGGCTTTCAAAAAGTCAAATGTCGCTCCCTCCCTTCCGAGCCCTGCCGTGCGCCCAAACAGTGGTTTACCCCAACATATGGGGTATCAGCGTACTCAGGACAAATTGCACACCAATTTTGGGGTTCTAATTTCTCCTGTTACCCTTGGGAAAATAAAAAATAGCTGGCAAAAAAAAACATTTTTGAGAAAAAAAATGATTTTTCATTTTCACGGCTCTGCGTTTATAAATTTCTGTGAAGCACTTGGGGGTTCAAAGTGCTCACCACACATCTAGATAAGCTCCTTGGGGGGTCTAGTTTCCAAAATGGTGTCACTTGCAGGGGTTTCTACTGTTTAGGTACATCAAGGGCTCTGCAAACACAACATGACGCCCGCAGAACATTCCATCAAAGTCTGCATTACAAAATGGCGCTCCTTACCTTCCAAGCACTCCCATGCGCCCAAACAGTGGTTTCACCCAACATATGGGGTATCAGCGTACTCAGGAAAAATTGCACAACAACTTTTTGGGTCCAATTTCTCCTGTTACCCTTGGGAAAATAAAAAAAATAGCGGGCTAAAGAATCATTTTTGAGGAAAAAAATGATTTTTTATTTTCACGGCTCTACGTTTATTAATTTCTGTGAAGCACTTGGGGGTTCAAAGTGCTCACCACACATCTAGATAAGTTCCTTAAGGGGTCTAGTTTCCAAAATGGTGTGATTTGTGGGGTGTTTCGACTGTTTAGGCGTATCAGGGGCTCTCCAAACGCGACATGGCGTCCAATTTCAATTCCAGCCAATTTTGGTTTGAAACAGTCAAACGGCGCTCCTTCACTTCCAAGCCCTGCCGTGCACCCAAACAGTGGTTTACCCCCACATATGGGGTATCGGCATGCTCAGGACAAGTTGCACAAAAACTTTTGGGGTCTTGATACCCTTGGGAAAATAAAAATTGGGGTGAACAGATCGTTTTTGGAAAAAATATGATTTTTTATTTTCACGGTTCTATGTTATAAACTTCTGTGAAGCCCTTGGAGGTTCAAAGTGCTCACCACACATCTAGATAAGTTCCTTAGGGGTCTAATTTCCAAAATGGGGTCACTTGTGGGGGGTTTCCACTGTTTAGACACATCAGGACCTCTACAAACACGACATGACGTCCAGCCAATTCTGCGCTGAAAAAGTCAAAAGGCGCTCCTTCCCTTCCAAGCTCTGCCTTGCACCCAAACAGTGGTTTACCCCCACATGTAGGGTATCAGCATGCTCAGGACAAATTGCACAAAAACTTTTGGGTCTTGTTACCCTTGGGAAAATAAAAATTGGGGTGAAAAGATTGTTTTTGTGGAAAAAATATGATTTTTTATTTTCACTGTTCTATGTTATAAACTTCTGTGAAGCACTTGGAGGTTCAAAGTGCTCACCACACATCTAGATAAGTTCCTTAGGG
This sequence comes from Oophaga sylvatica, assembly GCA_033576555.1. Classification (NCBI taxonomy): domain Eukaryota; kingdom Metazoa; phylum Chordata; class Amphibia; order Anura; family Dendrobatidae; genus Oophaga; species Oophaga sylvatica. Next base: position 123,622,800 of record JARQOD010000004.1, read on the forward strand.
GGTCTAGTTTCCAAAATGGGGTCACTTGTGATGGGTTTCCACTGTTTAGACACATCAGGGCCTCTACAAACGCGACATGGCGTCCAGCTAATTCTGCGTTGAAAAAGTCAAATGTTGCTCCTTCCCTTGCAACCTCTGCCGTGCGCCCAAAAAGTGGTTTACCCCCACATATGGGGTATCGGCTTAATCAGAAGAAATTGCACAACAAATTTTGTGGTTAATTTTTTCTTTTAACAGTTGTGAAAATAAAAAAAATAGGTTCCGAAGTAAAGTTTTTGCAAAAAAAGTTAAATGTTAATTTTTTCCTTCCACATTGCTTCAGTTCCTGTGAAGCATGTAAAGGGTTAATAGACTTCTTGAATGTGGTTTTGAGCACCTTGGGGGGTGCAGTTTTTAGAATGGTGTCACTTTTGGCTATTTTCTATCATATAGACCCCTCAAAGTGACTTCAAATGTGAGGTGGTCCCTAAAATAAAAATGGTGTTGTAAAAATGAGAAATCGCTGGTCAACTTTTAACCCTTATAACTTCGTAACAAAATAAAATTTTGGTCCCAAAATTGTGCTGATGTAAAGTAGACATGTGGGAAATGTTATTTATTAAGAAATTTGTGTGACATATCTCTCTGATTTAAGGGCATAAAAATTTAAAGTTTGAAAATTGTTAAATTTTCAAAATTTTCGCCATATTTCCGTTTTTTTTATAAACAACCACAAGTCATATCAAAGAAATTTTACCACTAACGTGAAGTACAATATGTCACGAAAAAACAGTCTCAGAATCAGCGGGATTCGTTAAAGCGTTCCAGAGTTATAACCTCATAAAGTGACAGTGGTCAGAATTGTAAAAATTGGCCCTGTCATTAAGCTGCAAAATGGCTCTGTCACTAAGGGTTAAGCATCCTATACATGTTAATTGATTCCGCATGTTTTGGCCACATGTTGCGTTTTTTTCCGCGAAAAAAACACTTCGCGGAAAAAATAGCAACATGTTCATTAATTTTGCGGAATGTAAGCTGTTCATGTGCGGTGGTACCCAGGGTCTGGAGGAGAGGAGACTCTCCTCCAGGCCCTGGGTACCATATCCCTGGTAAAACAATAATTAAAATAATAAATAATGATATTCTCACCTTTCGGCGGCCCCCGCAGCCTTCCCGCCTTCAGCGACGCTCCCGGCAACTCCCGGTCCCAAGAGTCCTTTGCGAGAATCACCCAGATGGCGTAGCGGTCTCGCGTGATGCTACGTCATCGGGTGATTTGTCGCAATGCATCCTTGGGACCGGGAGTTGCCGGGAGCGTCGCTGAAGGCGGGAAGGCTGCGGGGGCCGCCGGAAGGTGAGAATATCATTATTTATTATTTTTTTTATTATTTTTACATTAGATCTTTTTACTATTGATGCGACATAGGCGGCATCAATAGTAAAAAGTTGGTCACACGTGTCAAACACTATGTTTGACTCGTGTGACCAACCTGTCAATCAGTTTTCCAAGCGATGCTACAGATCGCTAGGAAAACGCTAGCATTCTGCAAGCTAATTACGCTTGCAAAACGCTATTATTCTGGCGGGAATACGCATACAAAAAAAGTGCGTATTTCCCGCGGGAGAAGTGCGGGATTGCCGCAGAAATTTCCTCGCAATTCCGCAACGTTTGAACTTAGCCTTACAGTCCTTTCAGTCTCCATTTTTCATGGTGTAATAATGATCTTTATATTCTCCTATTGAGGAGTAAATTTACATATAGACTGAGATGTTGATCTTTATATGTGTCAGGACATTAATATATAAGTTAAAAAGCAGACGGCCCAATACTGACCCCCTATGGTACCCGACTGTTAACTGTGACCCAACCTGAGTGAGCGAGTGAGTTCCATTCCATGGATCAGAGCAGAAGGGGTTAACAGTCAGATAGTCAGAACGGCGTTCAAGTTCAGGCAGCAAATGCTCAAACATGCAGCACTCAAGGCACAGGGCTCACAAACATCACAAGCTGAATGTACGACTGGCAGATGTCTGGGCAAGCTGTCAATCAAAGTAACTGCATCCCAGACATACAGAGGGGTATAACCGTGACATATGGGGACTCTATATGTTCATTTGCCTCACATATACTGTATTATCTTAAAGGGTGGCTTTTAGGTGATTTTACAAATAAACAAATCCGTCTTCCTGGCTTATTTGTACGTTCATTCCTGAATAGACTATAGCCCTGTAAATTAACAGCTCAGGTGTTAGGGATCGAGTTCCCACTGCTGCACAAGGGGAATCTCAAGCCATCCCCGCTGCGTTCCCCCATTCATCTCCGGCCACAGTGGAGCCTTCTCAACAGAGACGTCGGTCCCAGCGTCTCGCCCAGTCTAATACTGTGCAGAGGATGACTGCTGCCTCCCCAGGTCCTACCATTGTAACCAGTGCAGGTCAGCGGCAAGCAGACGTAGTTGGGACTAAGTCCTGTGTGTTGCCTTCTGAGCATGCTCAGGGTAAGATCTCTCATAGGAGATCAGGGGTCTAATGGTTGGGTACTGCAGCGACTCACATTGGTCCTCCAGGAAGGTCCTGAAGCTGCTTTAGTTCTGGAGCAGCTTTCCCATTGGTCCTTTTCGAGAAGGTCCTGTAGCTGCTACTATAAAAGGTGTGCATGACCGCACGGCAGCGCGCTAGTATCAAATCTGTTACATGCTTGCGCCAGTGTGGTCATGTATGCATGTGGTTAGGTCTGGTTGAAATAAGCCCCTAGAATACCGGCACCTCCGGTGAGGAGTTTTGTATGCACGTGTTCAGGGCTCGGCTGAAAACGCCATTAGAATACCGGCTACTCCGGTGAGGAGATTATTGCTTGTGTTCTGATTGCATAACCACAGACTGCAATCCGTTTAGCAGTCATCTGTGTTCCCTGTGAGTCTAACAGGACACAGTCTTTGTCACAGCGGCTCTGTGAATTAACAGAGTCTGCTTATATCGCCATATTGCGCTACAGCATTTTAGTTAGCGACTCTGTGGAATAACAGAGTTCACCCATACCGCCATATAGTGCTACGGCGTTTACATCTGCGACTCTGCAGGATAACAGAGTTCGCTCATACTGCCTATTTGCGCCATCTTACTAGCAGCAGGCTCTGCCTCCACGGTGGACCCTGGGCTGCGAACGCACCTCTCCTTAATATCTATTAGGTGCGTTCCGCAGACCCTTAACATAATACTAGCGCCAGGGCCTGGCTAGTAAAATGGCGGATGACCAGCGTCTACAGCAGCACATCCAGCAGCTGGAGGGTATGTTGGCGTCTCTTGAGCGCACAACCTCAGCTTTGGATGTTACCACAGTCGCTGTTCAGGCTGCTAGCGTAGCCACAGCCAGTTTGTCCTCCGCTACCTCTGCTCCGACCTTATCTCACCTCCCGCTTCCAGACAAGTTTGCTGGTGACAGTAAACATTGTCAGGGATTCGTGAGTCAGTGCTCTATACAGCTTGAGCTTCTGGCAGCACGTTTTCGAACGGAACGGGCACAAGTGGCCTTCATTGTGTCTCTTTTGTCGGGCAGAGCGCTGGAATGGGCAACGCCGCTGTGGGAGTGCGACGATCGTGTGGTGCGGAGTGCTCCTCGGTTTTTGGAGGCTCTGAAAAAGGTCTTTTTAGGACCTCAGGTCACACACAATACGGCACTCCAACTGCTGGCAATGTCACAGGGCTTGTCCATGGTCAGCCAGTTTTGAATCCAATTTTGGACTTTGGCCTCTGAATTAGAGTGGCTGGATAAAGTTCTCATTCCGGTGTACTGGAGAGGACTGGCAGACCATGTAAAGGACGCTTTGGCTACCAGGGAGATTCCTGCCACATTGGAGAAACTCATCTCCATATCTACCCGCATCAACCTCCGTTTTCACAAGCGGAGGTTGGAGCGGATCCAGTGTAGGCAGAGGTTTCGGCTAGCTCCTACCTTTGCCAAACCTCTTAAACTCCCCGCTTGGGTATCCGACCCCCAAGAGACCATGGAGGCTTCTCGAGCAGAACCTAAGTCTCGGACCACTCGAGTATCCGTGGTCTGTAGAGTGTGTCAGCAGCTGGAACATTATGCCAACCGATGTCCCCAGCGGATGAGTAAACGGTTGTGTTCAGCGACCATGAGAGCAGGGTCATTAGACGAGATGGCTTTTTGCTCAGAAAGTGCTCCTTAAAGGGTTAATCTCCCTAGGTTCATCCACTCTTCCCGCTAAGCTCTGTGTGGACTCTGGGGCAGAGAGGAATTTTATGTCCTCCTCCTTTGCCTCTCGTCATTCTATACCTCTGGTGATGCTCGCAGAGCCAGTGTCGGTGCGAGTCTTGAATGGAGCAATCCTGTCCTCACAGATAACCCACCAGACTGTCCCTCTTCCCCTGTCTATGTCCCCTTCTCATCAGGAGAATATATACTTTTTTGTTCTTCCTGAGGGAATAGATGAGGTTCTGTTGGGATTACCCTGGCTCCATCACCTTTCTCCCCATATTGAGTGGTCCTCTGGGAGAATACTAGGTTGGGGTAACTGCTGTAGAGGCAGATGTCTCAGGGAGGACGTTCAGGTCTCCACCATGGAGATACCCATAGACCTTGCCTCTCTCCCCAAGGTTTATTGGTCATACGCGGACGTATTCTCCAAAAAGGCAGCAGAGACTCTTCTGCCTCATCGCCCCTATGACTGTCCTATAGACCTCTTGCCTGGCACGGAGTCCCCTCGGGGAAGGGTGTATCCTCTTTCTCTTCCTGAGACGGAGGCCATGTCACTATATATCCAGGAGAATCTGGCAAGAGAGTTTATTAGGAAGTCAGTGTCACCAGCAGGGGCAGGTTTTTTTCTTCGTGCAGAAGAAGAATGGAGAATTATGACCGTGTATAAACTATAGGGGTCTTAACGCCATTACCGTTAAGAACAAATACCCATTGCCCCTAATCTCTGAGCTCTTTGATAGGCTTTGGGGAGCAAGGGTATTTACTAAGCTGGATCTACGTGGTGCCTATAACCTGATCCACATCCGTGAGGGGGATGACCGGAAGACGGCGTTCAATACCAGAGATGGGCATTACGAATATCTGGTGATGCCCTTCGGGCTTTGTAATTCTCCAGCCGTCTTCCAAGATTTTGTAAATGACATCTTCCGGGATATGCTTGCCACCTCAGTGGTAGTCTATCTGGATGACATTCTCATCTTTTCCCCAGATATGGTCTCCCACCGGAGAGATGTCTGTAAGATCTTCGACCTCTTGCGGGCAAATTCCCTATATGCGAAGTTGAGAAAGTGCGTGTTTGAGCAGGAGTCTCTATCGTTCCTGGGCTATATCATCTCCACCCAGGGATTGGCTATGGATCCTGCCAAACTACAGGCTGTAATGGATTGGCAAGAACCCCACTCTCTTAAAGCGGTGCAGCGCTTTATGGGGATCATTAATTACTATCGCCAATTCATTCCCCACTTCTCTACTTTGGTAACTCCCCTGGTAACCCTCATCAAGAAGGGAGACAATCCCAAATTGTGGTCAGAGGAGATCTCCAAGGCCTTTACTTCAATTAAGTCCCATTTTGCTAGCGCTCCCATCTTACATCGCCCTGAGGTTGATAAGCCTTTTATATTGGAGGTTGATGCCTCGTCCGTTGGTGCTGGAGCAGTCCTTTTTCAAAAGTATGCTCAAGGTCGGAAACATCCTTGTTTCTTCTTTTCCAAGACCTTCACACCAGCGGAGAGGAATTATTCCATTGGGGATAGGGAGTTGCTAGCCATGAAGTTGGCCATTTCAGAGTGGAGACATCCCCTGGAGGGGGCTCGTTTTCCATTTCAAGTTTTCACTGACCACAAAAATTTGGTCTATTTACAGACCGCCCAGCGGCTAAATTCTCGTCAGTCCAGATGGTCCCTGTTCTTCTCCCAGTTCCATTTCACCCTCCATTGCCTCTCCGGTGAGAAGAACATTCGGGCCGATGCTCTCTCTCGCTCCGTGGTGTCCTCTGAGGAGGTGGAGGAGGAGTCTTGGCTGATTGTCCCCACAGAGAGCCTAAGAACTGTGGCCCCGGTTTCGCTTGAGTCTGTGCCTCCGGGCAAGACTTTTGTGCCCACCAATTTGCGACCGGAGGTACTCTTGGGCACATTCATCCAGGATGGGTGGACATTTTGGGGCAAAGAGGACATCTGAGTTGCTGGCGAGGACATACTGGTGGCCACATATGGTCCGTGATGTCAGAGAATACGTTCAGCCGTGCGTGTCCTGTGCCAAGAATAAGTCCCCTCGACAACGGCCAGCTGGGCTACTTTTTCCTTTACCGGTGGCAGACAGGCCTTGGGAGATGGTCAAGATGGATTTTGTGGTGGGCTTACCCAAGTCTCGGGGCTGCACCATCATCTGGGTGATAACCGACCACTTCTACAAAATGGTGCACTTGGTGACGTTACCACTGTTACCACGGGCCTTGGCAGCATTATTTATTAGGCATATTTTCCGTTTACACGGAATGCCAGACAAAATCGTCAGTGATCGAGGTCCCCAATTTGCGTCTCGGTTCTGGAGAGAGCTGTGTCGTCTACTCAGTGTTGAGTTAAATCTCTCCTCGGCATATCATCCCGAGACGAATGGGTTGGTAGAGAGGGCCAACCAGACCTTGGTCACATACTTGCGAAATTTTGTCTCAGCCAGGCAGGATGACTGGACATCTGTTATGTTTTGGTAACTGAGGAGAAATAGCAAAAACGGTAATACACCAGAGAGGCTGGAACCTATTTGATTGCAGTAACCTTAACTAACCACACAACTATAGGTAGCTGTGGAGCGTTCCTACGTTGATCCTAGACGCCTCGTCACAGCCTGAGAGATAACTACACCTAAAGGCAGAAAGATGAAAGCTATCTGCCCCGGAGCAGATCCCCAAAGAAAATAGGAAGCCCCCAAATATGTAATGGCGGTTAGACAAGAAGAAAGCACGGACACAGACAGAAAATAGAATGAGCAAACGCTGGGGCCCAATCTGTCTAGACAGAAAAGTACAGGAAAGAATTCTGACTGCAATCCAACAAAAACCCTAAAAAATACCAACACTTCTGATTGCCAAAAAACCTGAGATCACACGATCTCAACCACCTAAATCAGATCTTTGGTGTAACAAACGCTATTGAGCAAATAAAAAGTAACAAAGGAGGAAAGCAAAAGTGCTGACAAAAAAGGGGCAGAATTGCAGCGCCAGACCCCCAAAAGAGGACAGGCTGCAGTCCACTGCAAGCAGCAAACCAGCAATGAAAGTCAAACAGAGGAAAAAAAAATAGCAAACACTTATCTGAAGGAGAGCAGAAACCTAGCAGTGCTTCAAACAAGACCAGAAGGAACAATTGATAACCGGCAAGGCTGCTGGGAACTCAGGCCACTTATATCCTACCATTCAGTGCCAGCTGAAGGCCATTCATTAATCAGTTCATTACCCTCAGCAACCACCAGAGGGAGCAACAGCTCAGAAGCCGCATCCAGCATATTCACAACAGGCATTCTTGCTACCGTGGGCTGAGTTTGCTCTAAATAATGCTGTGGCTGACTCCACTGGACAGACCCCATTCCTCTTAAACTACGGTCAGCATCCGCGGGTACCGGTGCCCATGCCTGTGTCTTCCGCCGACTCCAGGGTGGCAGACTGGGCCGTGGAGGCACGGGACATTTGGGACCGCACTCAGGATGCCATTCAGGCCTCCAAGGAGAGGATGAGGTCTTCCGCCGACGCACATCTTCGCACCGCTCCGACATTTGCTCCTGGCGACCTAGTGTGGTTCTCCGCCCGAAACATCAGGCTGCGAGTGGAGTCCACTAAGTTGGCACCCCGCTTTTTGGGTCCCTTCAAGGTCCTCGAGCAGTTCAACCCTGTGGTTTATCTCTTATCCCTTCCACCTTGCTTAGGTATCTCCGACACCTTTCATGTGTCCCTCCTGAAACCCGTGGTCATGTCCGAGTTTTCCGAGTCATCTGCCGGGACATCGGGTTCGTCTACGGATGATCACGAGGTGAATGCCATTGTAGGGTGCAAGGTGGTACGAGGCAAAAAAAATGTATTTGGTGGATTGGAGAGGTTATAGGCCTGAGAATAGGTCCTGGGAGCCTGCCGAGCATATTCATGCTCCGCAGCTCATTGCTGCCTTTGAACGTAGCGAGGCCCAAAGAAGGGGGGGCATGTTAGGGATCGAGTTCCCACTGCTGCACAAGGGGAATCTCGAGGCATCCCCGCTGTGGTCCCCCATCCGTTTCCGGCCGCAGTGGAGCCTGCTCAGCAGAGACGTCGGTCCCAGCGTCTCGCCCAGTCTAATACTGTGCAGAGGATGACTGCTGCCTCCCCAGGTCCTGCCATTGTAACCAATGCAGGTCAGCGGCAAGCAGACGTAGTTTGGACTAAGTCCTGTGTGTTCCTTTTTGAGCATGCTCAGGGTAAGATCTCTCATAGGAGATCAGGGGTCACATGGTTGGGTACTGCAGAGACTTACATTGGTCCTCCAGGAAGGTCCTGAAGCTGCTTTAGTTCTGGAGCAGCTTTCCCATTGTTACTTTTCTGGAATGTCCTGTAGCTGCTACTATAAAAGGTGTATCAAATCTGTTACATGCTTGCGCCAGTGTGGTCATGTATGCATGTGGTTAGGTCTGGCTGAAATAAGCCCCTAGAATACCGGCACCTCCGGTGAGGAGTTTGTATGCACGTGTTCAGGGCTTGGCTGAAAACGCCATTAGAATACCGGCTACTCCGATGAGGAGATTATTGCTTGTGTTCTGATTGCATGACCACAGACTGCAATCCGCTTAGCAGTCATCTGTGTTCCCTGTGAGTCTAACAAGACACAGTCTTTGTCACAGCGGTTCTGTAAATTAACAGAGTCCGCTTATATCGCCATATTGCGCTACAGCATTTTAGTTAGCGACTCTGTGGAATAACAGAATTCGCCCATACCGCCATATAGTGCTACGGCGTTTACATCTGCGACTCTGTGGGATAACAGAGTTCGCCCATACAGCCTATTTGCACCATCTTACTAGCAGCAGGCTCTGCCTGCACGGTGGACCCCGGGCTGCGAACGCACCTCTCCTTAATATCTATCAGGTGCGTTCCGCAGGCCCTTAACATCAGGCATAGTTGTCTTCTAACTATGTCTACATTATTCCCACAATATCATCAATTTCCTCCAATGATATTAATTCTAATTTATTATTCTTGTTGATGAGGTATCTGGCATTGGTTTACATGTATTTTATGTATTTTTCAGTATCTCTGTTCCTCCTTAACTTTTCAAACCCTTGCACATTGATACTACACTTTCTTCCCCTTCTGTGCAATTATTTCCCTTCCATAAAGCATGTAGCCAACAAAAAAGTCAGTACACTTCTCTAGGAACCCAAAACCATCTGTCTTACACCAATTTCTGAACTATTTATTCTCCTCCAAAATTTCCCGCTGCTTAGGCCCCTTTCACACATCAGTGTCTCCGGTATGTTTGGTGACAGGTTTCTCACGTACCAGAGACACTGACACATGTAGTCAGCGTGTTTCCACGGACTGTGTCCATAGGCAAAACACGCAGACATGTCCGTTTTCTCCCGGCAGCATGGGCCGCAAAAACATCCCGCACATGTGCACACAGAGAACGCACATTGATGTCCTCCGTGTACACGGACGGCCGTCGGGGAAGAAGCGCTACTGTAAGCGCTGTTCCCTGGCGGCAGTGACGGCACCGAGTCTGTGATCGCTGCTGGCATGAACTCCTGTCACCTCAGGACCGTGGGAAAATTCAAGTGATGAGTTCACTGTGACAGAGCTTGAACTGCCATGACCTCATCACTTGCATTTTCCCACGGTCCTGAGGTCACAGGAGTTCATGCCGGAAGCGAGCACAGACTCAGTGACGTCACCGCTAGTCACTGAGCCTGCAGCCGCAGTGTCTTATTCATTCAGCGCTTACAGTGGCACTTCTTCTCCGCTGTTGTCACACGTGTGCCACAAAAATCACATTCACGAGACACAGACACACGGATGCTGATATTTCCGGTACCGTTTTTTCTGGTACTAGAAATATCAGGACGTGTGAAACCGTGTGAAACCTGCCTTAACTGGAGTGGCATGTAGTACAGAGAATACTACCTTTGAGGTAATTTCCTTAAGCTTTTGGCCTAATTCCTTGAAATTATTTTTATGGACCTTCCACCTACCCCTAACTTTGTCATTAGTTCCTATGTGCACCTTGAGCACTGGGTGCTCACCAGCCACTCCCAGTAATCTGTGAACCCAATCTGAAATGTATCAAACTCGAACGCCAAAAAAACAACCACTGCATTATTTTTGTTAACTTATTGTGGGTGAAGTGCTGTGAATGGTACTGATGTTGTTGATGTTGCGGGCTTTTCCATCTACTGTCACCAACAAACCAATACAATGCCATCACCCAGTGTTTTTTTCAGTGACTCGACTTGTGCTCCAACGAGTGGATGTGATGTCACGCTGCGGTTCACGGACCGGAAGTGGGCACACTATGGAGTGCAATGCTCTGCACACAGTCGAATAAGCATTGGCGTAAGTTCCAAGAACAACTACACGCGAGTGGCATGATGATTGGTATTCTGACTGGCTAATTGAATGAGTAGTTATTTAGTTAGCTGCAACTATTTCTTTACATGCTGTAACACTTTGAGCATATGAGTTGTCCATATCTCCCTGAACCAATATAGAATGAACCCCAAAGTTCTCAAGGGACCTCCCACCACCCCCACCCACACACAAAACAGTGGATGGCTTCTGGGATAGGGACAGGCACTTCTGGCGCTGGGGATGCATGGCTTTGAAGTGTCTCGGATGTTTGCAGAGATTACATAGTCAGTTCTCCCACCGGCGTGGAGAGGGATGCAAGTGCAGGTGTCCCCTTGGGCTTGTAAGCAGGGACAGCATGCACCACGTTAATCTTACTCCCTCCTCAGCCAGCAGGTTTCTTGACCTCTGGAATCCTGTTGTTGTAGTTTTCATTGGCAAGTGTCACTGCTGCAGAGGCTCACTTAGGCTTCCGGTCACCGAGATACTGGTGGCGGTCCTCTGGGTAGTAACACAAAAACTGCTTAGTTGCGATGAGTTCCTTCAGCTGCTGAACAGTGGTGAGCTCCAATCCCATGGTCCATTCGTCAACTGCTGTCAGTAGGGCCCGCATGTAATTGGCCCAGCTGTCTGAAGGCCCCCGCTGTATATTCCTGAGCTTCTTCTGGTACATCTCAGGGGTCAAGTTGTACTGCTTGACCACAGCCCGCTTGATGTCCTCACAGCTCAGAGCGGTCTTGCTGGGCAGGTACCCAATAATTTCCAGGGCCTTAACACTGAGGCGAGGGGTTAAGAACCGGGCCCACTGGTCCACAGGCAGATTGTACTCATGGTAAGTTTTTTCAAATTCCAGCAAGAAAATGTCCAAGTCCCCTCCTTTGTCCAGTAGGGGGAATTCTTCCACCCATAACTTCAGGATACGGATCTCAGGGGACTCGCGATAGGCTGGCATCTGTGACTGGAGCTGGAGTTGGAGATGAAGCATGGTCAGCATGGCGCTGGTGCTTGCACTCATGCTGACTTTCTGTAACTTTTGCTGCCTTGCGATGTCCTGCTGCTGCCACGAGGGTCTCATAGGTGGTGTCTCCAGCCTCGAGTCTGACCAGGGCAGTTTGCATGAGTGTATTCAAGCCTGCCCAGCAGTGGTGGTGAGCTGCCCACTGCGGTACTGATCATTGGTGACTGGCTCCTTGGAGAGACTGGGCTAGACTCCCCCTCTGCTCGAGCAACATCATCTTCCACCTCCTCCCCACTGTCCGCAGCATTGACCATCTCCCTGGCTCTGCCCTGGTGTCACTGGCCATCCTTGCAATCTTTGGTCACTGACACAGAGCTGCAACCTAATGCACCCACATACCTAATAGTATTTGCACTGTGACTCTTCTGGGTTTTTGTCTGCAGGCTTTTGGGACTGGGATGCTACTGGTTTACCCCTTTTCCCACATCAGTGGACATACATCTGGGGCACATCTCTACCCTCAGTCTCTCTAGTGAGTATAAATCAGTATGGATAGGTATATTTCTTATTTTGTCCTTTCCATGGCTCTTCTTCTTTTTTCTTATTTGTCCAATTGGGTGCTATATCTTTAGCCCCTATTTGGCTGCAGTTCCCAGGTTTTCATATATGCATCTTGTGGTTTGTGTGTGTTTTGTATTCACATGGTTCATTAGGATATATTCACCAGTGGGCCGCATTCACACATGAGTTCCATGTCCATTGTCAATTGCAGATCTGTGTCCACTAGGGGCAGATGCATATAATAACATAAAGGGTCATTACATTATATTGTTTGGCACTAGCCAGGGGTCAGATGTATGGTACATGGCACATTATGTGTGTTTTTAAATGATTTTAATTGTTGTGTGTTTTTGCTTATCCAAATAAAATATGTTATGGTATTTTTTCTCTCCTAAATTGTTTCCTGGTGTGCAGACTTATTATTGTTGTGGTCTTTTTCTCTCCTTGTTTATATGGTTCATCCATACATAGTCTGGCACCCGGGTACATATTTATGGTGTTAGGTGCACCCCATATATATCTTTTGCTGCTGGTAGTATGGGTCCCACACTCACACACACACTATTATCTTGATTCCATCGTGCTGCCACTAGGATGTGAAAGATGGCACCATAGAGATCACACAGAATCACACCTCTGCCACCACATGTGATGAACCCGCACATCGCCACCCTGCCTGACGTCACTTTTACGTCAGAAGGCTCACGTATTGTGTTCTCCCCATTATCATCAACATGTCGTTCCACACCTCCTGTGGCCATGTAAGTTCAGCTGGGTACAGTTTTACACAGACACCCACTGTCTACATGGTCCCAGGGAAGCACAGTTGGTAAGAGGATGTGGCCCATGCAGTCACTGAGGTGGTACAACACTCGCCCACCACCCTGAAAGAGCAGGTTCAGAACACTGTTAAGTTTTTCATTAACTCCATATTTGCAAGATAATAGCATTTTTTACATGAGAAGTTCACTATAAATATAGTTGTTTTCCTTAGCTGCAGCACAACCAGCATTTCACTGCAATGGCTGAACATTATTACAGGAATAATGTTCGTAAACAGTTCAAAAAAATGTAAAAGAAGGAAAATAGAAACCATTTTTACAAAACTGGTAATGAAACAAATTACTTTAGTTGTCTTATGATCTATGTAAACAATCTTAAAAACAAGTCTTGAGAATGAAAATAAAAAAAACAAACCAAAACATAAATGAAACTGGGATTTACATCTCATATGTCAAGATTTTCTAGTACTTGGGGATATATATAGATCATTTATCACTTTTAGTTACCTGCTAGCTTTCCAAATTTAGATCTCCTTCTACCTTCCTTGGAGACAGCCTGAGGCAGAATGTCTCATAAAATCTGCAGTACTTTGTTATTCGTCAGTAGGCAAGTGCAATGACAGTCTTTATTTCTGATGAACTAAGACTATTGTGTCAAAAAAATTCAGGAAGGTTAAGTCTAATATCTTCATATATATTTATTTTTGGCAAATGAATATTTTAAGTCTAGGGCAAAACTAGAGGGAGTTGGTGTTTATATTGGCTAGTATTAGAGGATTTAATTAGTTCAAATCTATGAATATCATTAAATGGCTTTTACACCACAATTTGATTTATTTTAAACCATCCCTGCTTGCAGATAATAAAATATGTTATAGTCTACTCTCATTTCCTGTTATCTTCCACCATACTTGATGCATCATCTTGAATGTAGAACGTGTAGAATTAAGAGGTTTTCTTATATTAACCAGTTTTCAAAAGTTAATATTTATTAAATTTTGTCCTAAATTAGCTTATATTTAAAATTTTTACTTTTCTATTTTTGTTTGGATTAGTTTTGATGGCACAATTTTGGGGTACAAATAATGCTACTTTTTACTTACAAACTAACCTTTACTTAGTATTTTCTTATATGATGAATAATATCATCTTTTCTTACCAAGTATATCTCTTTGTCAAAAGAATAGTTTCAAGTGCTTTGAAAAATAAAAAAAATAAACTGATTACCAGTTCCTTTCCTATATCATGGTGTGCAGCCCTATTAAGGGTCATCATTTTTACAACTAGGATATAGGAAGGATGCCCTCCCTTATAAAAGAAAATATTTCTCCCAGTGTTGCCCCTTTGCACAGCCAAACAGAATGGCTACCACATGTGTAGTTTGCTAATGTCAACCAAGTTTTGGGCTATGTTTACATGTTTATGGCTTTTTTTGCTGTTAAAAAACAGTACCCCAATGGAGGTGTGATATGTCCTGGTTTAAGTCAATGCAAATTGTTAGGACTGATTGAGATCCTGGGATTCATGACGGGTAATAACGCATTATCTGATATCAAAACTGATGCTTTGGTGTTGTTGGGGTTAAATGAGGATACAAATACGAGTGTTGTGGATGAAGAGGTATTAATTCAACCTTTTTTAGGAGGATCTAGGTCCACATACATGCCCCCCTCTTCCACGGATAACATAGTCGATGTTTTCGAAACCCATGTCATCAGGGACATGGAGGCTTTAATTTATCATAAATTGCCTCCAAATTTGAGTCCAGAAGATAGATGAGCCATCAGAGATATACAAGGTTAGTCTGATACTGTGGTTCGCTCCACAGACAAGGGCGAAAATGTAGTACTCCTCACAAAGGAATACTACATAGCTGAAGCACATAGACAGCTAGCTGACATCAATACTTATGCAAAATTGGTATCAGACCCAACAAATAAATTTAACAATGATCTACGCTCTTTTCTGAGAAAGCAAGTGAAGAATAATATACTGTCCAAGAAAAGAGTAGAGAATTGATTGCCGATTTCCTCCGAAAAGCACACTGGTATCATTTACCTAAGATTCACAAATCTCCATCTCAACCACCGGGCCGCCCTATTGTGTTTGGGATAGGGTCCCTGACCGAGCCCCTGTCCCAGTACATTGATTGGCTATTGCATCCTCTCCTCAGTGAAATTCCTTCGTTTGTAAAGGACACGAAAGATTTGTTACACATAATTAGTGAATATGACTGGCAAGAGAATTGTCATTTGGCCTCTATTGATATAGAGCGCCTTTACACCAGGATCCCTCACAACAATGGAGTGGAGTCCATAAGACAGATTCTTCAGAGCACTGACAAGGATAGGACAAATATAGATTTTATCTGTGATAGCTTGATGTTCATTTTGACACACAATGTTTTCAGATTAAGTGATACTTGGTATACACAACCGGAGGGAACTGCGATGGGGACGCCAGTCGCATGCACGTTTGCGAATTTGTTTCTTTCTGTTTTTGTATTCTGTCAATAACCATTTTTTGAAACACATCAGGCATTTTATTCGTTATGTGGATGATATCCTTGAAATTTGGGATGGCACTGAGTCGGAGTTTAATTCTTTTGTGTGTAAGGTTCTTTGTACATGTTCTTGAAACTCAGTTTTCCGTCAGCCATTTTGCTTTCTGTCTTGCTGCAGCTATCTTGCCCTCAGTCAATATGGAGTTTTCAGCTTTCATGTTCCCGCCCTGATTCTCTCCCTCTTGCTTCTTAAGCAGCCACAGCTGAGCAATCAGTGCTTCAGAATCTAGCCTGCAGTGAACCTGTGACCTGACTTCTGGAAGCCTTGGACTATGTACTCCAGCTATTCCTACTGAGGAACTCTGAACACTTGTGGACTCTGGAACCCTGCTCTTTGAAAGATCCACGTTTGCATGGACTTACGGTAACAGAGAAGAAGATCCTGAACCTGTTGTGGAGAGTGATTGCTGAGCTTAAGTTACTCTGGCCTGCTGTGTCTCCTGCTTCTGTATCTGCAAACTGTGTGACTATTTTTGCCACTTGTATGAAGTAATACAAGACCTTCTATATCAAACCTGTGTCTCATGTATTTTCATCGCACCCAAGCACAAGACGCTATATGAACTGTACTACATACATTACAAGATTCTGAAGCCAAAACGTTAGTGTCTGCCGGGTCTGGGAAGGCTGTGTCTGCTGTAACTGTGGATATCAGACGTCCGGTTTTACTTTCTGTGATGACAGTGGTTGTGACTTCTCACAACCATTCCAGGTGAGCAATTCCCTTAAGTTTTTTTTTTCCTGCAGTGTTACCACAGGTAAACACTATTGTTTTTTTTTTTTTCTCTTCCCTCTTTTGTGTCTGCTGTAACTGTGGATATCAGATGTCCGGTTGAACTTTCTGTGATGATAGTGGTTGTGACTTCTCACAACCATTCCAGGTGAGCTGTTCCCCTAATTTTTTTTTCTCTCTGCAGTGTTACCACAGGTAAACACTATTGTTTTTTTTTTCTTTTCTCCTCTCCTTCCAGTACTCCTGTCTTAAAAGATCTGGAAAATGGAGGCCCGCATAAAGGAACTTTGCGGAGTGACTGATAATATCCTTGCAGATTTACAGACTATAAAAACCCGTTTTACAAACCTACAGGACCTCACTAATCACAATTTGCAAGTGTTTGGACAGACTGCCCAGGATTTGCGAGCCAGGATTGAGGTTCTAGAGGAGCGAGTCCAGGCTCCTTCCGTAGCCCCAAGTTCTGGGATTCCCAAGTTGCCCCCTTTTCGTTTTGGCGGTGAACGTGAAAAATTCAGGGGATTTATTAACCAATGCAATCTGTTTTTTTTCTGCACATGCTTCACAATTTCCCACTGAATGATCTAAAGTGCTTACTATAATTATGTTACTTTCCAACAAGGCTTTGATGTGGGCAAACCCTCTGATTGAGACTGAGGATGAATGTTTGGATCATCTTGATGCTTTCATTTCAGCCATGGGGCAGGTGTTTGATGACCCCAATCGAGGTGCAACAGCTGAAGCAGCCATGTTAACTTTGCGCCAAGGTAAGCACTCGGTAGCCGAATATGCCTTGGATTTCAGGAGATGGGCCCTTGATACCACCTGGGACAGTTCCGCCAAAAAATCTATTTTTCGAAAGGGGTTGTCTCCACTAATTAAGGATGAACTTGCTCGTGCCGACCCTCCCACTGCGTTAGGTGACTTTATTAACTACTGCATCCGTATTGATGCTCGCCTGACTGAACGCAGGCAAGAGAGATGGTTCGAAAGCAATCGCACTAACCTTTTCCTACCTTCCTCCCCAGCTAAGGAACCTTTGAGTAGGATCACACGGGAACCTGAACCTGAACCCATGCAGGTAGACTCTTTACAAAGACGGGTTAGTGATGCACGCAAGGAACATCGTTTTAAGGAAAATCTATGTTTCTATTGTG
This sequence comes from Oophaga sylvatica, assembly GCA_033576555.1. NCBI lineage: Eukaryota > Metazoa > Chordata > Amphibia > Anura > Dendrobatidae > Oophaga > Oophaga sylvatica. The sequence goes on from JARQOD010000004.1 coordinate 123,640,110, forward strand.
GTAAGTCAGGGCACTTCATTATAAACTGCCCCAGCCGTTCTCGTAAGACTACTGCAGCACTCATTCACTGTGAGTGTTGCGAGAGGAGATCTGTCAGGTCCGAGCCTCAGGCTCCAGAGAGATCTGCAGCAACAGATCTTGATTTCTCGGACTTAAACTCCGTTACTTCTGAGGACCATGACTGTGTAAACGCTGCAATTTTTCAAGTTTCCTCAGTGGTGTCCCAGCTGAGTTGTAGGAAAAACAATTCTCATTGCTTCCTTTCCATCAAACTCTGGGTTAACTCAGTCTGGGTGTCTAGCTCTGCTATGATCGACTCAGGGGCAAGTGGGAATTTTATGGATGTTTCCTTTGCTCTGAAACAGGGGATACGTTCAGTGAAGAAGGCTACTCCAGTACAGATGGAAACTGTGGATGGCTCCCTGCTGACCTCTGGACCAGTGGATCAGGAAACGGAGCCTTTGAGGGTCCTTATGGGTAAAGATCATCAAGAGAAACTGTCCTTTATGCTTATCTCTTCTCCCCACTTTCCCATTATTCTAGGGCTACCATGGCTGCAGGCTCAGAACCCTACCATTAACTGGGAGACCAAGGAATTACACTTTCCAGAGAAACAGATGAGTCCAGATGTTTCAGCTTGCTCTGTTCCTAAAGGAACCATGTCAGTCCCTGAACTACCAGCTGTATACCAGGACTATGTGGATTTATGTGACAAGAAGAACGCTGACCAGCTTCCCCCTCACCGTCCATATGATTGTCCAATTGAATTATTGCCTGGAGCAGAGATACCTTTTGGTAAGATCTACCCCCTGGCGGGGCCTGAGCTAAAGGCTTTAAAGGATTACATAGACGAAAATCTAGCCAAGGGCTTCATACGCCCCTCTTCATCTCCTGCAGGTGCACCCATCTTCTTTGTGAAGAAGAAAGATGGATCTCTGAGACCCTGCGTAGACTATAGGGAACTCAATAAGGTTACTATTAGAAACCGTTATCCATTGCCTTTAATCCCTGAGTTATTGGAGAGAGTGCGGCATGCCAAAATTTTCTCTAAATTGGATCTCCGTGGGGCCTATAACTTGGTCCGTATTAGACCTGGGGATGAATGGAAGACTGCATTCAGGTCACGCTATGGACACTTTGAATATCTAGTTATGCCTTTTGGTCTGAGTACCGCCCCAGCCACTTTCCAACACTTGGTGAATGACATCTTCAGGGATCTCCTAGATACATTCGTGGTGATTTATTTGGATGATATTCTAATTTTTTCTAACTCCACAGAGGAACATCATGGACATGTGAGAATGGTCTTGGAACGTCTAAGACAAAACCATCTTTACATCAAACTTGAAAAGTGTGAATTCCATAGGACCGAAATTCAATTTCTGGGGTATGTACTGTCTACACAAGGAATTAGTATGGATGGAAGTAAGACCCAAGCCATCAAGGATTGGCCAAGTCCTAGAAATGTGAAGGAGGTGCAGCGCTTCATCGGGTTTGCCAATTTCTATAGACGTTTCATTAGGAATTTCTCTGAGGTAGTGTCACCTATCACCCAACTTACCCGGAAAGAGTCTAGGTTCTCCTGGACTCCCCAAGCCCAGGAAGCATTTTCTCGTCTAAAAGATAAATTTACCACCGCACCTATCTTGGTACATCCCAACCCCGAACTTGCCTTCATAATAGAGGTGGATGCTTCAGATTGTGCCGTTGGAGCTATACTCTCTCAGAGAACAGGTGAGAAGAATGTCTTGCATCCCTGTGCCTTCTTTTCCCAGCAGTTGTCTTCGGCTGAGAGGAACTACGATGTGGGCAATAGAGAGTTGTTGGCCATTATTGCCGCCTTCAAAGAATGGAGACACCTTCTTCAGGGAGCTGCACAGCAAATAGTCGTCCTGACAGACCATCGTAACCTTGAATTTATCAGGTCGGCTAAGTGCCTGACTCCTCGCCAGGCTCGCTGGAATCTTTTCTTAAACCAATTTAATTTTGTCATTTCTTATAGACCAGGATCGCGCAATGGAAAGGCTGATGCACTCTCTAGGATTCATTCAGCAGAGACCCATCCACTTGCTCCTCCTAAGACTATTCTTCCTGACTCTAGATTCCTGGGAGTGATTCATAATCAAGACCTACTTAAGGACATCAAGGAAGCATACCATGCGGATTCCTTGTTGGCACAACCCCCAAGGGACGTAAGTCTTGTCTTTAAGAATGGTGTGTGGATTCTGGGACAACGTCTGTATATTCCTGAAACAGTCAGATTGAGAGTATTGCAACTCATTCACGATTCCAAGATAGCTGGGCATAGAGGAATTCTAAAGACACAGGAATTTCTTTCTCGTTTCTTTTGGTGGCCCACTTGCAGGAAGGATGTTTTAAACTATGTCACTTCATGTGAAGTCTGTGCAAGATGCAAAACACCTCGCTCCTCACCAACTGGTCTGTTACAACCTCTTCCCACCCCGTCCCGCCCGTGGGGATCCATTTCTATGGACTTCATTGTGGAGTTACCAACCTCTCAAGGGAAAAACACCATTCTAGTAGTGGTTGATCGTTTAACAAAGGCAGCTCATTTTATTCCTTGTGTCGGCTTACCCACTGCAAAACAGCCATCAGATTTGATGATTAAAGATGTGTTTCGCTTACATGGAGTACCGGATGAGGTTATTTCGGATCGAGGGGTGCAATTCACTTCAAGGTTTTGGCAAAATTTCTGTGCAGCATTGGACATTAAAGTAAACCTTTCTTCTGCTTTTCATCCCCAGACTAATGGACAGACCGAACGAACCAATCAAACTCTGGAGCAGTATCTCCGCTGCTTTATCTGCCACCTACAGGATGATTGGGTGGATCTACTTCCATTGGCTGAGTTCTCTTATAACAACTCTCAGAGCGCCTCCACTAAGCAGTCTCCTTTTTACTCCAATCTAGGTTATCATCCTAACATTCTTCCACGATTTCCCATAGAAACGCCTTTACCAGCAGTGGCCGAAAGAATCACGTCTTTACAGAAGAATATGGATCTTCTAAAGGAGAATCTGGAATTGGCTCTGGAAAGGTACAAGAAAGCAGCAGATAAATTTCGTAAACCTGCACCAGCTTTCAAGGTAGGAGACCTGGTCTGGCTGTCAACCAGAAATCTTAAGTTAAGGATTCCATCGTCTAAGTTGGGACATAAGTACATTAGACCCTATAAAATCAGTAAAATTATAAGTGCCGTTGCTTGTCGTCTTCAACTGCCTAGAACTATGAGAATCCACCCTGTCTTTCATGTATCCCTACTAAAGGCTGCAACACCCAATACGTTTCCTGGACGTTCTTCTCCTTGCCCTGACCCAGTGCTAGTCGATGGTCAGGAAGAATTTGTGGTGGAAAGAATTCTAGATTCCAGGTTATACAGAAATCAGTTACAATATTTGATTAAATGGCAGGGCTACCCAGTGGAGGACAACTCATGGGAACCAGTCAATAACGTTAATGCTCCTCGTTTGCTCCGCCAGTTTCATCAGAGGTACCCAGACAAGCCTGGTCTGAGGCCATCCGGAGGTTGTCCCTGAGGGGGGAGTAATGTAAGGTTCTTTGTACATGTTCTTGAAACTCAGTTTTCCGTCAGCCATTTTGCTTTCTGTCTTGCTGCAGCTATCTTGCCCTCAGTCAATATGGAGTTTTCAGCTTTCATGTTCCCGCCCTGATTCTCTCCCTCTTGCTTCTTAAGCAGCCACAGCTGAGCAATCAGTGCTTCAGAATCTAGCCTGCAGTGAACCTGTGACCTGACTCCTGGAAGCCTTGGACTATGTACTCCAGCTATTCCTACTGAGGAACTCTGAACACTTGTGGACTCTGGAACCCTGCTCTTTGAAAGATCCACGTTTGCATGGACTTACGGTAACAGAGAAGAAGATCCTGAACCTGTTGTGGAGAGTGATTGCTGAGCTTAAGTTACTCTGGCCTGCTGTGTCTCCTGCTTCTGTATCTGCAAACTGTGTGACTATTTTTGCCACTTGTATGAAGTAATACAAGACTGTTATGTTTCGGTAGCTGAGGAGTGCAGGTAAAAAGGCAATACACCAGAGCAGTTGGAATCTATGGGATTGCAGTACCCTGACTAACCACCACAACTAGAGGCAGCCGTGGAGCGTTCCTACGTTGGTCCTAGACGCCTCGTCACAGCCTGAGAAACTAACTACACCTAAAGATAGAAATAGGAAAGCTATCTGCCCCGGAGCAGAACCCCCAAAGATAATAGAAAGCCCCCAAACATGTAATGGCGGTTAGACAAGAGGAAATACTGACACAGAAAGAAAATAGAATGAGCAAACGCTGGGGCCCAAACTATCTAAATAGAAAAGGACAGGAAGGGTACTTACTGCAATCCCAGAAAACCCTGAAAAACACCAACTCTACTAATTTCAAAATCACCTGAGATCACACGACCTCTACCACCTAAATTAGCTCTCTGGTGTAACAAAATCAAAACAGCAGCCACTGAAAAAACTGGAAAAAGCAAAAGAACAAAACTCAGTGGCTGAACTAAACTGAGAAGGCAGAAGCCCCCGGAGGGGACCCAGAAGGCCCCCAAAGAAGTGCAGGACAAAATGCAAAAATATAGCAACAACACAAAAGAAGAAAAATTCTTATCTGGTAGCAGGAGATGCAGACACGACACAGCAGGCTACAAGGGAAACTGGAATGAAGGATTCAGACCAGAACAATTGATCACCGGCAACCCTGATGGGAAAATGACTCCCTTATATAAGACCAGTCAGTAACACCTGATTCCCAGTCCTCACAATCTTCACTAGTACCGCTTGTAACCACCAGAGGGAGCCTCTGCTCAGAACTCATCTCAAACCCATTCACAACAGTACCCCCCCCTTGAGGAGGGGTCACCGAACCCTCATTTGAGCAACCAGGTCGGTCAGGATGAGTTCTATGATACGCACGGATAAGTCTCCTAGCATGGATGTCCGAAGCAAACACCCAAGAATTGTCTTCCTGACCATAACCTCTCCATTTAACCAAATACTGGAGTCTTCGTCTAGAAAAACGAGAATCCAATATTTTCTCAACCACATACTCCAGATTGCCCTCAACCAAAACAGGGTCAGGAGGCACAGTAGCAGGAACCACTGGCTCAACAAACCTCTTCAACAAGGACTTGTGGAACACGTTATGGATCTTAAATGTCCCTGGAAGAAGCAAACGAAAAGAAACAGGATTAATAATCTCCATGATCTTATAAGGTCCAATGAACCTAGGCTTAAATTTAGGAGATGCTACTCTCATAGGAATATTCTTTGAGGACAACCAGACCAAGTCCCCCACTTCAAACCGAGGACCATCAGTCCTATGCCGGTTAGCAAACCGCTGGGCCTTCTCCTGAGAGAGGGACAACCTCTCCACTACCTGGTCCCAAATCTGTTGCATACGCTCAACAACAGAGTCAACACCTGGACAGACAGAAGCTTCCGTCTGTCCTGAAGAAAATCGAGGGTGAAAACCAGAATTACAGAAAAACGGAGACATCAAAGTGGCAGAGCTAGCCCTATTATTAAGAGCAAACTCAGCCAAAGGCAAAAAAGAGACCCAGTCATCCTGATCAGCAGACACAAAGCATCTTAGATAAGTCTCTAATGTCTGGTTTGTTCTCTCAGTTTGACCATTGGTCTGAGGATGAAATGCCGAGGAGAAAGACAATTGAACACCCAGTTTAGAACAAAAAGTCCTCCAAAATCTGGAAACAAACTGGACTCCTCTGTCAGACACAATGTTCTCAGGAATGCCGTGTAAACGAACCACATGCTGAAGAAACAACGGCACCAATTCAGAGGAGGAAGGCAACTTAGGTAATGGCACAAGATGTATCATTTTGGAAAACCTATCACAAATTACCCAGATGGTGGTCATTCTCTGAGAAACAGGAAGATCGGAAATGAAATCCATAGAGATATGGGTCCATGGTCTCTTGGGCACAGGCAATGGCATCAACAAACCACTAGAGCGAGAGCAAGGCTTGGAGCGAGAGCAAGTCCCGCAGGACTGCACAAATTCCCTGACATCGCGAGACAAGGTAGGCCACCAAAAGGACCGACTAACCAAGTCTCTGGTACCAAAAATTCCGGGATGCCCAGCCAATGCGGAACAATGAATCTCAGACATCACACTCTTTTTCCATTGGTCCGGGACAAACAATTTTCCAACAGGGCAGCGCTCGGGCCTATCCTCCTGACACCCCTCCAGAGCAAGTCTCAAATTGGGCGAGATGGCGGAAAGAACTACACCCTCTTTCAAAATAACAGAAGGATCAGATAACTCAGGAGAGTCCGCAAGGAAACTCCTCGAGAGGGCATCCGCCTTAACATTCTTAGTGCCAGGAAGAAAGGAAACCACAAAATTAAAACGTGTGAAAAACAAGGCCCACCTGGCCTGTCTAGGATTGAGTCGCTTGGCAGATTCCAGATAGACCAGATTCTTATGGTCCGTAAGGACCACCACCTGATGTTTGGCTCCCTCCAGCCAATGTCTCCACTCTTCAAAAGCCCACTTCATGGCCAATAACTCCCGATTACCCACGTCATAATTACGTTCAGTAGGAGAAAATTTTCGAGAGAAAAAGGCACAAGGGTTACTTTTAGAGGTCTCTGGATCTTTTTGGGACAAAACGGCACCTGCCCCAATTTCAGAGGCATCAACCTCCACCTGAAATGGCAGAGAAACATCAGGCTGCCGTAGAACAGGAGCAGAAGTGAATCTCTGCTTAAGTTCCTGAAATGCAAAGACTGCCTCAGGAGGCCAATTCACCACATCAGAACCCTTTCTGGTCAAATCAGTTAATGGTTTAACAATAACCGAGAAATTACCAATAAATTTACGATAAAAATTGGCAAAACCCAAAAATCTCTGAAGAGCCTTTAATGAAGTAGGTTGGACCCAATCACAGATGGCCTGAACCTTGACCGGGTCCATTTCAATAACAGATGGGGACAAAATGAATCCCAGAAATGAGATCTTCTGTACGCCAAAAAGACACTTTGATCCCTTCACATACAGAGCATTATCCTCAAAATCTGGAACACAGTCCGAACATGTTTCACATGAGAGTCCCAGTCATTAGAAAAAATCAAGATATCATCCAAATAAACAATCAGAAATTTGTCCACAAAATCCCTGAAAATGTCATTCATGAAGGACTGGAAGACGGAAGGGGCATTAGTGAGCCCAAAGGGCATCACTAGGTACTCAAAATGCCCTTCAGGGGTATTGAATGCCGTCTTCCATTCATCCCTGTGCTTAATGCGAATAAGGTTATACGCCCCCCTGAGGTTAAGCTTGGTAAACCAAGTAGCGTTTTTCACCCTGGAAAACAGGTCAGAAATCAAGGGTAACGGGTATTGATATTTCACAGTAATATTGTTCAAGAGACGATAATCAATACACGGCCTTAATGAACCATCTTTTTTGGCCACAAAGAAAAAACCGGCACCTAAGGGTGAAGAGGATGGTCTGATATGACCCTTCTCCAATGATTCCTTGATATAAGACCGCATAGCGTCATGTTCAGGTACAGACAAGTTAAAAAGGCGAACTTTAGGGAATTTACTACCCGGCACTAATTCAATAGCGCAGTCATAGCTCCTATGGGGAGGTAAGGATGCAGATTTACTTTCGCTAAACATATCAGAAAAATCAAACAAAAAGTCAGGAACATCCTGAGCTTGGGGGGAGGCAGAAAAAACAGGAGTGTTGGTATTAACACATTGGCAGCCCCAACTGGTTACAGACACAGATTTCCAATCCAAAACAGGATTATGAGACTGTAACCAAGGGAAACCCAGCACGATAATGTCATGCAGATTATATAGAACCAAAAATTTGCAGCACTCCTGGTGATCAGGTTCAACCCTCATTATCACCTGAGTAGAAAACTGGGTTTATTCTCAGCCAAAGGGGTAGATTCGATCCCCAGTAGGGGAATAGACTTCTGTAGGGGTATCAAGGTAAACCCACAACGTTTAGCAAAATCATAATCCATCAGGTTAATAGCTGCTCCAGAATCAACGAAAGCCTGAGCAGAAAATGAGGACAGAGAGCATATCAGAGTGACAGTTAATAAAAACTTAGTCTGAACACTACCCAAGACAACTGAGCGTGCAAAACGTCTTCCCCGCTTAGGGCAGACTGAAATAGCATGAGAGGCATCACCACAGTAGAAACATAACCTATTGCGCTTTCGAAACTCATGACGCTGTGCCCCAGACACCACTCCATCACACTGCATGGGCTCAGAAGCTGGCTCACAAGGCAACACCACTCCACGCATACTTCTCCGCTCACGCAAACGTCTGTCAATTTGAATCGCTAATGACATAGAATCATTGAGACCAGAGGGGACAGGGAATCCCACCATAACATCCTTTACATTATCCGACAGACCCTTCCGGAAAAGGGCCGCCAAAGCGTCGTCATTCCATTTGGTCAGGACTGCCCACCTACGGAATCACTGACAGTATAACTCAGCGTCATCAAGCCCTGATTTAATGCCAACAAGGCTTTTTCAGCTTGATCAGTGACATTAGGCTCATCGTACAATAACCCCAAAGCCTGAAAAAACGCATCAACATCACTCAAAACAGGATCCCCAGGTATCAGGGAAAAAGCCCAATCCTGAGGATCGCCGCGCAGGAGAGAGATGATAATTTGAACCTGCTGCGCTGCGTTTCCTGAGGACTTAGATTTTAAGGCAAAAAACAATTTACAATTATTTTTGAAATTCTGAAACTTAGCTCGATCCCCTAAAAACAAATCTGGCATGGGGATCCTAGGTTCCACAACAGGCAACCCAGCAAGATAGATAGCAATACTCCGAACCTCAGTGGCAAGCTGATGCACACGGCCAGACAACTGTGCAAACTCCATTGGGAGAAAAGATCCTCCCCAGCACCCAGAGATACAGAGGGAAAAAAAAAAAAAATGCAACAAACAGAAAAATATCTCTGACAACTCTGACAACCTTTTTTCTATCACAATATTTTTTCCCTTCTGTGAGTACCATACAATTTTCAATTTTTAGGCCGGTGATACTGTTATGTTTCGGTAGCTGAGGAGTGCAGGTAAAAAACTGGCACCTGTTAGAAAGAGATAAAGACCTGGCAGAAGATGTTAATAGGGGCCCGCTATTTGCTTGCAGTCGCAGTGCTAATTTAAGAGATCTCTTGGTCTGCAATAGAGTCAGGAGTGGTAGTAACAATTGAATACGTTCAGGCATCTCTAAGGGCAATTTTAAGTGCCCTTAAACTTACTGGTAATTCCATGAGAGTTGGTCCTATTCAACATGAAATTCGCCAGTTTATTTCCTGTAAAACCTCATTTGTAGTATACATTTTTTTCTGTCCGTGTGGTTTTTTCTATATAGGTAAAACAATCCGCCCCTTTACGTTAGGTTTTGAGAACATTTTCATTCCATTTCAACTGGCAAAGGAGTCCCCCGTTTGATCAGCCACATTAGAGAATTTAATGGCGGTAAAGCAGAATCGCTGTGGTTTGGGGGTTTAGAGAGGGTTAATCCTCCTAGTCAGGGAGGTAACCATCGCAGGCTCCTCTTGCAAAGAGAAGCTTGATTGCTTTTGCGGTCCAATGCAACAGGTGCGTTGGGCTTGAATGAATGGGTAGATATGCCCATTTTTCTCTGATTTTTTTGCAATTTGTGCTCTTTAAGATTTATAAGTTTTGCTGTCCGCACTCTCTGCATTGCTCCCGAACCAATGCATTTTTATCCATGAAATAAAGACTTCCACTTTTGGTAACGGTGAGTGCCTTCCTTTTTTCTTTCACTGAGATCTTTTTGATATTGATCTATTATACTGGTCATTGGCTTGTACTTACTTCCTGTAAGAGCAAGTGCCTTATATATTAATTGCATAATTACTTTACCGTAACAAAATTTGGTCATCCCGATGGATATATATGACTTTGCAATGGCATTTGGAATGTCATTGCAGAGTAAACAGCTGCAGGAAGATTGTGAAGCTGTAGGAGTGTGAAGCTGGCTGATAGACAATTCAGATAGAAAACAGCACTGTAATATGGAAAGGATCTGGCTGTATTCTGCAGAGCCAACAAGCAAATGGAGCAGAAAAACAGTGTGCTCTGCATTGCTTTCAAAGAAAAAAATCAGGATTAAGATCCCAAATAAATTATTCCTGGCCCTATGTATATAAATATGTGTAATAGGCAGCAGCAGCAGCAGACAGTACTACAATGGACCCTCTTGCTATATGCAATGAAGTCTGCCACATACTTCTTGCCTGCCTAGCACTGATATCTTTAAACCTTTATTAGTCCTCAGAAGGACTGTTTGTTGAGACAGATATGTCAATTAGAGATGGTATACCCACACTAATGACGCAGCAAACAAATCTCTCCCTAGCTCAGCAGCAACTCTCCCTACACTGGCTGATTCCAGAGCAGACTGTGACGAGCATGGCGGTGCCAGGTCTGATATAGATGATGACACTGTGCGGCCAGCCAATCACTGTAATGCCACAACCAACATGGTTGCGGCATTACAGTGTGTGGCAGACAATCCCTGCATGTTTATTGGCTCTCTATAGAGCGCCAAACATGCAGGGCGGGGACCTGAGCTCCCGCCGAGCAACCCCGGAAATACTCGGCGAGCTCCGAGCAGTGAGATGCTCGGGCGAGCACCGAGTAGTGATGAGCATGCTCGCTCATCAACATTGGTTACCACTAATGTAAATGCCCTGCAGCAAATGGAGAAACTACTCATCATGAAGAAACCATGAACCTGAGGTCCAATATAGATTCCTTCCTTTATCTTTGCTTCACTCAAGCTTGGAAATTTATCAGTGAGATACTTGAATGCTTTTGCATTTTATCCATTGCCTTTACAAAGTTCTTCATTAGGCCCAACTTGATAGGCAATGGTGGTAACAAAAACATATGTGGGTCAACAAGTGCTGGATACAAAACATTTTTACTCCAGTCTGAAGTGAATACTGGAGAGGCCAGTCTCTTTTATTGTAGTAATATTCTCTTGCACAACTATCACACTCACACAGAAAGCAGCAGCACTTTGTGTATCCACCATGGAGACTAAGTAATAGTTCAGCCAATTTTAACTTACCACAGAGGGGCCAAAAATGTTGATCATAGTTCAGGCACCTCAACAACTGCTTCATGATGCTTCTTGACACCAAGCACACACTTCTTTCTCACTTAATTCTACTGAAAATCTTTCTGGTGCGTTGGGGGGGTTGAGTCAGAAGGGTGAAAGATGATGAATTCTGTTTTGTCCGCATTAAGTTTTAGAAATCTAGCAGAGAAGGATGAAATAGTGGACAGACATTGTGGGATTCTGGTTAGTAGGCAGGTGATATCGGGTCCAGAGAGGTAGATCTGTGTGTCATCAGCATAGAGGTGATACTGAAAGCCGTGAGACTCTGTTAGTTGTGCCAGGTCTAATATGTAAATGTAGAAGAGCAGGGGCCCTAGGACTGGACCTTTCTGAACACCAACAGGGGGGTGAGGGGGCGAGGTGAGGAGATGGTGTGTGAGTGGGAGACGCTGAATGTCTTTTCTGTTAGGTATGACGAGATCCAAGATAGTGCCAAGTCTGTGATGCCAAGAGATGCGAGAATCTGTAGTAATAGGGAATGGTTTACTGTGTCAAAAGCTGAGGACAGATCCAGGTGGAGGAGGACAGTTGAGTGTCATTTGGCTTTGGCAGTTAATAGATCATTGATGACTTTAGTCAGGGCAGTTTCAGTGGAGCTGGAGATGCTGTGTTAGAGGGGGTACGTCAGGTATTAGTGATGCTAAAGAAGGTAAGTTTGTTTGTAGTGAAAAGATCATGGATGTATGAAGGTTTGTTTGCAGACAGTGCAAGAATTCCATAGAGCTCCTTTTAGTGGGACTGGGGAAGCGGTGGCTGGTTGAATAGATATAAGGTTAGAAGGGTTACCGAAAGTTGTGATAGATAAGAAGTAGAAGTGACTATGGAGATGTTGTGAGGAGGACCAGGATTTGGAGAGATGTTGCCAGCAGTGAGAAGGAGCAGAGAAAGTGTTAGCAGGTAGGAACAGGAGAAGGCATGAGGTGGCTGTTTGTGTTTGGAGACAAGAGATATTATGGTGAGGAACAGATTTGAGGCAGAGGTGAGATGGATGGGAAGTATGACCAGTCCCTTATTAGGTGTAGGGATTAAGGGAGTTAGTAGGAAGTGGAGGAATATAGGGGCAAGAGTAAAAACAAACAGAAACATTGCTTATAGTGACTATGTATCCAGTTACCTTCAGTTCCATTCTGGTTCAATTCTTATATAATTCAAAGCTGCACAATTCTGGTTGCACTTTTATAGTGCATTGTGCAGACTTACATCTTGCAGATGTATTGTTTGCAATATATTTGCTAGAAAATGCATTCAGGTGTGAAACAGAGGGTAGTGATCTGTGCTCATCTTGGTCAGATAATTAAGAGTGAGCCAGATGCAGGATATTCAAGGCAGAGTAAATAAGGCGGTCATAAATAACATTGGGGGTATAGCAGTGGTTAGTTGAAAAATATACCAAGTAAATACAAGGAGCAGATGAAGGGATAATCAGGATGGAAAAGTTGAATGACCTACCAAATAAATGCAAGGTGCAGAGGTAGGAAAATCAGGATGAAAAAGCTGAATAACGTACCTGTAGGAATAATAGATAAATAGACATGATGATTAGAGTGTGATGGTGGCAGATGGCAAGGTACTGTCTGTATACATCAGATTAAATTCTGGTCTAAATCATATCTGCACACTTCTAAGTTGCACTTGTATCGTGCACTGTGCAGACTGATGTCTTGGTTATATCACTAAGAATTTTTATGCATGTTCAGACTATCTTTTTTCTCTATGTTTCAGGTAGGGAAGTGCTACCCATTGCCATCGCTACTGCTCTAATTGTGATAAATAGAAGAAAACAGATTGTATAGGCTGAAGAAACGTATTTTATCCTGCAAAGACTCCACTGCCTCCTCACCACTGCCGGAGTGCTGCAACCCCCCAACCTACTGTCTCCTTCCCCACCATCCTGTAGAATGTAAGCCGCAAGGGCAGGGTCATCTCCTCTCTGTATCAGTCTGTGATTGTTAGTTTGTTTACTGTAAGTGATATCTGCAATTTTTATGTAATCCCTTCTCATGTACAGCACCATGGAATCAATGGCACTATATAAATAAATAATAATAATAATCCTTGGAAATTTAACAAAAATTAGCTTCTGACTGAAATGTAGGTTGTAAATGAAAACCATATTTCTATTACTTGAGCAACACAAATGAAATTTCTGATTTATTAAATATTTTAAGCTTAGATTTCTTGCAAAATATTGATTTTATACCTAAGCAAATATTTTTACAGATTTTCTGCTATAAAATATTTTACATAAGCTATATATATTAAATCTTCATATCTGTGTAATATTTGTTCAATCTTACAGTATTTCATTTTGCTTTGATTAGTTATTTATTCTAAGATGAATAGAATTGATCAGGGCAATAAATTCAGGGAGAATAAACATACATCCATATTAAATATTAGACAAAAAAGCTAAAATCAATACATCTTATAAATATGTATAGAAAGTTCTTGTAAATTAAACATCTGAGATACAGGAAATGTAAAAGTCTGTGCAAAATTGATGTTGACTGAACTAGTCAAATGTATTTCAAAGATAATTAATAATAAAACATAGATAAATAATACCTTTTATTTTTTGGCCTTTACACAGTTGGTACCTACAGTGGGTATAGAAAGTATTCAGACCCCTTTAAATTTTTCACTCTTTGTTTCATTGCAGCCATTTGGTAAATTCAAAAAAGTTCATTTTTTTCTCATTAATGTACACTCTGCACCCCATCTTGACGGAAAAAAAATAGAAATATAGACACTTTTTGAAAATTTATTAAATAAGAAAAATTGAAATATCACATGGTCATAAGTATTCAGGCCCTTTGCTCAATATTGAGTAGAAGCACCTTTTTGAGCTAGTACAGCCATGAGTCTACTTGGGAATGATGCAACAAGTTTTTCACACGTGGATTGGGGGATCCTCAGACATTCTTTCTTGTAGATCCTCTCCAGTTCTGTCAAGTTGGATGGTGAACATTGGAGGACAGCCATTTTCAGGTCTCTCCAGAGATGCTCAACTGGGTTTAGGTCAAGGCTTTGGCTGGGCCAGTCAAGATTGGTCACAGAGTTGTTCTGAAGCCATTACCTTTGTTATTTTAGCTGTGTGCTTAGGGTCATTGCCTTGTTGGAAGGTGATCCTTCGGCCAAGTCTGAGGACCAGAGCACTCAGGAAGAGGTTTTCATCAAGAATATCTCTGTACTTGGCCGCATTCTTGTTTCCTTCAATTGCAACCAGTTGTCCTGTCCCTGCAGCTGAAAGACACCCCAATAGCATGATGCTGCCACCACCATGTTTCACTGTTGGGATGGAGACTGTTCTATGTTTGTCTCATCAGACCAGAGAATTTTATTTCTCATAGTCTGGGAGTATTTCATGTGTTTTTAGCAAACTCTATGCGGTCTTTCATATGTCTTGCACTGAGAGACTTCTGTCGGACCACTCTGTCATAAAGACCCGACTGGTGGAGGGCTGCAGTGATCGTAGACTTTGTGGAACTTTCTCCCATCTCCCTACTGCATCTGTGAAGTTCAGCCATAGTGATCTTGGGGTTCTTCTTTACCTCTCTCACCAAGGTTCTTCTCCCACGATTGCTCAGTTTGGATGGACGGCCTGGTCTAGGAAGACTTCTGGTGGTCTCAAACTTCTTCCATTTAAGTATTATGGAGGCCACTGTTCTCTTAAGAACCTTGAATACTGCAGAAATTCTTTTGTAACCTTGGCCAGATCTGTGCCTTGCCACAATTCTGACTTTGAGCTCCTTGGCCAGTTCATTTGCCCTCATGATTCTCATTTGGTTTGACATGCACTGTGAGCTGTGAAGTCTTATATAGCCAGGCGTGTGCCTTTACAAATCAAGTCCTATCAGTTTAATTTAACACAGCTGAACTCAAATGAAGGAGTAGAACCATCTCAAGGAGGATCACAAGGAAATGGACACTTAAATGTCTGAGTGTCTGAGCAAAGGGTCTGAATATTTATGGCCATGTGATATTTCAGTTTTTGTTTTTTAATAAATTTGCAAAAATGTCTACATTTCTGCTTTTTTCTGTCAAGGTGGGTGCAGACTGTACATTAATTAGAAAAAAATTAACTTTTTTGAATTTACCAAATGGCTTTTATGAAACAAAGAGTGAAAAATGTAAAGGGGTCTGAATACTTTCCATACCCACTGTTCATAGACAAATATTTTGTTACTCCAGAATATGTGCTATTACGTTTAATAATTTTGGAAATGTGTTCCGATATGTGCTCTTAAATTTTCTTGTTGTACTTTCAATATAATTTATATTGCATATAAAGCATGCTAAACAGTATATTACATGATGTGTGTTACAGTTTATTAATGAATATTTTACGTTCCTGATTTTTTGCTAAAATCACTACTTGTTTTTTTTGTGTATTGGCAAATATTACTTTTTTCCCCTCAGTTAAAAAAGTATTTTGTTGTTTTGTTTTTGTTTTGTTCAGCATATAAACTAGGTGATTACTTGCTTTCTAAAGACAAACCTCTTTTTGCTAACATTCTGTGTCTATTTTTAAAGATTTTATTAAGTGTATCATCTTGATACAACATCTGCAAATTTCTGAAGGCTATCTGGTTTATTTGGTTGAATTGTGAACTATATGGGGGCTTAATGTGAGGAAATGGTTATTATCTCTGGAATTATTGTTTTTTTTTACTTTTTTTGATAAAAGCTTTGTTCATGTTAATTTTGGTACTTTATCATATGTTTTTTTTCATATAATTTGGGTTATGCCCTCTTTTTGTTAACCTATTTTTAATGTTATCACTTTCTTCTTTAACCCCTTCCCGACATGCGCCGTATATATACGGTGTCGAGGGAACTGCGAACTGCAGTATGTACCGTATTTTTCAGACTATTAGACACACTTTTTTCCTCCAAAAATGTGGATGAAAATGGGGGTGCATCTTATAGTCCGGATGTACCTGCTCTGGATGTGGATGGAAAGGTGGGGAACAGGCTGCAGCAGAGTAGCAGGCACAGGAGTTAACCGCAGCCACTAAAGAGAAATGAATATTCACTGCTTTCCACACCCACGGGAGTGGAAAGCAGTGAATATTCATTTCTCTTTAATTGCGGACAAACTGATAGCTGCAGTAGCCGGCTTCCTGCAGCTGCAGGGCGTGTGCCTACCAAGCTATGGATAAGGGAGACATGCATACCAGGCTAGGAATAAGGGGGACATGGCTACCAGGCTAGGAATGAGGGGGGCATGTCTACCCGGATAGGGATGAGGGGGCCATGTATACCAGGATAGGGATGAGGGGGCCATGTATACCTGGATAGGGATGAGGGGGCCATGTATACCCGGATAGGGATGAGGGGACATATACAATATACCAGGATAGGGGATATTAGTGCAGATTTGACCATAGTTTTTGCTTTAATTTTTTTCTAATTTCTTCCTCTAAAACTTAGGTGAGTCTTATGGCACCGGTGCGTCTTATAGTCCAAAAAATATGGTTTATGGCTCAAGCTGAGTGCTGCAGTGATCGAGTGCGGGTGTCAGCTCTATACAGAAGCATTGCAGAGTATCAGATCAGGGATCTGTCAGTTTGAAGTTGATGTCCCATCCTGGGACAATGTAAGAAAGTTACTAAAAATTGAGTAAATATTTAAAAAAAATCACAAAATAAAGAACAAAAAAAGAATTTTTAACCCCATAGATACAATTATTCTTGTAAGAAAAAAAGTACACATCTTTTGATATCTCCGCTTCTGAAACAACCCGACCTATAAAACTGTCCCACTAGTTTACCCCTTCAGTGAACACCGTTAAAAAAATAAATAAAAAACAAGGCAAAAAACTATGCTGCCATAGTAACACTAAGGTTCGGATACGGCTTTAAAGAAGGCTACTACTTGCGATATAATGCAATTTTATTTTAAAGTACAAAATTAAAGGTAAAGTATGATTGAATAGCATGATTGCGTACACTTTTGTATATTTTAAGATACAAAGGTTAAGTACATATAAAAGTTAAATACATATAATGATTAAGTACATATAAAGATTAACTACATACAGTTTACTCACATCATCACCAAGGGGCTTTTAAACATCATCCATCTGGAATATTAGAGAAGCAACACCAAGACAGAAAACCCCTGGGAAATTCACAAAACTGCATGGGCATCACTACTTATGCAGGTATCATGACACTGTACCCATATCAGTACAGGTACCCAACTTTTTACTCCTGTCTTAGTCATGTTTCTCTGTACTTATATAGTGATTTACACTATGTGTAACTCTAGTTTCACCCTACCCTTCAAGTGGCCAGCTTTCAAGGTAGGATAAACTGAGATACCAGGCGAACATCAAACGATGAGAAAAGCCCACATGGATTTAGATAAAACCTCCACAGACAGAGGTTAAGTAAACCTTAATATTTTACAATAACAAACAACAAACATATAGAAACTTAGAACTGTTTGTGAGGTGAAATGGTTTCAGGTAATAAACAAACAGTTCTCAAGTTTGTGTCACTATGAGCATTGTCAAACAACATATTGAAACTTAGAAATGTATGACCAGAAATGCTCTGTAATGGTCTGAATGCATTCTGTATATTTCAATATGGACTCAAAATAGCCATTTTTATATTAACACTACAATCCACCCTTGGCTATTTTGAGCCATACATTATTTATACAAGGTACCTTATCCTAATGGTACAGTTTTAGTGGATGATTGGCTTAAGGATAATAATGGAAGCCTACACTTTATACAATAACACAAAGCAATGCATGCACAAATTATAGCAAAAATTACTATTGTATGTGAAGCTTTGAGTCAATTCTTCTTGTTGTAGGTAATCATCTTGAGTAGATACCCCTATCATCTTTGTCCATAACTGTAAAGGGGTCTGTACTGCCACCAGACAAGTTTTTAATATATTGGTAGCAGTAGTAGTCTTTGTCATTTAAAAATGACTAGTGTTCATCAGCTGGGCTAAGTAAATCCATAGATTCTGTTTGGTTTTTCATAAAGCCCCATTTTCTATGGTTGATCTCTCGGTCTTTTGTCTGAAGATCTCTTGGGTAGTGGCAGAAGTTGAAAGGACCATGACACTGTGACTGCAACAATGCACCATTTCCAGATTTTTATCTAAAGGGAAAAATATATATATTATTCTCTATGATAACACCTGTCAGTTGGGACGTGTTCCCACTTCTTTTGGCCGGGTTTCATAACTTTCAGCACAGTATCTGCTACATGATCAATTACTTTAGCAGGTTCTGGAGGACCTTTGTCCCCCAGTTACTTCCCCCTGATCTTTGCACCATCATTGATAGCATATGAGGATCCAAATAGTTTATCAAATATAACCTGATGGGCACCCCTCTGGTCTGTGCCCATTGGTAAGCAGCTATTTCTCCCAGGTGTTTATATTTCAGGTGTGCCCACTGAGTCAATCCAAGCAGTCCCTCAGTGTTGTCAGTCTTTGAACTGGATTCAGTGACTGATATTTTGGAATGTTTCTCTGTTAAAAAGTAGAAGAGTCTTTCCAGTGTACCTGAAGCACAATAAGCATCAACATTAAACACAGTCATTTTAATTCTTTATACAATTGCCCAGATACGGTCTCCCTGCTGCCATTTCCTATGGTGGCTTACAGTTCTCCCATTCCCCGAGACCCACAAACAGACATGGTGGTGGAGTCGGCATACTCCTGTCCCCACAATGCACTTTCCAGGTCATCCCCCAATTCCATCACTCTCATTCCCTTCTTTTGAGGTCCACACCATTAGGCTCTTTCGTCCCCTCTCCCTCAGAGTAGCGGTCGTATATCGGCCCCCAGGCTCGCCCACCCAGTTCCTTGACCACTTCTCTGCCTGGCTGCCGCACTTCATGTCCTCAGAACTACCAACCCTTATCCTTGTAGACTTCAACATCCCCATTAACAGCCCTACTTCCACACCTGCATCTCAGCTTCTAGCACTAACCACTTCTCTAGGTCTCTCACAGCTTTCAACCTCTGAGACACACAAGGATGGTAACATCCTTGACCTGGTCTTTGTCCGCCTCTGTTCAATCTCCCACCTAAATAACTCACCGCTTCCACTCTCTGACCACAACATTCTCTCCTTCACCCTCACAAATCCTCGACCACCCCAGCGCACTCCTACCTACCACACATTCAGAAATCTACAAGCCATTAACCCTCAGACACTTTCAGACTCCCTACACTCATCACTGTCCCCAATCTTCTCTTTTTCTTGTCCTAATCTGGCTGTTCATCACTACAATGACACTCTTAGAAGCACCCTTGACCAAGTAGCACCGCTCACCCTCAGAACTTCCAAACACACAGTAAAACAGCCCTGGCTCACATTGCAAACTCAACTTCTACAGCGATGCTCTAGGAGTGCTGAACGCCTTTGGAGAAAAACCCGTACACCAGAAGACTTCATCCACTTTAAATTCATGTTAAGAACTTATAATGCTGCCCTTTACCTCGCCAAACAGACCTACTTCACCACCCTGATCTCCTCACTAGCCAACAACTCCAAGAAACTTTTTGACACTTTTCACTCCCTCCTCAGGCCAAAAGCACAAGCCCCTATCACAGACATTTGTGCTGACGACCTGGCCTCCCATTTTACAGAAAAAATAGATACTATCCGTCAGGAAATCTGCTCTCAACCACCAAGGGCTGTGACTCCCATCCCACCCTGCTGTTCCCCTGGCTCACTTTCCACATTTGTTCCCATCACAGAAGAAGTCTCCAGACTCCTCTCTTCCTCTCGTCCGACTACATGCACTACCGATCCCATCCCCTCACATCTCCTCCAGTCTCTCTCTCCAGTTGTCACAACTCACCTAACTACAATCTTTAATCTCTCACTCTCCTCTGGCATTTTCCCATCCTCCTTCAAACACTCCATCATTACTCCGCTACTAAAGAAACCCGCTCTCGACCCTTCCTGCACAAACAACTACAGACCGGTCTCCAATCTCCCCTTCATCTCTAAACTTTTGGAGCGCCTGGTCTACTCCCGCCTTACCCGTTACCTCTCCACTCAATCCCTCCTAGACCCTTCACAGTCCGGCTTCCGCCCCTACATTCGACTGAAACTGAACTCATTAAAGTGACCAATGACCTTCTGACAGCAAAACGTAACGGTGACCACTCTCTGCTCATTCTTCTCAACCTTTCTGCAGCTTTCGACACAGTTGACCACCGTCTCCTACTGTCTAAGCTCCAGTCACTAGGTATTAAGGACACTGTTCTCTCCTGGTTCTCCTCCTATCTTTCTGACCGCTCCTTCAGTGTTTCGTTCTCTGGCTCCACGTCATCTCCTCTTCCTCTCGCTGTCGGTGTACCCCAGGGCTCAGTCCTTGGCCCCCTTCTCTTCTCTCTTTACACGGCCCCAATTGGACAGACCATCAGCAGATTTGGCTTTCAGTACCATCTTTATGCTGATGACACACAACTATACACGTCATCCCCGACCTTACCCCCCACTGTTCTACAGAACGCCACCGACTGTCTGTCCGCAGTCTCCAACATCATGTCCGCTCTCTATCTGAAACTCAACCTCTCCAAAACTGAACTTCTTCTGCTCCCGCCATCTACTAACCTCCCTAAATTTGACATATCCCTCTCCGTGGGTGGCACCATAATAACACCCCGGCAGCAGGCTCGCTGTCTGGGTGTTATGTTTCACACCAATCTCTCCTTCACCTCCCATATACAATCTCTTGCCCGCTCTTGCCGCCTACACCTAAAGAACATCTCTAAAATCCGCCCTTTTCTCACCTTGGAAACAACAAAAACCCTCACTGTAGCATTGATCCACTCCCGCCTGGACTACTGCAACGCTCTATTACTTGGCCTCCCCATTACTCGACTATCCCCTCTCCAGTCCATCCTTAATACAGCAGCCAGGGTCATCCATCTGGCTAATCGGTACTCGGACGCGTCCGCTCTTCGCCAGTCCTTACATTGGCTGCCCATTCATTATAGGAAACAATTCAAAGTACTTGTTCTCACCCACAAAGCTCTCCACAGTGCAGCACCCCCCTACATCTCCTCCCTCATTTCTATCTATCGGCCTAACCGACTGCTGCGCTCTGCAAACGACTTTCGACTAACATCTGCACTAATCCGTACCTCCCACTCCCGACTCCAAGACTTCTCCCGTGCTGCGCCAATCCTCTGGAATGCTCTACCCCAAGAAATTAGGACTATCCACAATTTGCATGGTTTCAGGCGCTCCCTCAAAACACATTTGTTCAGAGCGGCCTATCACATTCACTAATCAAAGTCATTCTATGTGTAAGTGTGTGTGTGTGTGTAGCCCATTCACTATCTCCATCCATCCCTCACTCCCTCAAGATGGCTGGACCATCATTGTAAATGCACCATTGTACTGTATATACACACCTGTACTTTGTATCTCCCACACCTCATTGTAGATTGTAAGCTCTCACGAGCAGGGGCGGCTGATTTTGCTTTAATTATTGTATTAACGTTGTTACTTATGACTTGTGTTCTGAAACTGTTAAACTGTAAAGCGCTGCGGAATATGATGGCGCTATATAAATAAAGATTATATTATTATTATTATTATAACTCTTCCCCCACACTATAGGATGGTTCCATTCAGTATTAGTAGGCACAAGCACACCAGTCTCCTCCTAAGCCTGTAATTATAATCTTGCGCTCACCTAATTGTTTTGGATTTACATAAATCAAATTGGCCTTCACCCTTTTATGTACCAAAGCTTTAACAGGTTGGCTGCTTTTATTTTTCAGTTAATCACCAAATCTACATGGGGCATCTATCCATTTGTGGTGCGTGGCCAGCAAGTCAATAACTCTTACCTTTTTCCACCCATTGATCCTCCATTTTAGATGATAACATCTTGGAAGGATAAAATGATAGTCTCTTCAGTTGGGCTTTGAATTCCTGTATCAAGGATATAGGAAAGATGTGTATCTTCGTACCGTGTTAGCCAGTAGATAGAAAAATATTCAGACTTGAGAGTCCTCAGTGGTTGATACCTTTTAATGGCTAACTGAAAAGATGGTAACAAATTGCAAGCTTTCGAGACTACTCAGGTCTCTTCATCAGGCATAGACTAATACAACATCTGAAGAATCACATATTTATACACAAAATAGCACAGAAAAAATGCAATAGGTAGGACAAGTGACATGAAGCAGAACTGTCATTATGGCAGAGGGATTAACATAAATATGACTAGTTCATAGATAAGGAGTGAAGGTTTTATTACCCTCTGATTGGGGTCTGGTATTGTGTTGTGATGACCCTAAAAGGTCAGGGAGGCAGATTCCTTAATTGTTGTAGAACGACATAAAAAGTTTTATGTCGTTCTACAACAATTAAGGAATCTGCCTCCCTGACCTTTTAGGGTCATCACAACACAATACCAGACCCCAATCAGAGGGTAATAAAACCTTCACTCCTTATCTATGAACTAGTCATATTTATGTTAATCCCTCTGCCATAATGACAGTTCTGCTTCATGTCACTTGTCCTACCTATTGCATTTTTTCTGTGCTATTTTGTGTATAAATATGTGATTCTTCAGATGTTGTATTAGTCTATGCCTGATGAAGAGACCTGAGTAGTCTCGAAAGCTTGCAATTTGTTACCATCTTTTCAGTTAGCCATTAAAAGGTATCAACCACTGAGGACTCTCAAGTCTGTATCAAGGATATCATTTCAGCAAAAAGATCCTCAATCCCCGATGCTGTGGGTTTTGAGGAAGACGGAAAGGGAGAGGGCCCTCTCTCTTCCCTTGTTCTGTCTCGCCCCTGCCCTGGAGCTTCAGAATCTTTTACTGTAACCTTTTTGTTATGTGAAACACCTGGCTTTTATTAATTCCTCTCTTTTGGTACAATTTCCACATCTCGTCAGTACCAATTCTGTCTATTTTCTCCCTGTGGACACCATTCTTTATTAAGGCCCTAAACATATATTTCCGTGTAATACAGGGTCTAGGATTGTAATGACTTTTGACATCGTAATGCTGCTCTTCAGAGGGAAAATGACCCTTTTGTTTGGGACACCAATCTCCCAGATATTTTAACTGTTAAATTGTCTCTAATATACAGTACAGACCAAAAGTTTGGACACACCTTCTCATTTAAAGATTTTTCTGTATTTTCATGACTATGAAAATTGTAAATTCACACTGAAGGCATCAAAACTATGAATTAGCACATGTGGAATTATATACTTAACAAAAAAGTGTGTAACAACTGAAATTATGTCTTATATTCTAGGTTCTGCAAAGTAGCCACCTTTTGCTTTGATGACTGCTTTGCACACTCTTGGCATTCTCTTGATGAGCTTCAAGAGGTAGTCACCGGAAATGGTTTTCACTTCACAGGTGTGCCCTGTCAGGTTTAATAAGTGGGATTTCTGGCCTTATAAATGGGGTTGGGACCATCAGTTGTGTTGTGCAGAAGTCTGTTGGATACACAGCTGTTAGTCCTACTGAATAGACTGTCAGAATTTGTATTATGGCAAGAAAAAAGTAGCTAAGTAAAGAAAAACGAGTGGCCATCATTACTTTAAGAAATGAAGGTCAGTCAGTCCGAAAAATTGGGAAAACTTTGAAAGTGTTCCCAAGTGCAGTTGAAAAAACCATCAAGTGCTACAAAGAAACTGGCTCAATTGAGGTCCGACCCAGGAAAGGAAGACCAAGAGTCACCTCTGCTTCTGAGGATAAGTTTATCTAAATCACCAGCCTCAGAAATCGCAGGTTTACAGCAGCTCAGATTAGAGACCAGGTCAATGCCACACAGTGTTCTAGCAGCAGATACATCTCTACAACAACTGTTAAGAGGAGACTTTGTGCAGCAGGCCTTCATGGTAAAATAGCTGCTAGAAAACCACTGCTAAGGACAGGCAACACGCAGAAGAGACTTGTTTGGGCTAAAGAACACAAGGAATGGACATTAGACCAGTGTAAATCTGTGCTTTGGTCTGATGAGTCCAAGTTTGAGATCTTTGGTTCCAACTACCGTGTCTTTGTGCGACGCAGAAAAGGTGAACGGAAGGACTCTACATGCCTGGTTCCCACCGTGAAGCATGGAGGAGGAGGTGTGATGGTGTGGGGGTGATTTGCTGGTGGCACTGTTGGGGATTTATTCAAAATTGAAGGCATACCGAACCAGCATGGCTACCACAGCATCTTGCAGCAGCATGCTATTCCATCCAGTTTGCATTAAGTTGGACCATCATTTATTTTTCACCAGGACAATGACCCCAAACACACCTCCAGGCTGTGTAAGGGCAATTTGACCAAGAAGGAGAGTGATGGGGTGCTACGCCAGATGACCTGGCCTCCACAGTCACCAGACCTGAACCCAATCGAGATTGTTTGGGGTGAGCTGGACCGCAGAGTGAAGGCAAAAGGGCCAACAAGTGCTAAGTATCTCTGGGAACTCCTTCAAGATTGTTGGAAGACCATTTCCGGTGACTACCTCTTGAAGCTCATCAAGAGAATGCCAAGAGTGTGCAAAGCAGTCATCAAAGCAAAAGATGGCTACTTTGAAGAACCTAGAATATAAGACATAATTTCAGTTGTTACAC
Organism: Oophaga sylvatica; assembly: GCA_033576555.1. NCBI lineage: Eukaryota > Metazoa > Chordata > Amphibia > Anura > Dendrobatidae > Oophaga > Oophaga sylvatica. Next base: position 123,664,897 of record JARQOD010000004.1, read on the forward strand.
ACTTTTTTTGTTAAGTATATAATTCCACATGTGTTAATTCATAGTTTTGATGCCTTCAGTGTGAATTTACAATTTTCATAGTCATGAAAATAAAGAAAAATCTTTAAATGAGAAGGTGTTTCCAAACTTTTGGTCTGTACTGTATTTTTGATTGTTTTCCCAGTCTGATTTACCATTAACGTCATCATGATAAGTTTATAAGCTGGAGGGGCATTTCTAATGATAAGATTTCTAACAGACACACTTAAAACAACTTGCATATAGTCATCATAGGTGTTTGCTGAAATAGTATTTTTCATTACCTCCTCCTTTAACCTCTGAGCACAGTCTTTTAACGTAAACCATGGTTTATCATTAGGTGGCCAGTCCGCCTCAGATGGGTATTTATGCTGCAATGCCATAGCCACAACGTCAAGCATACTATACACCATATGTGGTTGCTGGATTATCAAGGTACAGAATGCCTCCTTCACTACAAGCTCATTACTAAATTGGACAAATTTTGGGCCATCCACAGCATCCACCTGTACTCCATGAGACATCTCCCATAATCTGACTGCCCAAGCTACCTGGGATTTATTTGACTTTTGATAAAAACTATCATGAAGGTCATTAAGCTCCTTCTGACTGTAATCCTTTACTACATTCTCATACTGTTTACCTGTTGCTCTCTCTACAGTTCATCTCCGATAAATAGGATGAACTTTCACTGGCAGGGCCGGCTCCAGGTTTTTATGGGCCCCGGGCGAAAGAGTCTCAGTGGGCCCCTTTAACGCAGACTACGATTCATGATGCTCCGATACTGCAGAGAAATATGGGTATAGTACAAGACCAAAGATTTCACTTCTTATTATAATTACACGAGTGATATCTATTGTAAATTCTACAATAGCTCAGATACTGCCGAATCCTCACAACACACAGTACAGACCGGACAGTATAGTCCTCCATACAATATTATGGGCCAAATATAATGCTCCATAAAGAATATTGGACCCCAAATAATGCTCCATACAGAATACTGGACCACATAAATTGCTCCATACAGGATACTGGTCCCATATAATGCTCCATACAAAATATGGAGCTCTCCTCTGCACTGTGCTGCGCTCTGCACTGTTACGGCTCAGGAAAGGGCGCTGTCGAAAGACGTCATCGCGCCCTCTGACCTGAGACATCACAGTGCAGAGCTGCAGAAGACACCGGAGCTGCGGAGGCACGGGGAGAGGTAAGTATTGTGCCGGCTGTCGGGGCCCTGAGCAAGCGGGGGGCCCCAGTGGCGGCGCTAACACAGCTCTCCTCCACTAACGGGCGCCAGCAGAGGTGTATCTAGGTTTTCTGGCACCCAGGGCAAGAACTCAGTTTTGCGCCCCCCTCCACACACACCCCCCTAACCCTAATCCCCCCTTCACACTGAATAATCTCCCTTCACACTAATAATAAATCCCCCTCACACTGAATAATCCCCAACACACAAAATAATCCCCCCTCTACACAAATACCCCCTCCACACTGAATAATCCCCCTCCACACAAATAATAAATCCCCCTTACACTGAATAATCTCCCAACACACAGAATAATCCCCCCTCCACACAAATAATAAATACCCCCTCCACACTAAATAATCCCCCCTCCACACAAATAATAAATACCCCCTCCACACTGAATAATCCCCCCTCCACACAAATAATAAATACCCCCTCCACACTGAATAATCCCCCCTCCACACTGAGTAATCCCCCCCACACAGAATAGATCCCCTCCACAAAGAAGGAATTCCACCCACACACAAGCAAAGAATAAATCATCCCCCTTCTACGCTGAATCTGCAGCTGCACAGACACACGAGGCAGGAGCACTTACATCAGATCTTCTGCTCTCTTCTGCCTGCCGAAAAGTGACTTCACCAGTGTGATCACATGACATGATCATGCTGCTGACGTCGGCTTCAGTTGTACTCGCGTCTGAAAGACGCAAGCACACTTGTTCACTGGACTCTGGGAGCCGGCGTGCTGCAGCTTCTTTGTGCCGGCTGTCAGCTTGACAGCCGACACTGAGAACAGCCGATTCCCAGTCCAGAGGGCGGCAGAATACAGCTGCCAGAGGAGACACTGCGGACCGCCGCATTAGGCGGTCCGACTGCGCCCCCCCCTAGATACGCCTCTGGGCGCCGGCGTGCCCAAGGGCGAGTGGGCCCCCCTGGCTCAGGGCCCTGGCACTTGCCCGGGTGTGCCGGGTTCTGACGCCGGCCCTGTTCACTGGGTTAAGAGGAGGATCAGTTTCCCTCTTCCCATGGAAATGTTCATCCTCAGATTCTGGATCGGTGATGTTTTTGGAGTCAGCTGAATTCCAAACATCACCATCCCACTGATCAGGGTTCTCCTCTATGGCCAAAGCTACTTTCTTTTTATTTACCTTACCTCGCTTCCTTTTGTACTTATTCTCTGCTACTCGTACGGCAGCCTTTTCTGCGACATGCTGATATCCATCACATCTCTCCATTAGTAACTTATTCTGACATTGTGCTAAAACCAATGCATTCTGGGCCTCACACAACTGTTTTTCCAATTCCTGTACTTTTGCTAACATACATATTCTTTCCTTTTGCTGTTTTCTATATGCAGATAGCAATATCCATCCGCGCCTACCAGCAGCGCCCAACTCTTTACTTTTCTCCACTTTCACTTTCTGTAAGCATGCAACAACATCAGCAGGTTCTGCATCCTTCAAACATTTGTCCCATGCTTCACCCAAACCAGCACTGTGCGACCACTTGGTTGCCAAAATATGATAGGGAACCTGTTCCCAGCCTGGAATCTCTATAGATTCACACACAGCCACCTTTTTCTTAAAGAGAGGCATGTTTTACACAATATCACACTATCACACAGAGTCCTGTTAATATTAATAAAAAACTTCTGAGCCTTCTGTGTATCCTGCCAACTACGTCAAATTATGTATTGCCAAGTTTTTAACACTAAGGTTAATATACGGCTTTAAAGAAGGCTACTACTTGCGATATAACGCAATTTTATTTTAAAGTACAAAATTAAAGGAATAGTATGAGTGAATAACATGATTGCGTACACTTTTGTATATTTTAAGATACAAAGGTTAAGTACATATAAAAGTTAAATACATATAATGATTAAGTACATATAAAGATTAACTACATACAGTATACTCACATCATCACTAAGAGGCTTTTAAACATCATCCGACTGGAATATTAGAGAAGCAACACCAAGATAGAGAACCCCTGGGAAATTCACAACACTGCATGGGTATCACCACTTATGCAGGTATCACGACACTGTACCCATATCAGTACAGGTACAAAAGTTTTTGCTTGCGTCTTAGTCATGTTTCTCTGTCCTTATATAGTGATTTACACTATGTGCAACTCTAGTTTCACCCTTCCCTTCAAGTGGCCAGCTTTCAAGGTAAGATGAACCAAGATACCAGGCGAACATCAAACGATGAGAAAAGCCCACGTAGATTTAGATAAAACCACCACAGTCAGAGGTTAAGTAAACGTTAATGTTTTACAATAACAAACAACAAACATATAGAAACTTAGAACTGTTTGTGAGGTGAAACGGTTTCAGGTAATAAACAAACAGTTCTCAAGGTTGTGTCACTATGAGTATTGTCAAACAACATATAGAAACTTAGAACTTTCTGACCAGAAATGCTCTGTAATGGTCTGAATGCATTCTCTATAGTTCAATATGGACTCAAAATAGCCATTTTTATATTCACACTACACCCCCAAAAAACAAGCTTCCTTACAAGTCCATCAGCAGAAAAATAAAAAAGTTATAGATGTCAGAATAAAGAGAAGCAAAAATAATATTTTTTTCTATAAAATAGATTTAATTGTGTAAAAGCCCAAAACATAAAAATGCGATATAAATGTGGTGTCGGTATAATCAACCAGACAAATAAAGCTGCCTTATCAATTTTACATGTGGAACAGTATAAAAAAATAAATAATAATTCCTGAATTGCTGGTTTTCTGCCTCCCAAAAATCAGAATAGAAAGCGATCAAAAATGTCATGTGCTCAAAAGTGGTACCAATAAAAACGTCAACTCATCACGCAAAAACAAGCCCTCACATAACTATGTCAGCAGAAATTTGGAAACATTATAGCTATCAAAATATTAGTTTTTGCAATAAAAAGCATTTTTTAGTGTGTGACAGCAGCCAAACATAAAAAATAGCTATAAATCAGGTATCGCTGTAATCGCACTGACCCGAAGAATAAAGTTGTCTAATTGCTTATAGTGCACAAAGTACGGCGTAAAAAAATAAGTAAAACCAATTCTTCACCTGTTGATGATTTTTTCATTCTGCCTCCCAAAGATCACAGTAAGGCTCGGATCACATTTATACTGCGCTGTACTCTGAGTGCTTACACCGGAGTTTCCATGTAAATCTCTAATAAAACATAATTCTGGTGGAATCCCTGGCAGAAGATTCCCAAAAATGAGGTAAATGGAGGCACTGTGGATGTCATGTAGCTGCCTATGATCCAGCAGTTTCTTTTTTTAGGCGTGTATAAATGCTCGGTTGACCACAGTTTTGTAGGGGGCTTCCACGTTACTGGTAGTACAAAGGCTCTGGAAAAGCACTGCAGCTCCTCGTCCCCTAAAAGAAATTCAGAAAATTCTGCACTCCAGAATCCAAATGCCTCCTCACTTCTGAGCCCCACAGTGTGCTTAAAACACATTTAGAGTCCACATGTTTGGCATTTCTGTAGAGATGACAACCCGCCTAATTTACAGTCCATGTCTCCAGGAGTATGAGCTGGGCACTACCACTTACTGTTGACTACCACGTACTGGTCACTATAACGTACTGGTGATTGTAACATACTGGGATCTACAACATACAGGCACCACAATGGCACTCCATCCCTCCTGAGTCTTGCTGAATGGCTAAGCAAGACTGTGCAGTCACATATGGGGTATTTCCACATTCAGCAGAAATTGTGGGACCAATTTTGGCATATTTTTACTCATTTCCCAGTGTGAAAATGTAATATCTGGGGCTAAAACAAAATTTTGGTGGTAAAAAATATTTTTTTTTTCACTGCTCAATGGTATAAAATTCTGTGACAAATCTGTAGTGACAATTTGATCACTGCACCCTGTGAGGCAGTGAGGGGTATTATATGCAAGGGATGGTGTGCATCCCCCAGATATAGCTGTGGTTGCAGTTCAGGATAAAAGTGAGTGTGGACTTGGTTAAGCTATTTGGCGAAGGCAGATTTAAGAAAACCCAGCATGGGTTTTATTTTTGGAGTGAACTACAGGATGGTAGTGGGGCGGTTCACTCTCTCAAACCAGGTCTTACAAGTGTGTCATGGCCACAGATCGAATTTAAAAACCCTGCAGCAAAGGGTTGGGTGTGTCAGTGTTGGTTTGCAAGCTGCAGAGCAGGTGGCTCTGCAACATCCGGTTTGTGTGTGAAGTCAACACAGAGCCAAGGGAAGCAAACACCTGGCGCCCCACAGCATGACACAGCAGTGCAGTCGCCCCTTGGCAACAGGTCTCGGATACAGACTGTTTTGACCCCCAGGCTATGATCCGGTGGATACCATGTGATTTTCATTTGTGAGATTTTTTGGGACTATAAAGACATTTGCTTTGAACTTTACTGGGTCAATGCCTCATTACTGCACGGTGTGATCATTGCCGCTCTACAACCCATAGACAAATTCATTTAGAGGTGTAGTTTGCAAAATGGAGTCACTTATGGGGGGTTCTGCTATTCTGGCACCTCAGGAGCTCAACCAATGTGACATGGCACCCTCAAAACAGTCCAGCAAAATCTGAACTCTATTATGGCGCTTCTTTCCTTTTGAGCTTTGCAATGTGCCTCAAAAGTAGTTTTCAGCCACATATGGGGTATTGGTGTACTCAGGAGAAATGTTCCCCTGTTAACTCTGTGAAAATAAAAAAGTTTGGGCTAAAAGAACATTTTTGTGGGAAAAAATGTGATTTTTGTTATTTTCATGGCACAACGTTATTAACTTCTGCAAAGCGTCTGAGGGTTCAACGTGCTCACCACACATCCTGATAAAGTCTATGAGGGATCAAGTTTCCAAAATGGGGTCACTTGTTGGGGTTTTCCACTGTTTAGGCAAATCAGGGGCTCTCCAAACGCAACATTACACCTGCAGAATATTCTGTAAAATCTAAGTTCCAAAGCCTCACTCCATCCTTTCTGAGCCCTGCTAAGTACTTTCCCCCACATATGGGGTATCTGCATACTCAGAAGAAATTGCACAACAAATTTTGTGAATAAAAAATTTGGTACTAAAAATTATAGAATCATGGAATTATAGATCATTAGAGTTGGAAGGAACCTTAAATGTCATCGTATCCAACCCCCTGCTCAAAGCAGGTTTCACTAACCCATCTCAGAGAGATGTCTGTTCAGCCTCGGATTGAAAACTTCCATTGAAGGAGACCTCACCAACTCTCATGACAGCCTGTTCCACTCATTGATCTCCCTCACTGTCAAAAAGTTTTTTCAATATCTAATCTGTATTTTCTCCCTTTTAAATTCATTCTATTACTTATCATGTTTCCATGTGCAAATGAGAATAATGATGATCTCTTTACACTGTGACATCCCTTCAGATATTTGTAGACAGCTATTAAGTTTCCTCTTAGCCTTCTTTTTTGCAAGTTAAACATTCTCAGATCCTTTAACCGTTCCTCATAAGACGTACTTTGCAGTCTGCTTACCATCCTGGTATCACTTCTCTGAATGAACTTGTTCCAGTTTTTCAATGTATTTTTTAACCCCTTCACCCCCAAGGGTGGTTTGCACGTTAATGACAGGGCCAATTTTTACAATTCTGACCACTGTCTCTTTATGAGGTTATAACTCTGGAACGCTTCAACGGATCTTCGCGATTCTGAGACTGTTTTCTCGTGACATATTGTACTTCACGTTAGTGGTAAAAATTATTCGATATAACTTTCGTTTATTTTTAAAAAAACGCAAATGTGGCGAAAATTTAGAAAATTTAGCAATTTTCAAAATTTGAATTTTTATTCCCTTCAAACAGAGAAATATGTCACACAAAATAGTTAATAAATAACATTTCCCACATGTATACTTTACATCAGCAGAATTTTGGAACCAAAATTTTTTTTTGTTAGGAAATTATAAAGGTTAAAATGTGACCAGCGATTTCTCATTTTTACAACAAAATTTACAAAGCCTTTTTTTATGGCCCACCTCACATTTGAAGTCACTTTGAGGGGTCTATATGGCAGAAAATACCCAAAAGTGAGACCATTCTTAAAACTTCACCCCTCAAGGTACTCAAAAACACATTCAATAAGTTTATTAACCCTTCAGGTGCTACACAGAAGCTGAAGCAACGTGGAAGGAAAAAATGAATATTTAACTTTTTAGTCACAAAAATGATCTTTTACAAACTTTTTTTTATTTTGACAAGGGTAAAAGGAGAAAATGGACAGATAAAGTTGTTGTGCAATTTGTCCTGAGTACGCCAATACCCCATATGTGGGGGAAAACCACTGTTTGGGTGCACGGCAGAGCTCGGAAGGGAAGGAGCGCCGTTTGACATTTTCAACGCAGAATTGGCAGGACACCATGTAGTGTTTGGAGAGCTCCTGATCTGCCTAAACAGTGGAAACCCCCACAAATGACACCATTTTGGAAACTAGACCCCTCAAGGAACTTATCTAGATGTGTGGTGAGAACTTTGAACCCCCAGGTGTTTCACTAAAGTTTATAACGCCCGAGCATGAAAATAAAAAAAATCATATTTTTTCCACAAACATGATCTTTTAGTTCCCAACTTTTTATTTTCCCAAGGGTAACAGGAGAAATTGGACCACAAAAGTTGTTGTCCAATTTGTTCCGATCACGCTGATACCCCATATATCGGAGAAAACTACTGTATGGGCACACGTCAGGGCTCGGAAGGGAAGTAGTGACGTTTTCGATTGCAGACTTTGATGGAATGGTCTGCGGACGTCATATCGCGTTTGGAGAGCCCCTGATGTGCCTAAACACTAGAAACTCCACACAAGTGACCCCATTTTGGAAAACAGACTCACCAAGGAACTTATCTAGATGTGTGGTGAGCACTTTGAACCACAAAGTGCTTCACAGAAGTTTATAACGTACAGCCGTAAAAATACAAAATCTTTTTTTTTACAAAATGATTTTTTTTGCCACCAATATTTTATTTTCTCAAGGGTAACAGGAGAAATTGGACCCCAAAAGTTGTTGTCAAATTTGTCCTGAGTACGCTGATACACAATATGTGGGAGAAAACTACTGTATGGGCACACGTCGGGGCTCGGAAGGGAAGTAGTGATGTTTTGGATTGCAGACTTTGATGGAATGGTCTGCGGGGGTCATGTCTCATTTGATGAGCCCCTGATGTGACTAAACAGTGGAAACCCCCCACAAGTGACCCAATTTTGGAAAATAGACCCCACAAGGAACTTATCTAGATGTGTGGTGAGCGCTATGAAGCCCCAAGTGCCCACAAGTGCTTCACAGAATTTATAACATACAGACGTAAAAACAAAAAAAATAATAAAAAAAAAATGATATTTTCACCCCCAATTTTTTTTCCCAAGGGTAACAGAGGAAATTGGACCTCAAGAGTTATTGTGCAATTTGTTCTGAGTACGCTGATACCCCATATGTGGGTGTAAACTACTGTTTGGGCGCATGGCAGAGCTCAGAACAGTGAAGGAGCACAGTTTGACTTTTTCAAAGCAGAATTAGCTGGATTTGAGATCAGAAGCCATGTCACATTTGGAGAGCCCCTGATGTGCCTAAACAGTGGAAACCCCCCAATTCTAACTCCAACCCTAACTCCAACACACCCCTAAACCTAGTCCTAACCCTAACCATAACCCTAACCACAAACCTAACCCTAACACACCCCTAACCCTAATCCCAACCCTAACCCTAATCCTAACTTTAGCCCCAACCCTAACCCTAACTTTAGCCGTAACCCTAATCCTAATGGGAAAATGGGAATAAATACATTTTTTTAATTTTATTATTTTTCCCTAACTAAGGGGATGATAAAGGGGGGTTTGATTCACTATTTATAGCGGGTTTTTATGATTGGTAGCTGTCACGCTAAAAGACGCTTTTTATTGCAAAAAATAGTTTTTGCATCACCACCTTTTGAGAGCTATAATTTTTGCATATTTTGGCCCACAGAATCATGTGAGGTCTTATTTTTGAGTTGACGTTTTTTTGGTACCATTTTTGAGCACATAAAGTTTTTTGATTGCTTTTTATTTCCATTTTTGGGAGGTTAGAATGAACAAAAATCAGCAATTCATGAATTTCTTTTGGGGGGGCGTTTGTACCGTTCCGCTTCTGGTACAATCGATAAAGTGGTTTTATTCTTCGGGTCAGTATGATTACGGCGATACCTCATTTATATCATTTTTTTAATGTTTTGGCGCTTTTATACAATAAAAATAATTTTATATAAAAAATAATTATTTTTGCATCGCTTTATTCTGCGAGCTATAACTTTTTATTTTTTCACTGATGATGCTGTATGGCAGCTCGTTTTTTGCAGGACAAGATGATGTTTTTCAGCGGTACCATGTTTATTTATATCGGTCTTTTTGATCGCGTGCAATTCCACTTTTTGTTCGGCAGTATGATGATAAAGCATTGATTTTTTGCTGTTTTTTTTAAGGGGTTCAATAAAGGGGTTAACTAGTGGGACAGTTCTATAGGGCGGGTCGTTACGGACGCGGTGATACCAAATATGTGTACTTTTATTGTTTTGTTTTTTTATTTACAGGAAGAAATGAATTTATTGGGGAATATTTTTTTTCCCTTTATTTTGGAATTTTTTTTTTACACTTGTGATTTTCATTTTTTTTACTTTTTTACTTTGCCCCAGGGTGGTACATCACTGTATAATACCAGATCACTGGTCTCACAGTGTGCACAGCACTCTGCGAGACCAGCGATCTCACAGGCAGTGCTGCAGTCTTCCTCAGAGCCTGCTCTCAGCAGGCACTGAGGAAGCCGCCTCCCTGCAGGACCCGGCGGCCAACTTGGATCTGGGGCCTTGCAGGGAGGAAGGCCTCAGAGCAGCGTGATCACATCGCACTGGTCTCAAGGTCTCAGGGGAGCATTCAGGGAGCCCCCTCCCTGCGCGATGCTTCCCTGTGTCCCCTGTACACCGCAATCATGTTTGATTGCGGTGTGCCAGGGGTTAATGTGCCGGGAGCGGTCCGTGACTGCATCTGGCACATAATGCCGGGTGTCAGCTGTGATAATCAGCTGACACCCAGCCGCGCTTCCCCTGGGAGCGCGTCCTATCGCTACAACGTACTATCCCGTCCATGGTCAGATTGTCCCGGGTTTCATGGACGGGATAGTACGTCGGATGGCAGAAAGAGGTTAAAATGTGGTGTCCATAACTGGATACAGTATTCCAGATGAGGCCTGTGCAAGGAGGAATAGAGGGGGAAAATTACTTCACTTGATCCCTGCTGGCCCCATGGGAAAAACTCAATGAGATCACCGTAGTTCAGCCTGGCTGGGAACTCAGCCTCAGTGACCAGAGGTAACCTCAATGATGTCACTGCTAGTCACTGATGCTGCACTCACAGCAGTTCAGTCACCAATGGTTTTCAGCCTGGACAGTCACATATTGGCACCTTCCAGGTTGAAAATTGTTTATCCCCCAGACGTGGATTACAGCATGGGACAGAATGACAGACAGGTATGGTATATTGTTTTTTTATTTTAGTTTTATTACAGGAGAATGAGGGCTTTGGTGGCTTAGGCGTAAGGTGAGTTTAACTGTGCTTGTTATTTTTAAATAAAAAAGTAAAAATGTGATTTGTTTTAATTTTAATAAAGGACTTTATTCTGGCTGTGTCTTTATTTACCAGATAACTATAGCATTAGTAATGGATAGGTTTCTTATAGACGCCTCTCCATTACTAAGCCATGGGCTCGATCTCATCGGACAATACAAAGGTGACATCAACCCACAAATATGAACCCCACTTGCCATCACCAAAGGGCAAGTGGGAAGAGCCAGGCAAAGTGCCAGAATTGGCGCATCTAATAGATGTGCCTTTTCTGGGTGGCTGCGGGCTGCTAATTTTAGGCTGGAGGGTCCCTTACCAGCCTGAGAATACCAGCCCCCAGCTGTCTGCTTTAGCAAGGCTGGTTGCCAAAAATGGGGGGACTCCACGTCATTTTTTTAAATTATTCATTTAAATAATTAAAAAATACGGCGTGGGGACCCCTCTATTCTTAATAACCAGCCTTGCTGAAGCTGACATTTGAGGGTTGCAGCCCCCAGTTGTGAGTTTTTGATCAAAAATACAGGGGAACCGACACCATTTATTTTTTTAATTGTTTATTTACAGTGCAGGAGTGGCTGATGAATACTCCCATCCGCTGCTCCTGCTCTTGCTGTTATTGACAGCAGCAGGTGTCGGATGATGGGATCAGTAGTTCCATCCACTGACACCAGTGACCTGAAGTATACAGGTCCTTCTCAAAAAATTAGCATATAGTGCTAAATTTCATTATTTTCCATAATGTAATGATTACAATTAAACTTTCATATATTTTAGATTCATTACACACCAACTGAAATTTGTCAGGTCTTTTATTGTTTTAATACTGATGATTTTGGCATACAACTCCTGATAACCCAAAAAACCTGTCTCAAAAAATTAACATATTTCAACCATCCAATAAAATAAAAGTGTTTTTTAAAAACAAACAAAAAAACCATCAAATAATAATGTTCAGTTATGCACTCAATACTTGGTCGGGAATCCTTTTGCAGAAATGACTGCTTCAATGCGGCGTGGCATGGAGGCAATCAGCCTGTGACACTGCTGAGGTGTTATGGAGGCCCAGGATGCTTCGATAGCGGCCTTAAGCTCATTCAGAGTGTTGAGTCTTGCGTCTCTCAACTTTCTCTTCACAATATCCCACAGATTCTCTATGGGGTTCAGGTCAGGAGAGTTGGCAGGCCAATTGAGCACAGTAATACCATGGTCAGTAAACCATTTACCAGTGGTTTTGGCACTGTGAGCAGGTGCCAGGTCGTGCTGAAAAATGAAATCTTCATCTCCATAAAGCATTTCAGCCGATGGAAGCATGAAGTGCTCCAAAATCTCCTGATAGCTAGCTGCATTGACCCTGCCCTTGATGAAACACAGTGGACCAACACCAGCAGCTGACATGGCACCCCACACCATCACTGACTGTGGGTACTTGACACTGGACTTCAGACATTTTGGCATTTCCTTCTCCCCAGTCTTCCTCCAGACTCTGGCACCTTGATTTCTGAATGACATGCAAAATTTGCTTTCATCAGAAAAAAGTACTTGGGACCACTTAGCATTAGTCCAGTGCTGCTTCTCTGTAGCCCAGGTCAGGCGCTTCTGCCGCTGTTTATGGTTCAAAAGTGGCTTTACCTGGGGAATGCGGCACCTGTAGCCCATTTCCTGCACACGCCTGTGCACGGTGGCTCTGGATGTTTCTACACCAGACTCAGTCCACTGCTTCCTCAGGTCCCCCAAGGTCTGGAATCGGTCCTTCTCCACAATCTTCCTCAGGGTCCGGTCACCTCTTCTCGTTGTACAGCGTTTTCTGCCACATTGTTTCCTTCCAACAGACTTCCCATTGAGGTGCCTTGATACAGCACTCTGGGAACAGCCTATTTGTTGAGAAATTTCTTTCTGGGTCTTACCCTCTTGCTTGAGGGTGTCAATGATGGCCTTCTTGACATCAGTCAGGTCGCTAGTCTTACCCATGATGGGGGTTTTGAGTAATGAACCAGGCAGGGAGTTTTTAAAAGCCTCAGGAATCTTTTGCATGTGTTTAGAGTTAATTAGTTGATTCAGGAGATTAGGGTAATAGGTCATTTAGAGAACCTTTTCTTGATATGCTAATTTTTTGAGACAGGTTTTTTGGGTTATCAGGAGTTGTATGCCAAAATCATCAGTATTAAAACAATAAAAAACCTGACAAATTTCAGTTGGTGTGTAATGAATCTAAAATATATGAAAGTTTAATTGTAATCATTACATTATGGAAAATAATGAAATTTAGCACTATATGCTAATTTTTTGAGAAGGACCTGTACTTTATACCTCCGATCACAGCTGAGTGCTCACGCTGTCTTTTGACAGCGTGGGAACGCGGCTCTCTGACCGACGGGGATGATTTCACCGCCAATCAGAAGCGGTGTTTGCGGCGCTGTCATGCACTTGACAGCGTGGCAAACACTGGATGTTCGGGCCCCCCATTCAAATAAAAGGAGTCCGGGTTTGGGTTCGGGTTTGGGTCCGGGTACTTTTCTGGTACCCAAACCTGAACTTTTTGTAACTGTTCAGCCGAACCCACCCGACCTGAACATCCAGGGGTTCGCCCTGCTCTACTCAGAATCAGTGAGATCCATTGAAGCATTCCAGAGTTATAATCACATAAGTTGGCTCTGGTCAGATTTGTAAAATTTGGCCTTGTCAGGAAAATGAACTCAGGCCTCAGAGAAAAATTCACCATAGTGTATTGCTTTTAGCTTTGGATGGCAACTATTGGCATGTAATATTGTGTTACAATTTACAGGTGTATGATAAATTGAAGTGTGCACTTTATTTAAGCAAGAATAACCTTCCAGATTGATATCCCAAAATTGTGCTATATTATTGGTTTTGTAAAAAGTAAACCATAAATTGCACTCATTATGTGTGAGACAGTGAAGGAGTGCGTACTGGACGGGGTGTATATCTCCCCCAGGTTTCTTAGCTGGGGCGCATAAAAAGTAGGTTGTCAGTGCGTTGTTCACTCCATTCCCATCTGGGACAGGTTTGTAGTTCAGCCCAGAGTGAACACAGCTGCTTAATTAGACAGCCATAAGTACCTGCTTGGAAGTTCAGAGGAGGCTCTCTCTCTCAGTCTGGATCTGACTTCAGACGCCATTGGAGCCTCATGTGAGCTGCACGCTGGTAACTACTGAACATTTGTGTTGTTTTGGGAACAGACTATTAGAGTCGGTACCCGGATAGAAAGGGGAAATTTGTCTAAGTGTAATTAGTGGCTGGACAAGCCTAGGCTTTATGTTTATGATTTGGTTTTGATTATGTTCTGTTTACCGTGGACTTTAATAAAACTGGTTGCGGCCAGTTTCTAACAGAACTACTGTCTGTGAATGGTCTCTTTATGCCACTCCGTCTCCCCAAGACGGCGATCCCAGAGCTATATCCCCTGAAAAGCTTACAATTGGTGCTTGAATGCTGGGGCAGCACAGTGGCTGAAGACTTTGAAAAAAAAAAAAAAAAAAAAAAAAGGTGTCTGCACCGCAAAACTGAACTTATTGTGGAGAAGACTGTGGAGTGTATATGTCTTGGGTGAAGGCTGTCAGCCAGCCCAAGATGTCCGGCAGTATGGAGGAGCTCGTTAAGCAGCTGGCCCAGAACCAGCAGGCCATGCAGCAGCAACATCAGCAGGCCATGCAGCAACAACAGCAGGCCATGCAGCAACAACACCTAGAGGCCCAGCGGAGCCAGCAGCAACAGCAGGAAACCAACCGGTTATTACTGGAGCAGGTTGCAGCACTAAAAAAAACTCCTAGCACCTCGTCCCCGAATGAAGACGCCGGGTTACCGGCATTATCCGCTGTAAAGAAGGCGGTAAAACAGACTCTGCAGAAGATGACGCCTCATGACGATGTGGAGGCATATCTGGCTATATTTGAGAGACTGGCAGAGAAGGAGAATCTGCCACAATCTGAATGGGCTATGGTGGTCGCGCCCTATCTGACTGGGGAACCCCAAAAAGCCTATTTTGACCTCAGCGAGCAGGACAGCAAAAACTATACTAAGTTGAAAGCGGAGATTCTTGCCCGCCTGGGTGTGACAGGGCAGTCCGTGCCAGGAGAGTCCATAACTGGAGATACAGGCGAGACAAGCCAGCTCGCTCACAAATGTATGACTTGATTTCTTTGGTAAAGAAGTGGTTGGAACCTGACGTCAGCACCCCTGCCCAAATGGTTGAAAAGGTAGTGCTTGACCGGTACATCTGGGCCCTTCCCCTGAGGTCCAGCTCTGGGTCGGACAGGGAGACCCCAAAGATGCCGATCAACTGGTCAGCCTGATAGAAAGGTATTTCGCCACCAAAGACTATCTACGTGACCAGCCGTCCGAGCGATCATCAGTTCGGAATACCCGGCCTCCGTCATCTCCCTGTAAGAGGGTTCCAGCTGTAGGGGCAAGGGGGGCTGTTGATAGTCCGGGTCAGCCCCGAGGTGACATGTATGAGCGAAAGGGTGATACTTACCTACCAGGAGACCCCAGGCCTAGGAAGGTCTCCCCGTCTGAACACCCTGACCTGAGACAGTGTTGGAGATGCCGTGAACAAGGTCATATTTCAGCCAATTGTCCACTAGTGGGGGAACCTATGGACTGTGACGCTGGACGGTCTCTCTCGTTCCTCGCCGAGCCCGTGTGCGTGGCCACCCTAGTCGAGGAGACTGGCCCACAGCTGTGTCAGGTCGTGATAAATGGGTGCCCAGTACAGGCCCTACTCGACTCAGGAAGTCGAGTGACTCTGATACATGCTAGTCTGGCTGATAGGGACTTCGTCACAGGTAGGCACCTAAGCGTGGTGTGCATACATGGAGACATCAAAGTCTACCCAGTAACCTCCTCAGACTTCGTCACAAAACTCGGGGAGATCTCATATGAAGTGGGGGTAGTGAAGAACCTGATGCATCCAGCATATTGGGTCGTGACTTTCCCCTGTTTTGGGGTCTTTGGAAAAAAAATGTTTCTGCTGGACAGTGTGATGAAGCTCCTACTGAGGGTGCGCAGTCCCGAGGGGCAGAACACAATGCTAGTGGGCCGTTAAACTTATGTGATGATAATGATAATAATGGTGATGATGACGACCATGATAATGATGATGACCATGATAATGATGATGATCATGATAATGATGATGACCATGATAATGATGCTGATGCTGATCGTAATCACGATAATGATATTGATAATGATGATGACTGTAAAAAAAATGAATTTCCATTTCAGGTGATGTTGGGGGAGGGGGAGAATGTTTCTCTAGAACAGAATGTTCCTGACCTACCGGTGTCCCGTGGCAATTTTGGGAGTGAGCAATTGCAAGACCCCACTCTTAAACATGCCAGGGAGAATATAACTGTTCTGAATGAGATCCCACAAGAGCCCGGCTCTGATGAAAAATTTCCCCATTTTGCCATGAACAATGACCTGCTATATAGGGTCACTAAAGTAAAGGGAGAGGCCGTGAGTCAGCTCCTAGTACCTAAGCCATATAGAAGTATGGTGTTAGGTTTGTCCCATAACCACGTGCTGGGTGGGCACCTGGGGATGGACAAAACCCAGGAAAGAATTCTTCAGAGGTTTTACTGGCCCGGGGTTTATCGAGATGTGGAGGATTATTGCAAAACCTGCCCCTCGTGTCAGATAAATGCTCCGGTGTCTCACTTCCGGAGTCCATTAATCCCGCTGCCGGTTATAGAAATACCCTTTGAAAGGGTAGCAATGGACTTGGTAGGTCCTATTGTAAAATCAGCCAGGGGACACCAATACATCTTAGTTGTACTTGATTATGCAACCCGGTACCCTGAGGCGGTCCCTTTAAGAAATATGGCATCTAAAAATATTGCACGGGAACTCTTTCATATGTTTTCCAGGACAGGAATTCCTAAAGAGATCCTCACGGACCAAGGCACACCTTTTATGTCCAAAGTGATGAAGGAACTGTGTAAGTTGCTTAAAATCTCGCACATTCGGACATCTGTGTATCACCCCCAGACGGATGGGTTGGTTGAACGTTTTAATAAAACATTAAAACATATGTTAAAGAAAGCAGTAGAGAAAGATGGGCGGGACTGGGACTACCTGTTACCCTACTTATTGTTTTCGGTCAGAGAGGTTCCCCAGGCCTCTACGGGATTTTCTCCCTTTGAGTTGGTGTATGGTCGGCATCCACGGGGTTTGCTGGACATAGCCAAGGAGGTTTGGGAAACCGAGACAACTCCATACAAGAGTGTTATAGAGCATATTGCCCAGATGCAAGAGAGGATGGCTAAAATTATGCCATTGGTGAAGAATCATCTGCAGAGAGCCCAAGAAGCTCAAAGCAGAGTTTATAATCGGTCAGCAAAAATTAGGTCTTTCAACCCCGGGGATCGAGTCCTAATTCTAATTCCCACGGTGGAAAGTAAGTTTTTGGCCAAGTGGCATGGTCCATACGAGATCGTACAAAAAGTGAGCGAGGTTACTTACAAAGTACACCAACCCGGGAGACGGAAGCCCTACCAGGTGTATCATATCAATCTGATCAAGCCCTGGAGGGACAGAGAGGTGTTGTTGGCCTCGGGTGAAGTAGAGAAAGGGGTAAAACCATCTCTACCTCCTGTGACCATGGGAGAGACGTTGTCCGTGCACCAAAAACAGGAAGTGCGGGAGTTTCTGCAGAAAAATCAGAAAAGTTTTCTGACTTGCCCGGCCGGACTTCTCTAATAAAACACCATGTCGAGACCGAGCCCGGTACTAAGGTCAAGATAAAACCATACAGAATTCCAGAAGCCCGCAGAAAGATAGTCTCTACTGAAATTAAACGCATGTTAGACCTCGGGGTCATTGAGGAGGCCCAAAGCGAGTGGTGTAGCCCGATTGTACTCATCCCAAAACCTAATGGAACCTGGAGGTTCTGTAATGATTTCAGAAGGTTGAACGAGGTGTCAAAGTTTGACGCATACCCAATGCCACGGGTAGACGAGCTAATCGAGAGGTTAGGGGGTGCCCGTTATATTACAACCCTCGATCTGACAAAAGGGTACTGGCAGATACCCCTGTCGGAGGAAGCGAAAGAAAAAACGGCCTTTGCAACCCCGGAAGGTTTGTTTCAGTATCTGGTGATGCCCTTCGGGTTGCATGGAGCCCCAGCTACCTTTCAGTGGCTTATGGACCAGATACTGCGCCCGCATCGAGCCTATGCGGCTGCTTACCTGGATGATGTGGTAATTTTCAGTTCAGATTGGGAGAGCCACCTCACTAGGGTGCAAGCCGTCGTAGACTCGATAGCCGGAGCTGGACTGAACATAAACCCAGAGAAATGTGCAATTGGCCTCGAAGAGGCCAAATATCTGGGCTATGTTATTGGCAGGGGGCTGATCAAGCCACAAATTGATAAGATAGAAGCAATTCGGAACTGGCCTGTACCCCTCACAAAACGACAGATCAAAGCATTTCTGGGCATCACTGGGTACTATCGCAGATTCGTACCAAATTATGCCTCCATTGCTGCCCCATTGACTGACCTGACAAAAGGGGGGAAGTCAAAAATGATAAATTGGAATCCGGAGGCAGAAAAAGCATTTCTGTCGTTAAAAATAGCTTTGTGTCAAAGACCAGTTCTGGTCACCCCTAATTTTAGAGAAGATTTTTTGGTTCAAACTGATGCCTCTAATGTGGGGTTAGGGGCCGTGTTGTCACAGGTCGTGAAGGGTGAAGAACACCCAGTCCTGTATCTAAGTCGAAAAATGACACCGGCTGAACAAAATTATGCCATTGTGGAGCGAGAGTGCCTCGCAATCAAGTGGGCGCTGGACTCCCTGCGTTATTATCTCTTGGGTAGAAAATTTAAATTACAATCAGACCATGCTCCTCTGGCATGGATGAAGCAGAACAGGGAAAGGAATGCCAGGGTGACAAGGTGGTTCCTTTCACTTCAAGAGTTCAATTTCTCGGTGGAGCATAGACCTGGGAAGTTACAGGGTAATGCTGATGCCTTGTCCAGAGTTCACTGTCTCTTTGGAGTTTTGGACCAGCCTTCCGGTCTGGAGAAGAGGGGGGGGACATGTGAGACAGTGAAGGGGTGCGTACTGGACGGGGTGTATATCTCCCCAGGTTTCTTAGCTGGGGCGCATAAAAAGTAGGTTGTCAGTGCGGTGTTCACTCCATTCCCATCTGGGACAGGTTTGTAGTTCAGCCCAGAGTGAACACAGCTGCTTAATTAGACAGCCATAAGTACCTGCTTGGAAGTTCAGAGGAGGCTCTCTCTCTCAGTCTGGATCTGACTTCAGACGCCATTGGAGCCTCATGTGAGCTGCACGCTGGTAACTACTGAACATTTGTGTTGTTTTGGGAACAGACTATTAGAGTCGGTACCCGGATAGAAAGGGGAAATTTGTCTAAGTGTAATTAGTGGCTGGACAAGCCTAGACTTTATGTTTATGATTTGGTTTTGATTATGTTCTGTTTACCGTGGACTTTAATAAAACTGGTTGCGGCCAGTTTCTAACAGAACTACTGTCTGTGAATGGTCTCTTTATGCCACTCCGTCTCCCCAAGACGGCGATCCCAGAGCTATATCCCCTGAAAAGCTTACATATGATTTATTATTTTATGAAATCTGGTATGGCCGCTGTGTCGCCGGCCTACAGAAACAAGATGTCATCCACATAGCAGCCATTCCAGATCAAATTTTCAAAATATGAATTTCTTTCCTAATAGATAAATGTTTCTTTCCACTTTGCTACAAACAATACAGCCAATGAAGGAAATTACATTCTTGTGTGCACTATAATTAATAAGATAGTATTCGGTGACTTTAATAGCTAAATGATGGAGGATACATGAATATAGATTGGCAAAATCGCATGTCATGAATTTGCCATTTTTGACCCAAGTTATACTATTCATGATCTTTAAGGCTGATGTGTTTTTTTAAAAAATCATGGGGTTCTTTTTATTAATGGGAGTAAATATTTCTCTAGACATGAGGTGAGGTCTTCATTCAGTGATCCAAGTTCCGATACAATAGGTAGAAGTGGAAGAGGGCAACATTCTTTTTCTGTTTTTGGGAGGCCATGGAAAATTTGCATAACTGGAAAATCAGGAATCAAAAAATACTTACCATATATACTCATGTATAAGCCGACCCGTGTATAAGCCGACCCCCTAATTTTGCCACAAAAAACTGGGAAAACTTATTGGCTCATGTATAAACCTAGGGTGAAAAATGATTATGCCTCCATATGCTCCATAGATTAGGCCCCCATAAACTGCACAGATTATGCCCCCTTATGATCCACAGATTATGCCCCCAAATGCTGCACAGATTATGCCCCATATGCTCCACAGATTATGCCCCCATATGATCCAGATTATGCCCCCATATGCTCCAGATTATGCCCCCATATGCTGCACAGATTATGCCCCCTTATGCTCCAGATTATGCCCCCATATGCTGCACAGATTATGCCTCGTATGCTCCACAGATTATGCCCCCATATGCTCCAGATTAGGCCCCCATATGCTGCACAGATTATGCCCCCATATGCTCCAGATTAGGCCCCCATATGTTCCACAGATTATGCCCCCGTATGATCCACAGATTATGCCCCATATGCTCCAGATTAGGCCCCCATATGCTGCACAGATTATGCCCCCATATGCTCCAGATTAGGCCCCCATATGTTCCACAGATTAGGCCCCCATATGCTGCACAGATTATGCCCCCGTATGATCCACAGATTATGCCCCCATATGCTCCAGATTATGCCCCCATATGCTCCACAGATTATGCCCCATAGTATACGTCCCTTATGCTGCCGCGCTGCTGCTGCAAAAAATGACATACTCACCTCTCGTCACTGGGGGCCAGGTGCCGGTGTCCTGAGCAGGCGATGACATCGGCGCGCTATGGGGGACAGGTGCCGGTGTCACCGCTGGCTCAGGACCCCGGCACCTGAGATATTTACCTGTCACGGGACCGCTCCACCGCTGCACTGCTCCCTCTTCCGGGTCCTCGGCAGTGAATGATCAGGCAGAGCACGCGGCGTGCACTAACGACGTCATCGCGCCCTCTGCCTGAACATTCACAGCCAGAGGAGTCGGACGAGGAGGTCGGAGCAGCGCGCAGCGGTGGAACAGGACAGGTGAATATCGCTATACTCACCCCTCCGCCGGCGCGTCTCTCTCTGCAGTGTCTTCTCTTCTCCCGGCGGTCTCCGCAGCGCTTCCGTCCTACAGCGGTCACACCACTCATTAAAGTCATGAATATGTGCATATTCATGACTTTAATGAGCGGTACCATGTGACCGCTGCAGGAAGGAGCCGGAGATTGTGGGAGAAGCTGGGGGGCTGCAGAGACCGCGCCGGCGGAGGGGTGAGTATGATCCGACACCCGCGCTCCACCTCCCCGCCGACCCCCATATATGACCCGCGTATAAGCCGAGAGGGGGACTTTCAGCCCTAAAAAATGGGCTGAAAATCTCGGCTTATACATGAGTGTATACTGTAGTTTTTTAATTTAAAATTCCTAATTTTTCTCCCTCACAGCAATTGCTTTAATATTTGTTTGCACATTTCATTGGAATTATGCCTTAAACATCTATATGTACAGGTGCTTCTCACAAAAATAGAATATCATCAAAAAGTGAATTTCAGTTCTTCAATACAAAAAGTGAAACTCATATATAGTCATTCCAAACAAAGTGATCCATTTCAAGTGTTTATTTTCGTTAATGTTGATGATTATGGCTTACAGCTAATGAAAACCCAAAAGTCATTATCTCAGTAAATTAGAATAATTAGCAAACAACACCTGCAAAGGTTTCCTAAGCATTTAAAAAATTCCCTTAGTCTGTTTCAGTAGGCTCCACAATCATGGGAAAGACTGTTGACTTGACTGATGTCCAGAAGGCAGTCATTGACACACTCCACAAGAAGGGTAAGCAACAAAAGGTCATTGCTAAAGAAGCTGACTGTTCACAGAGTGTTGTATCCAAGCATATTAATGGAAAGTTAAGTGGAAGGAAAAAGTGTGTTAGAAAAAGGTGCACAAGCAACCGAGATAACCGCAGCCTTGAAAGGATTGTTAAGAAAAGGCCATTCAAAAATTTGGTGAAAATTCACAAGGAGTGGACTGCTGCTGAAGTTATTGCTTCAAGAGCCACCACACACAGACGTATCCAGGACATGGGCTACAAGTGTCGCATTCCTTGTGTCAAGCCACTCATGACCAATAGACAATGCCAGAAGCGTCTTACCTAGATCAGGGAGAAAAAGAACTGGACAGCTGCTCAGTGGTCCAAGGTGTTGTCTTCAGATGAAAGTAAATTTTGCATTTTATTTGGAAATCAAGATCCCAGAGACTGGAGGAAGAGTGGAGAGGCACACAATCCAAGCTGCTTGAGGTCTAGTGTAAAGTTTCCACAATTAGTAATGGTTTGGGGAGCCATATCATCTGCTGGTGTATGTCCACTGTGTTTTATCAAGACCAAAGTCAGTGAACCCGCCTACCTGGAAATTTTAGAGCACATCATGCTTCCCTCTGCTGACAAGCTTTTTGGTGATGGATATTTCATTCTCCAGCAAGACTTGGCACCTGTCCACACTGCCAAAAGTACCAATACATGGTTTAAAAACAACAGTTTCACTGTGCTTGATTGGCCAGCAGACTCGTCTGACCTTTATCCCATAGAGAATCTATAGGGTATTGTCAAGAGGAAGATGAGAGACACCAGACCCAACAATTACGATGAGCTGAAGACTGCTTTCAAAGCAATCTGGGCTTCCATAGTACCTCAGCAGTGCCACAGGTTGATGGCCTCCATGCCAGCCACATTGATGCAGCAAGTATTGAGCTTATATACTGAACATACATTTCAGTAGGCCAACGTTTCAGATTTTAAAATAATTTATCAAGCAGGTGTTAGGGCTGGTGGAACGCACAAAATAAATATAAATAATAAGTGCGTTCGCAGTCCGGGGTCCACCATGCAGGCAGAGCCTGCTGCTAGTAGGATGGCGGAATGGCGAACTCTGTTACTTCACAGAGTCGCAACTATGGACACTGTGGCCCTATATGGCAGTATAAGCGAACTCTGTTACACCACAGAGTCGCTAAGGTATAAACGCAGAGATATGGACAGTGTCCTGTTAACTCCACAGGCATGCACAGACAACTGCTGTGAGGACAGCAGTCCGTAGCAACGCAATCAGCAATGCAATAAGACAATCTCCTCACCGGAGAAGCCGATATTCTAGGGGCTTATTTCAGCCGAGCCCTAAACACATGCATACAATCTCCTCACCGGAGGTGCCGGTATTCTAGGGGCTTAATTCAGCCGAGCCCTAACACATGCGTGCAAGATCACCCTGGCGCAAAGCACATAATGTGATTGATACTAGCGCATGGCGGCACGACCATGCCACCCTTTTATAGTAGCAACTAC
The DNA here is from genome assembly GCA_033576555.1 of Oophaga sylvatica. Taxonomy (NCBI): domain Eukaryota; kingdom Metazoa; phylum Chordata; class Amphibia; order Anura; family Dendrobatidae; genus Oophaga; species Oophaga sylvatica. Next base: position 123,688,209 of record JARQOD010000004.1, read on the forward strand.
AGGACCTGCCAGATAAGGACCAATAGGAAACTGCTCCAGAACACAAGTGGTTTCAGGACCTTCCTGGCGGACAAATAGGAGCTGCTGCAGTACCTGAGCATGTGACCCCTGATCTCCAATGAGAGATCTTACTCTGGGCATGCTCAGAAGGGGAAAGCAAGGATTTTGTCCTAAAGATGTCTGCTCGCCGCTAACCAGTACTGGCTATAATAGCAGAGCCTGGAGGAGCAGCAGTAATCCTCTTCACAATGTTAGACTGGGCGAGACGCTGGGACCGACGTCTAAGCTAAGCAGAGTCCACTGCAGCCAGAGACGGATGGGAGACAGCAGCAGGGACGGCTCAAGATTCCCCTTGTGGAGAAGCAGGAACTCGACCCCTAACATTACCCTTCCTCCTAGGACCCCCTTCTTTGGGCCTCGCTGCGTTCAAAGGCAGCGATGAGTTGCAGGGCGTGAACGTGCTCGGCAGGCTCCCAGGACCTATCCTCAGGCCCATAACCCCTCCAATCCACAAAATAAATTATTTTGCCCCTTACCACCTTACACCCTATGATGGCGTTCACCTCATGGTCGTCCGTAGACTAACCCGATGTCCCGGCAGATGACTCGGAAAACCCGGGACATGAGCACGGGTTTCAGGAGTGGATACGTGAAAGGTGTCGGAGATACCCAGGCGTGGTGGAAGAGCCAAACGGCATACCACAGGGTTAACCTGCTCGAGTACTTTGAAAGGACCCAGGTAGCAGGGTGCCAACTTAGTGGACTCAACTCGCAGCCTGATGTTACGGGCGGAGAGCCATACCAAGTCCCCAGGAGCAAATGTCGGAGCGGGGCGCCGATGTGCGTCGGCGGAGGACCTCATCCTCTCCTTGGATGCCTGAATGGCATCCTGGGTACGGTCCCAAATGTCCCGTGCCTCCACAGCCCAGTCTGCCACCCTGGAGTCAGCAGTAGACACGGGCATGGGCACCGGAACCCTTGGATGCTGACCGTAGTTTAGGAGGAATGGAGTCTGTCCGGTGGAGTCAGCCACAGCATAGTTCAGTGCAAACTCAGCCCACGGTAGCAAGGATGCCCAGTTATCCTGCCTGGCTGAAACAAAATGTCGTAGATAGGTGACCAAGGTCTGGTTGGCCCTCTACTAACCCATTTGTCTCAGGATGGTATGCTGAAGAGAGATTTAACTCAATACTGAGTAGACGACAAAGCTCTCTCCAGAACCGTGATGCAAACTGGGGCCCTCGGTCACTGACAATTTTGTCCGGCATGCTGTGTAGATGGAAGATGTGCCTAATAAACAATGCTGCCAGGGCCCGTGCAGAAGGTAACCGTGGTAGTGGCACCAGGTGCACCATTTTGGAAAAATGATCGGTGATTACCCAAATGATGGTGCAGCCCCGAGACTTGGGTAAACCCATCACAAAGTCCATCCCGACCATCTCCCAGGGCCTGTCTGCCACGGGCAAAGGGTAAAGTAACCCAGCTGGCCGTTGTCGAGGAGACTTATTCTTGGCGCAGGAGACACACGCCCGAACATAGTCCCCAACGTCACGGACCATATGTGGCCACCAGTATGTCCTCGCCAGCAACTCAGATATCCTTGGGGATGCTGGCCTTCAGGGCAGATTGGCAAAACAAAAGCCAATATTCCTCTGTCCAATGTCTGTGTTCTTTTGCCCATATTAATCTTTTCCTTTCATTTAAGCCAGTCTTAAATATGGCTTTTGTTTTGCCAATCTGCCCTGAAGGCCAGCATCCCCAAATCGCCTCTTCACTGTAGATGTTGACACTGGCGTTTAATGTGTACTGTTTAATGAAGCTGCCAGTTGAGGACCTGTGAGGCGTCAATTTTTCAAACTAAAGACTCTAATGTACTTGTCTTGTTGCTCAGTTGTGCAGCGGGGCCTCCCACTTGTCTTTCTTCTCTGGTTAGAGCTTGTTTGTGCACTCCTCTAAAGGGAGTACTACACACCATTGTATGAATTCTTCAGTTTCTTGGTAATTTTTCGCATGGAATAGCCTTCATTTCTAAGAACAAGAATAGACTGTCGAGTTTCACAAGAAAGTTATTTTTTTTTGGCCATTTTGAGAGTTTAATGGAACCAACAAATGTAATGCTCCAGATTCTCAACAAGCTCAAACGAAGGTCAGGTTTATAGCTTCTCTAATCAAACAAACGGTTTTCAGCTGTGTTAACATACTTGCACAAGGGTTTTAAAGGGTATTTTAACCATCTATTAGCCTTCTTACACAGTTAGCGAACACAAAATACCATAAGTACACTGGAGTGATGGTTGTTGGAAATGGGCCTCTATACACCTATGAAGATATTGCATTACAAACTAGACGTTTGCCGCTAGAATAGTCATTTACCACATTAACACTGTATAGAGTGTATTTCTGAATCATTTAATGTTAGCTTCATTGGAAAAAAAACTGCTTTTCTTTCAAAAATAAGGAAATTTCTAAGTGACCCTAAACTTTTGACCGGTAGTGTACATTTCTCTAACTTAGCATAAAGGGAATTTGCCCGTAAGAGGTCGAAGACTCTGCAGACATCTCTCCGGTGGGAGTCAATATCTGGAGAGAAGATGAGTATATCATCCAGATAGACTACGACCGAGGTGGAGAGCATATCCCGGAAGATGTCATGGACAAAGTTTTGGAAAATGGCTGGGGCATTACAGAGTCCAAAGGGCATCACCAGATATTCGTAATGCCCATCCCTGATATTAAAAGCCGTCTTCCATTCGTCCCCTCACGGATGAGAATCAGGTTATAAGCACCGCGCAGATCTAGTTTAGTAAATACCTTGCTCCTCGGAGCCTATCAAAGAGCTCAGAAATCAGGGGCAATGGGTACTTGTTCTTAACGGTAATGGCGTTAAGACCCCTGTAATCAATGCATGGACGTAATTCTCCATTCTTCTTCTGCACAAAGAAGAATCCCGCCCCTGCCGGTGACACCGACTTCCTAATGAACCCTCTTGCCAGGTTCTCCTGGATATATTGTGACATAGCCTCTGTCTCAGGAAGAGAGAGGGGATAGACCCTTTCCCCGAGGAGGTTCTGCTCCAGGCAAGAGGTCAATAGGACAGTCATAGGGGCGATGAGGCGGAAGAGTCCCCGCAGCCTTCTTGGAAAACACGTCGGCATATGACCAATAGCACTTGGGAAGTGAAGTAAGATCTGCGGGTAACTCAGTAGTGATAACCTGAACGCAACTCCTGACACATCTGCCTCTACATGCATCACTCCAACCCAGTATCCTACCCGAAGTCCACTCTATATGTGGGGAGTGGAAACGGAGCCAAGGCATTCCTAGTAGGATCTCGTCTATTCCCTCGGGAAGGATGAGTAGGGAAAGGGGATACAAACAATGCAAGAGGAACAGTCTGGTGTGTAATTTGTGAGGGCAATGTCGACCCATTCACTACCCGGACAGTCACTGATTTGTCAAGCGCCACCAGAGGTATTGCGTGACGGCAAGCAAAATTAGAGGACATGAAGTTCCCCTCTGCTCCTGAGTCCATGCAAAGGTCGACTGTGAGAGTGGAAGTGCCTACAGTGATTGTCCCTTTAAGTGTCATCTTGGAGGAAAATGCCGCTGTCTCTAGTGAGCCTCCTCCCAGGGTCACTAGACGCGTTCACCTCTGCGATCGCTGTGGACATCTGTTAGTATAGTGTCCTGCCTGTTAGCAAAAATTACAGACCACCGTTACTCGAGCGGTCCGGGACTTAGATCCCGCTTTAGAAACCTCCATGGCTTCGGAGGAGTCGGACGCTTGAACGGAAGATTCCAGAGGTTTGCCGAAGGTGGGAGCCAATCGAAACCTCTGCCTGCACTGGGTCTGCTCTAACCTCCGCTCATTAAAATGAAGATCAATGCGGGTAGATAAGGAAATGAGCTCCTCCAGTGTGGCGGGAATCTCCCTGGTGGCCAAGGCATCCTTCACATGATCCGCCAGTCCTCTCCAGTACACCGGAATGAGGACTTTATCCGGTCACTCTAGCTCAGAGACCAGAGTCCGCAATTGGACGGCGAACTGGCTGACCATGGATGAACCCTGTGATATTGCCAGCAGTTGGAGCGCCATATCGTGGGTGACACGAGGTCCTAAGAAGACCTGTCTCAGAGCCTGAAGGAAGAAAGGAGCACTCTGTACCACACGATCGTCGCGCTCCCACAGCGGCGTTGCCCACTCCAACGACCTGCCTGACAGGAGGGATAAGACAAAACCCACCTTCGCTCATTCCGTGGGAAAACGTGCAGCGAGAAGCTCAAGATGAATGGAGCACTGACTCACAAATCCCCGACATTGCTTGCTGTCACCAGCAAACTTGTCTGGAAGCGGGAGATGGGATAAAGTCGGAGCAGGGGTGGCAGAGGACAAACTGGCTGCAGCCACGCTAGCAGCCTGAACAGCGACAGCGGTAACATCCACAGCTGAGGTTGTGCACTCTAGAACCGCCAACCTACCCTCCAGCTGCTGGATGTACCGCTGTAGACGCTGGTCGTCTGCCATTTTCTAGCCAGACCCTGGCGCTAGTATTATGTTAGGGCTGGCGGAACGCACAAAATAAATATAAATAATAAGTGTGTTCGCAGCCCGGGGTCCACCGTGCAGGCAGAGCCTGCTGCTATTAGGATGGCGGAATGCTGAACTCTGTTACTTCACAGAGTCGCAACTATGGACACTGTGGCCCTATATAGCGGTATAAGCGAACTCTGTTACACCACAGACTCGCTAAGGTATAAACGCAGAGATATGGACTGTGTCCTGTTTAACTCCACAGGTATGCACAGACAACTGCTGTGTGGACAGCAGTCCGAAGCAACGCAATCAGACAATCTCCTCACCGGAGAAGCCGGTATTCTAGGGTCTTATTTCAGCCGAGCCCTAACACATGCGTGCAAGATCACCCTGGCGCAAAGCACATAATGTGATTGATACTAGCGCATGGCGGCACGACCATGCCACCCTTTTATAGTAGCAACTACAGGACCTGCCAGATAAGGACCAATAAGAAACTGCTCCAGAACACAAGTGGTTTCAGGACCTTCCTGGCGGACCAATAGGAGCTGCTTCAGTACCTGAGCATGTGACCCCTGATCTCCAATGAGAGATCTTACTCTGGGCATGCTCAGAAGGGGAAAGCAAGGATTTTGTCCTAAAGATGTCTGCTCGGCGCTAACCAGTACTGGCTATAATAGCAGAGCCTGGAGGAGCAGCATTAATCCTTTGCACAATGTTAGACTGGGCGAGACGCTGGGACCAATGTCTAAGCTGAGCAGAGTCCACTGCTGCCAGAGACAGATGGGAGACTGCAGCAGGGACGGCTCAAGATTCCCCTTGTGCAGAAGCGGGAACTCGACTCCTAACAGCAGGTGTTATAAAGTATTCTAATTTACTGAGAGATTGACTTTTGAGTTTTCATTGGCTGTAAGCCAAAATCATCAACATTAACAGAAATAAACACTCACTAGACTCATTGTCTAATATATGAGTTTCACTTTTTAGAACTGAAATAAATTCACTTTTTGATGATATCCTAATTTTTTTAATATTCTAATTTTTCTAACTTTACATGTGTTTCATCAATAGAGGTAATGTCATTATTCTCTTATTCCAGATTTTTCTAAATCATTAGTGCATTTTGCTCTTTGAACATTAACTCTTCAAATTCATCTGGATTATTCACAACGGCAATAGATTCTACATTATTTTCTGACTCTGAAAAAAATGTTTTTTATATTATTATTTATTATTATTATTATTTATTTATATAGCACCGGTCATGGTGCTGTACATGAGAAGGGGTTACATGCAAATTACAGATATCACTTAGAGTAAACAAACTAACAATAACAGACTGATACAGAGGGGAGAGGGATTGCAGCAGCTCTGGTGTTGGTGAGGTGGTAGCTCCGGCAGTGGTGAGGAGGCAGCGGGGTCATTGCAGACTGTAAGCTTTCTTGAAGAGGTGAGCTTTCAGGTTCCATCTGAAGGATCCAAATGTGGTTGATAGTCTCACGTGTTGGGGCACAGAATTCCAGAGGATGGGCGATATTGGGGAGAAGTCTTGGAGGTGATTAGGTGAGGAGCGAATAAGTGTTGAGGAAAGAAGGAGGTTTTGGGAGAACTGGAGATTACGTGAGGGTAGATATCGGGAGATTAATTCAGAGATATATAGAGGAGACAGATTATTGATAGCTTTGTAGGTCAGTATTAGTAATTTGAACTGGATACGCTGAGGGAATGGGAGCCAGTGGAGAGATTTGCAGAGGGGACAAGCGGAGGAGTAGCGAGGAGAGAGATTAATTAGTTGGGCAGCAGAGTTAAGGATGGACTGGAGAGGTGCGAGAGTGTTAGCAGGGAGGCCACCGAAAAGGATGTTGCAGTATTCGAGGCGGGAGATGATGAGCACATGCACAAGCATTTTAGTAGATTGAGGATTGAAGAAAGGATGGATTCTGGAGATATTTTTGAGCTGGAGGCGACAGGAGGTGGAAAGGGCTTGGATGTGCAGTTTGAAGGACAGGGCAGAGTCAAGGGTTACTCCGAGGTAGCGGACTTCGGGTACGGGGGAAAGCGTAATGTCATTAATTGTGATAGATAGATCATGTAAGGAAGATCTGTGAGATGGAGGAAAGATGATGAATTCAGATTTGTCCACATTGAGTTTGAGGAAGCGAGAGGAGAAGAAGGAGGATATGGCTGATAGACATTCTGGGATTCTGGGCAGCAGAGTGGTGATGTCTGGGCCAGAGAGATAGATCTGAGTGTCATCAGCATAAAGGTGGTACTAGAATCCATGGGACTTTATGAGTTGTCCCAGGCCAAGTGTATAGATTGAGAAGAGTAGGGGTCCTAGAACAGAGCCTTGGGGAACTCCAACAGAGAGAGGGTGGGATGAGGAGGCAGTGTGGGAGTGGGAGACGCTGAATGTGCGGTTAGAAAGGTATGAGGAGATCCAGGATAGGGCAAGGTCTTTGATACCAAAGGAGGAGAGGATCTGTAGTAGGAGGCAGTGGTCAATTGTGTCGAAAGCAGAGGACAGGTCTAGAAGGAGTATATAGTATTATACATTAGCTTTAGCTGTAAGTAGGTCATTAGCAATTTTGGTCAGGGCAGTCTCAGTGGAATGATGGGGATGGAAACCAGATTGTAGATTGTCAAAGAGCAAATTAAATGAGAGATGGGAGGAAAGTTCAGCATAGATGTGCTGCTCCAGGAGTTTGGAAGCAAATGGGAGCAGTGATATGGGGCAATAGCTGGACATAGCGGTTGGGTTGAGGGCTGGCTTTCTAAGGATAGGCGTGATTGTGGCATGTTTGAAAACAGAAGGGAAGGTACCAGAAGTTAGTGATAGGTTGAAGAGGTGGGTTAAGGATGGGATAAGTGTGTTGGTGAGGTTGGGGAGGAGGTGGGATGGGATGGGGTCTAGTGCACAAGTGGTGAGGTGTGATTTGGAGAGGAGACAATTAAGCTCCCCTTCAGTGATGTTGGAGAGGGAGGTTATAGAGTTTGGGTATTGGTTTGATATACAAAGGGGTTGTGGTGGTTGAATAATAAAGACTTGCCTTGTTTGGTCGATATTTTTTGAAGTGTGTAGCAAAGTCCTCAGCAGAGATGAGGGAAGTTGGAGGGGGCAGTGGTGGGCAGAGGAGTGAGTTAAAAGTTTTGAATAACTGTTTGGGGTTGTAAGAAAAAGGGAAGATATGAGGGTTGTGAAGTAGGCCTGTTTAGCAGAGGTGAGGGCAGATTTGAAAGCGGGCGTTGCCTGTTTGAATGCTGTGAAATTGTCTTGCAAATTTGTTTTCTTCCAACGTCGCTCTGCAACCCTAGACACTTGCCGGAGCTTTTTAGTGATGTTATTGTGCCAGGGTTGTCTGTTAATACGTCACACTCTGCCATGAACGAGAGGGGCAACCATGTCAATAGCTGAGGCGAGAGTGGCATTGTAGAAAGCAGTGGCATTGTCTGTGTTGTGGAGTGAGGATATGGATGTCAGTGGTAGAATAGAGTGAGAGAGTGTGTGGGTGTCTAGGTGTACAAGGTTTCTGCAGTGGTGTGCATGTTGCTTGACATGGGTGACAGGTGAGGAGGACAGGGATGAGAAAGTGAGTAGATGATGGTCAGATAGAGGGAGAGGGGAGGTTGGGAGTTAGATAGAGAGCAGAGAAGGGTGAAGATCAGGTCTATTGTATGTCCGTCTGTGTGGGTGGAGTAAGTCCAAAAGATGAAGTAAGGAACAGAAGTTTGGAGGCTGTTGACTGAAGGGTATCAGTGGGGATGTTGAAGTCATCAATGATGATAGTGTTAATGTCAGTGGAAAGAAAGTGAAGAAGTCAGCTAGAGAATTGATCAAAAAAGGCAGTGTGGCCGGGCCCAGAGGTTGGTATATGATGGCCACTTGGAGGTTGGAGGGAGAGTAGGTGTGGACCGAGTAGACTTCAAAAGAGGGGAAGATAAGGGAGGGTAGAGGTGGGATTGGGTTAAAGGTGCAGTTAGTAGAGAGGAGAATACCCACTCCTCGACCATGTCTGTTGCCAGGGCAAGGAGTGTGGGTGAAGTGGAGGTCGCCGTAACACAGCGCAGCAGGGAGACGGTGTCAGAGGGTGTGAGCCATGTTTCTGTTTGGACGAGGAAGGCAAGATTAGAAGAGAGAAAGAAGTCATGAATCACATGAAGCTTATTGCAGATGGAGTGGTCATTCCAGAGTGCTCCAGAGACAGGGAGCAGGGGGAGGGCGTCAAGGGCACGGGTATTAAGTTGGATAGATTGCCGTTCATATTAGATAGGGAGTAGTAGGAGGGGGTAGTAATGGGAGCTATGAGGTGTGGGGGTCCAGGATTGTGAGATATGTCGCCAACAGTGAGGAGAAGCAGAGAGAGGAAGAGCAGGTGGGAGAAGGAGAATGGGCGGCTTGTTTTATGTTTTATTAGGAGAGATCTGAGGTTGAGGAGCAGGTCAGCGGAGGAGGTCAGGTGGTGAGGAAAGAGGGAAGGGGAAATGATTATTTGGTTAAAGGGTGCTGGGGTTTGGGGATAGCGAAGGAGAGTGAGGATTAATGGAGAAAACATTGTAAGGGCATATGTAAACATGGTGAAGGAGTAAGAAAAGCTAGATCCAAGTAATAGGAAGTGCTTACTCGGCAGACATACCCAAAAGAGACGGATTCATAGTGTAGGGAAATAACTGCAGCTTCTGCATACATTAGCTACAGTGATACTTTGCTGCAGGAGGACGCATGCCAGACCCCACAAGCGTGCACCCCTTAGAATGTTAAATTTATAGGACTGAGTAGAGGATCAGGTTAGAGGGATTGTGGGAGCTGGTTTGGGATAAATTAGCAGTTGTACGGCATACCAGGGGAGGTTAGATGATCAAAGATACTGGGCCTGGCTACATCTATATGCTATAACACCTTGCACCAGTTAACATCTCCAGTGACCCCAACCATGGATATACAGCAGTGAGTATTGAGTACAATGCAACAAATGAATTTAGCAAATATTCAGCAGGCACTGTTATATACCATTAAAAGAAAATAATAATAATCTTTATTTATATAGAGCCAACATATTCCGCAGCACTTTACAGTTTAACAGTTTGAAAACACAAGTCATAAGTAACAACGTTGCAGAAAAGTTGCAGGATGATAAGCAGCAGATGACAGACAGCAAGCAGAGCTTGTACCATTAAAAGAAATGTTGCAGGATGATAAGTAGCAGATGACAGACAGCAAGCAGAGCTTTGTTCTATTAAAAGAAATGTTGCAGGATGATAAGCAGCAGATGACAGATAGCAAGCAGAGTTGTATATAGTTTATGTGTCTTTCGAGAAAATTTGTTTGATCATCTTGTATCATTTGATTTTGTTTCTTTCTTCGAGTGAATTAGCTATACATGTTGTTTGATTTCTTTTCATTTCTTCCTCTTCACCCTCTTTTGCGTTTTTTGATTTTTGTTGAAAATTATTACTCTGAACTTCTCAGGCTTGATCAAAGATCTCAGGGCTTAAATCAGAAGTATTAACACTAGAACTACTGATGGAGTCATTTTGACTCCTTTCGTTTTTTATTTCTCCTCTGTGACTACATTTTTCAGAATTCCGGCTTGAAACTCGGTGACTTTTCCTCAAATATGATGTGAAAAAAGATTTGTGAGAATAAATAATTTTGGTGAAAAATTTGCACGTTTTTTTCAAAATTTACCAAGAACTACTGAAGGGAGTCATTTTGACTCCCTACTAATTTTGAGGTCCTTTTGTCACTAAATGTTGTTATAAAGTTTTGTGCATAATTTTTTCACTCTGTCTTATTTACCCTGATGTTCATATAGATGTAGTTCAATTTACATGTCAACTTTTCACATTTTCCTTGTGTTTTACCTGCTTGTATTACTGTGTAATGCTGAACAAAATAGCTTGTTTACTCTAGGCTCTTATCTTATGCTAATTTTTGATTCATATATATTGACACATATAAAGAACTGTACGCTTGCAGAAGCATGCAGGAACAATAATTTACAGTTTACTCTATCTGATGAGGAGCTAGATGCATTCATTGCGATATTCTATGCTCGTGGAATATCTGTCACGAACCGTCACTCGATTAGCAGTATTTGGTGTAATGACTGGGGAATACCGTTTTGCAAAGCGACAATGTCTAGGGACCGCTTTGTTGAAATTATGAGGTTTCTCAGATTTGATGAGAAATCTACTCGATCGGAGAGACTGCAAACGGACAAGTTTGCTCTATTTTCTACTGTGTGGGACAGGTTTATTGAAAATTGTATTGCGTGTTACAAACCTGGCCCATACATAACGGTGGATGAGCAACTTTTCCCAAGCAAAACTAGGTGTCCATTCACGCAGTACATGCCTTCCAAACCAGATAAATATGGCCACAAATATTGGCTAGCTGTTGATAAGGAGAGCAAATATCTGGCAAATGGCTTCCCTTATCTAGGCAAAGATGACACACGCCGTGCTGAGGACCGTTTAGCTGACCATGTGGTAATGAAGTTATTGGACCCGTTTTTGAAAAAAGGTCGCAATGTTACAACCGATAATTATTTTACTTCAGTAAAATTAGCTAAAGCTAAAAAGCAAAGGAACAACCATCGTGGGAACACTGAACAAGATAAGGCGAGAAGTGCCTAAAGAAATAAAATCCATGAAAGAGGAATTGTACAACACTAAAGTGTTTAGAAATGAAGACAATTTTACACTTACAGTATATCAAGGAAAGCCCAACAAAAATGTTGTCATTTTGAGTTCCGTCCATCCAGATGTTGTTGTTGCGTCTGATTCCGCTAAAAAAACTCCAGAAACGGTAAAGTTTTACAATGAAACAAAATATGGAGTAGATGTAGTGGATCAGATGGCACGAAAATATACCACACGAACATGCACAAGGAGATGGCCTGTTCATGCATTTGAAAATGCCTTAGACTTTGCGGGTATAAATGCATGGATAATATTCAATGAGATAACCCACCAAAAAATGTCACGCAAGGCATTTTTGCAAACGCTTGTGAGAGAGTTGAGTGGTCCTTATGTCACAGATAGGGAAAAGGGTTCCACGTCCCAAGTTTCTACATGCTCAGAAGTGATGGTTCAAACAAAATTTTGCCAGATCAAAGAAAAGTGCAAGAAAAATAGATCTGTCGGCAATTGTAAGACTTGTAGTAAGTCTTTGTGTGGGCAATGTACTGCCATAAATCAAAGGCAATGCCTAAAATGCGAAACACCAAATGTTTAGAAGGTGAATTCTGCGCCATATTTTCATTTTTATGCTCCTCCACCTACATTTTCTCTGTTTTTTGTTCTTCAGTTGTTGTTTATATGTGTGGACTTGAATAAAAAAAAATGTTTGAAAAACGTCTATTATAATTATTGTTATTTTCTGTAGAAAAATAAGAAAAGCAGAAAAAAACAATCAAAAGCATTACTGTTGGATCTCACAATAATAATACATTACAAAAAATATAATTATTAATAAATAACCACAAATGAAACTCTAAAAATAAACGAAAACAAGCAAGGAGTCAAAATGACTCCTTTCAGTAGTTCTAGGCGGGGTCACGAGTCCAGTAGTCCTAGTGTTAAGCCTTGAAGATGAGAAATACACATGTCTGGCTTTTATTATTGTTTTCAAGATGGATGTTGGAGTGTTTGTTTAAAAAAAATTCCTTTCCATTCATACACTTTTGTCTTTACAGTTTATTTGAAATTTCTTCTTTTTAAGTTCCTTTATGGTATTTTCCAATTTTTCTATTTTATTTAATATTTTTAATGCTTATCATTGTAATATAGGTTTGTGTTAAAATTTGGCAAGCAGGTTTTTATTTGGCTAATTTCTTCCTTTTTGCTTTATAATTTAATTTCCTCTTCTTGCACTGTTAATGCCATTAGTTCAATTAAACAATTAGACATTAAGTTTAAGAAACGCATATAGGAACACATTTACAATATAAATAAACAGTTTATCTAACGTTACGTGCCATGGAATTGAGTTTCTTAATCCAAACAAGGGGAAAATTTACAGAAAACAAACTGCTTTTAAAAGAAATGTAGTGGATTATATTGATGAACGTAAAACAATCTAATGGTATTAATTATCAAAATTATGCAATATATTTATTTTGAAATATTATTTACAGATTTTGTCTTATAGCTGTGATATCAGGATAATCATATTAGTTAACTTCTGATTTTGAAATTTGCATGTCATCATTTCACAATCTTTGTGATTGGCTGTCATGATTTTAAATAGTCTTTTCAATATAACTATGTGATCTCTTTGTTCTGCTCCAGAGATAGTTTGGACAGCATGAAAGAGCTTGTAATGATATCAGAATAAAAAAGTGATTTTTTTTTTACTTAAAAGTGGATGATCTGCTACATTTTTAAATTTTTGCATATGCTCCTGTCTATCAGCAGTTAAAGCAGCATTAACAACAATATATAAACCTCCTGTTTTAATGTAAAACAATAGAATTAACTGGGCAGAAAGGTGAAATGAGCCATTGTAACTACACAGTGCTATATAATATGATGACTTCAATGTATTAAGAGAATAAAAGCTTTGCTGGGAGTGCTTCTTTAAGAATTTTTTAATAACAACAGCAAAAATAATGACAAAGCTTCAATGTGTACATAGTGTTTTTCAAGATTCAAAAAGTCACTTTTCATGCTACAATGCTATTTATAAATCAGAGATATCTTGATATCTCTGTAACAACAACAATGGTGTTATTAATATCCCAGACTGTAAGAAAAATAGTGGTAATGGAATTGTGCCAGCTGGCAAATTAGTCAAATGGATAATAAAGTGAAGCAAAGTGAAACGCGTTGAATAAAACCACTTGAATGAATCACTGAGACTTGACATCTTCTGTACACAGCCACAAATTATTCTTATCTTCATTCTGTATGCAGTGTGAGAACTCCCTATGTGATGACCACCTGATAAGCAAAGTTTTCCTTGTAGCATAGGTCTAGCAAGGTGAACAACCAGTACTCTTTTTTGGCCAAGATGAATTAATGTGAGGGTCACAGGAAAGGCAGCGGTACATAAATTCGGACATATGTGCCAAGCTTCATACATCCAACACTTCCCAGTCTCCATTATGATGATGACTCTCCTCCTCCTCCCTTTCTTCCTCCTTATTCCTATCCTCAGACCATCCACGTAGGATAGATGAAACGAAGGTTGTGTGGCTTTTAGCCTCTGTTCTGCTAGCTACTAGCTCTTGTTCCTCCTCTTCCTCCTCCTCAACATCCACCTCCTGATTGAAACATAATCCACACAGATAAGATGAGGTTAGGCTGTTTACAATCTCTCTGTGTTTTGTCTTCCTAAATCTGGTTTGCATACAAAGCTTCATGTTTAATTGTGAGGAGTGACTGTTTAAGTAGGCACAGAAGCGAGATAGTTGCACTGACTGTAGCATCATCTTGGGGCAGCATGGTGGCTCAGTAGTTAGCACTGCAGCCTTGCAGCGCTGGGGTCCTGGGTTCAAATCCCACCAAGGACAACATCTTCCAGGAGTTTATATGTTCTTCCCATGTGTTAGGGGCCAGGATTCTCAATCACACTTTATTGGTTATTTTATTTAGTGCGATCCACCAATCATAACAGTATACTATCACCAGGGTCTGGCTAAAAATGGCCGATGAGCAGCGCCTCCAGCAGTCCATCCAACAGCAGGTTATCCTCTCTTGAGCAGGCAGCTGCAAAAGTTGATTTTGCTTCCGTGGCAGATCAGGCAGCTAGCAAAGTAGCCTCGGAAGCCACATGTGGCTCGCGGTTCCATGAATTGTAGCTCATGACTGTCTGCCACCTGGGTGCATTAGCTCCAGGGCTAGCAAACATGTATGAAGAGAAAATCTCAAAATGGTAAATTTTGTGAGTAGACCTGCACAGAAGAGCACATGTGGATGCACATATACTGGTCTTGGGGTTTAGAGATGATTTAGGTATGGTACTCTGGAGGATGCTACTACCTGTTAGAGGAGGTTCTTGAAACTGAATGCGACAGTGTGTTGGGAGTCCTTTATGGGAGAATACTGAATGGGAATATTGTGGGAACTCCTAGTGTACTTCTTTGGAGTGATTTATGTGGAAAAGCTTTGGCTATGATTATACCTGTAATGGGGCCTTTGGTTGACACTACTTTGAGGGGGGTGGGAGTTGGATTTGGCTTACGACCCTCTCTCAGTGATGAATGTGGCTCGTGGCCCTTTCTCTAAACTGAATGTGGCTCTCAAGGTCAGAAAGGTTGGTGATCACTGCGCTATGGTTTCAGCTGCGGTATTTGTTCCACCTGTACCATGTTTTTCGCTGCCCGATAAATTTTCCAGGGACAGTAAGGCCTGCAGAGGGTTTGTGAATCAGTGCTCGATCCACCTAGAGTCATTGGCTTCACGATTCCCAACTGAGCAAACCAAGGTGGGATTTGTGATTTCCCTTTTGTCAGGCAGAGCGTTGGAGTAGGCTATGCCATTATGGGAGCGAGATGAGCAACTGATTCTCAACACCTCTCGTTTTTTGTGTGCTCTGAATGAAGTTTTTTTAGGGCCACAAGTAAGCCATGATACCGCACTCTAACTCCTGGCATTAACTCTGGGTTTGTCCATGACTTGTCAATTCGCCATCCAATTTCTTTAGCTGACTTGGACTGTTGGACTGGCCTGATAAGGTTCTAATATCAATCTTTTGGAGGAGTTTAGCAGATCACGTCAGGGATGCTTTAGAGACTAGGGAGATTCCCACTACTCTGGTGGAGTTGATATCTGTATCCACTCACATAGATCTCCGGCATGTTGAACGGAGATTGGAGCGAGCTCACAGTAGAACTGGGATTCTGTTGGCTCTGAACTTCGCTAATCCCATGAATCTTCCAACTCAGGTTGGTGATCCTGTAGAAACCATGGATATCTCCAAGGCGGAATCTAACACCCGCTCAGTACTTCCTCAACCGACCTGTTTTGCCTGCCGGAAGACTGGTCATTATGCTAATAAATGCCCCAAGCGTCAGAGGGAGTCACATCATCCAGTGGCTTTAGGGAGAGGCTCACTGGTTCCAGTTGATGTGTCCCACAAATTGGTCTTAGGGGTTTCTTTGACGTTTGGGTCGACTACTCTCAATGGTGAGGCTTGCGTGGACTCCGAGGCAGAGGGCAATTTCATTTCTGCTAGCTTCGCTCAATGGCGCTCAATTCCAGTTGTGAAGCTAATGTCCATTCGGGTGGCTAATGGGTCCGTTTTACCAACCCTGATTTCCTATCAAACTATAATTCTTAATCTCACTGTGTCTCCTAAACATCAGGAGATAGTCTCTCTTCTTGTTATCCCTGAGGGTATAGATGAGGTACTTCTGGGGTTACCTTGGCTGCGCCTCCATTCTCCCCAGATTGATTGGGCAAAAGGAAGCATACAGAAATGGGGCAGTTTCTGTGAGAGCCTATGCCTGAAGGCCCAGGTGCCCTAGGATGGGATCTTTGTACCATCTGATCTTCAGCCAGAGGGTCACTCTGGGGTACATATCTGTAAACGGGGAGGTCTTTTTAGTATTAAAAGAACCTCTGTATGGTTGGAGCGAAGGAGAGCTTTGGCTGATGAGCAAAAACACATCCATGCATCCCAGCTTGTGGCGACTTTCAAGCATGGCAAACGTCGCCAGGTGGCAGTGTTAGGTGCCGGGATTTTCCTGCTGCTCGGGATAGATCCTAGGCGCTGATTGGCCCTGCGGTCCCCATGCAGGTCCGGCTGCTGCGATTCCTGCTCAACATGGATGGACGTAGGACCCAGTGTCTTGCTCGGGCTCGTGGTGTACCTTTGATTACTGCTGGCTCTCCAGCAAAGTGTATGGTAACCAGTGTTATACAGGTGCAGCCTCACGTCCTGGAGTCTAAGTCCAGAGATCACCATACTGAGCATGTCCGTAATGTGGCATCTTCCTATTTGTGTTCGGATGTAAGCTGCTCTGGTGATGTGGCAGCTCCAGACTGGCCCATGGGCGATGTCAGCATAAGTGTTTGGGGTGGAGCTTTGGGTTTAAAAGGCTTTCAGCGGCGCAAGTGGGCGTGCTAGTATCATTGGCGGTTGGTGTGTGTGAGTGGATATGCTACTACTCTGTCTGCATGTGTGTGTGTTTAGTTACTTCTTGAGATTTAGCCTCAGGTTTTTTTGGCCCACTTGGCTTAGCATCTGTTTCCTTAATGTGTGCGGTTAGTACAGTTAAGTTATAGAGCAAGATCCAACCAAAGAGCTGTGCTCCCCTGTGAAGTCAACAGGGTTTCATACCTAGCGTCTTTTTAGTTTTTTCTCTTGACTCAGCATCTGTTTCGGCCACGTGTGCGATTGGCACGGGTCACTCACAGAGCAAGCTCAACCCTTTAGCGCTACCTCTCTGTGAAGCTAACAGAGCTGAGTATTGTGCATTCTATTCACACTGCGTGCAGTTAACGCAGTCGTATTAAGGTGAATGCTTACTGTTAGTTCCATCGTTGTTCACATTAGCAGCAGGTTACATCTATGCACGGTGGACCCCGGGTTGCGATCGCACTTTATTATTTATTTTATTTAGTGCGATCCGCCAATCCTAACATGGGTTTCTCTGGGTACTCCGGTTTCCTCCCAGTTTTTAAAGAAATACTGATAAGGAATTTAGATTGTGAGCCCCATCGGGGACAGTGTCAATAATGTCTGTAAAGCGCTGTGGAAATAATGGTGCTATATAAATGAGTAAAATAAATAAACAAATAAAAAATCTTAATGGAGTCCTCAAAGTCTTGAAGAACCAAATATCAGACATCCAGAATACCAACGGGTGTGTTGGAGCTGGTACTCCATCCTGGCCTCTTTTTCTCACAAAGCCTTGCCAGCATCTGCAGTTGCAGAGCGAGGTGACGTCACACACCAGTGACCAGGCACTTGCATGCACTGCTACAACATTGCCAGAGCGGTGGCAAATGTAGCAGATTTACGGAAATGGGCGCTGACGTGGTGTACCTTAACCAGAAGCTCTGGCAAATCTGAGAATGTTTTCAAAAACCATACATGTGTGAGCATGTCAAGCTTCACAGCCACCTCCTGATTATGCCCATTATCATACACGACCATGCCTGGCTGGAGATTCAGTGGCAAAAACCACAGATCTGACCTTCCTTTAAGTAACTCTGTCTCCTAGACAAATTAGCTTCAACAGAGTCTGTTTCGACTTTGCTGAGGCAGTGCTGCAGAGTTTCCAGCTTCTGGCTGATATGGACGATGTGCTCTGAGATAGCACATCAGAGATGAAGGATAAGGAGGAGCAGAAAGGGATGCATGAACTGCTGTAGAAGGTGAAGTAAACCACAATAGAAGTAAGGCCAGCAATGCTCAGTGTCTGGGTCACATGTGCCATGCCAGTAAGTGTGTTGGTAATAGCATAGGTGATGTTCCTTGACACGGTGCTGGTTTGCTGGTACAAGGTGGAGATGCTACTGAGAAAGAAAAAGTGGTGGCTGGGGACCGAGTCGGCAGAAATCCTGTGTCTACTATCCTAAATGGCAACATTTTCACGGCAAGCCGCCTGGAAATGTGTCTGTTTAGCATTTGAGCCTGTGGGTGGGTTGTTGGGAACTTTCCTTTTTTGTTCCAAGGCCTGGAATAGGGACAGCTGAACGCTGGGCTGGGATGAGGATTTGGAAGTGACTGATGATGGTAAGTCAGAATGTGCAAGGATAGATGCAGGGAAGAAGGCATCTGCACCACTGTTTTGGACAGAGGATTGGAAAGCACCTAGCACAGGGGAAGAGGCCATGGTGTCACCCAATGGCACCAATAGTGGTGGACCCAGGCATTTGGCCCACCGAGTCGGCTTCTTAGATAACATGTGACTGATAATGCTGGTCATGGCTAGATTCTTAGTGGTCAGGCTCCTGCTGATCTTTGCATGGCACAGGTTGCAAATGGCCATTGTGTTTATCTCAGAACTCTATTTAAAAAAGTGCCAGACTGGTGAACACCTAGCTCATTGATGCAGGAATTCAGGCATGTCAGTGCTCTGCCAAACAGTTGACTGCCTTCTCCCTCTTGTCACCTCCCCTGCCTCTTCCTGTCTATTTTGGTGTTGTCCATCTCTCCCCCCTGAGCACCACTGGCCTCTCACTGATTGCCAGATTACCATGTTGGGTTGGTGACTTCGTCATCCACCACCTCGTGTTTCTCCATCTCACCCTGGTCCTCCTGACTTCGTGATTTAACAACAAGACTTAGTGGCCACTGTGTCTCATCATCATCTTACTTCTTATCCCAAATTTGCCTTTCCCCACAATCATGTTCTTGCGGCTGTGGCAGCTCTAAGTTTTGCACATCACTAAACAGCATGTCCTTCTGTCCCTCTTGGAACATGCAGGTTGAGAGTCCGCAATTAAAAAATTATGCTGTGAAGAGCTCCTCGGAATGCCCTTGTGTAGGATCACTAGTCTCCTGGGACTCAACATGGTGGGAGGAATGAGGATCAATGAAAGGATTTAGTGATCCAGACTTTAGGCTGGTGAGACTGGACTGTGTGTTAGGCTGTGTGGTGCTGCCAAACCTGTTGGAAGCATTATCTGCTATCTAATCGACCACCAGTTCACACTGATCTGGCGTCAGAAATGGTGCACTGTGCCTCACTGCAAAGTGGGACAGGAATCTGTGTCATGGATGGGCGTGTATCTTGTCCTTGGCATCTGCATGCACCATCATCAGCACTTCCACTTCCCCATCCCTTATCGCATGCATTAAGTATTTTGTAATTTATTGGTGTCTTGAAATCAAGTTTATTTTTAAAAGCAGTTTTTGTGAGTTTACTCCACCATAATGTAACAGGAAGAAGGCAAAAGTGTATGGATGAAAATCAAATTCAATCCAGAAAAATGTTTCAATGCTTTCTCTCAGTTTTAGAGGTCACAGAAATGTTCACAAACCACATAACACTGTATGGTTGAGAAATGGAAGCCTAAAAAAAATTAAAAGATTTTATCAGTTTTAGAGATCACAGAATTTATTTAGCCCCCACAAAACAAACTGCAGCTATATATTTGCCAACAGACTGCACTGGCCTAATCCTTGTCTAAAGACTGGATTCCCTCATTCTCCCTGCTCCTTGAACTCTCTCTCCCTTCCAAGGCTAAATGCAGATTGCATGGGATACAAACAATTAACTCTTAGAAGGGCTGTTAGAATGATGGCTCAGCTTCACCACCAGTATCAATACTGCAGGCCTCTGATTCATTATACTGTGCACACAGACCTAGACAAGCACTCTCTTCATCCAATGTAAAGTGCCACAGAGCTGTGCAATGGCATCTTTGTTCGTTCGCTCATCCCTAATGCAGAACACACAAGACTAAATTTACCTTGATGTTTTATTGTTAATTTTCTTCTTTAACCCCTCTCTGACATTAGACGTACTATCCCGTCCATAAAACCCGTGCCATTCTGCCCATGGACGGGATAGTACGTCATAGGCGATCAGCTGCGCTCCTGAGGGGAGCGCAGCTAATCGCCGCCGGGTGTCAGCTGATTATCACAGCTGACACCCGTGACTGTGTGTCAGGAGCGGTCACGGACCGCTCCCGGCACATTAACCCCTAGCACACTGCGATCAAACATGATCGCGGTGTACTGGGGGCACAGGGGAGATCGCGCAGGGTGGGGGCTCCCTGCGCGCCCCCCTGAGACCCTCAGACCAGCGCGATGTGATCGCGCTGTTCTGAGGGCTTCCTCCCTCCCAGGACCCGGATCCAAGATGGCGCCGGGGTCCTGGAGGGAGGCGGCTTCCTCAGTGCCTGCTGAGAGCAGGCACTGAGAAGCCTGCTGCACTGCCTGAGCGATCGCTGGTGTGACAGAGTGCTGTGCACACTGTCACACCAGCGATTTGATAAAATACAGTGATGTCCCACCCTGGAACAAAGTAAAAAAGTTAAAAAAATAAAAATAAACATGTTATAAAAAAAAATCCAAAATAAATAAAAAAAAAAAAAAATATTCCCCAATAAATTCATTTCTTCCTGTAAATAAAAAAAACAAAACAATAAAAGTACACATATTTGGTATTGCCGTGTCCGTAACGACCCCCCCTATAAAACTGTCACACTAGTTAACCCCTTTAGTGAACCCCTTAAAAAAAAAAAAAAAAACGAAGCAAAAAATCAATGCTTTATCATCATACCGCTGAACAAAAAGTGGAATAACGCGCGATCAAAAAGACCGATATAAAAAAACATGGTACCGCTGAAAACGTCATCTTGTCCCGCAAAAAACGAGCCGCCATACAGCATCATCAGCGAAAAAATAAAAAAAAGTTATAGCTCGCAGAATAAAGCAATGCAAAAATAATTATTTTTTATATAAAATTGTTTTTATTCTATAAAAGCGCCAAAACATAAAAAAATGATATAAATGAGGTATCGCCATAATCGTACTGACCCGAAGAATAAAACTGCTTTATCAATTTTACCACACGCGGAACAATAAAAACGCCTCCCCCAAAAGAAATTCATGAATTGCTGATTTTTGTTCATTCTAACCTCCCAAAAATCGAAATAAAAAGCGATCAAAAAATGTCACCTGCTCAAAAATGGTACAAATAAAAACGTCAACTCGTACCGCAAAAAATAAGACCTCACATGACTCTGTGGGCCAAAATATACAAAAATTATAGCTCTCAAAATTTGGCGATGCAAAAAACTATTTTGCAATAAAAAGCGTCTTTTAGCGTGACAGCTGCCAATCATAAAAACCCGCTATAAATAGTAAATCGAACCCCCCTTTATCACCCCCTTAGTTAGGGAAAACTAATAAAATTAAAAAAATGTATTTATTTCCATTTTCCCATTAGGGTTAGGGTTAGGGTTGCGGCTAAAGTTAGGGTTAGGGTTGGCGCTAAAGTTATGATTAGGGTTAGGGTTGGGATTAGGGGTGTGTTAGGGTTAGGTTTGTGGTTAGGGTTGGGACTAGGGTTAGGGGTGTGTTGGGGTTAGGGTTGGAGTTAGAATTGGGGGGTTTCCGCTGTTTAGGCACATCAGGGGCTCTCCAAATGTGACATGGCGTCTGATCTCAATTCCAGCCAATTCTGCGTTGAAAAAGTCAAACGGTGCTCCTTCACTTCTGAGCTCTGCCATGCGTCCAAACAGTAGTTTATCCCCACATATGGGGTATCAGCGTACTCTGTACCCCAAGAGTTATTGTGCAATTTGTCCTATTTCTTCTGTTACCCTTGGGAAAATAAAAAACTGGGGGCGAAAATATCATTTTTGTACAAAAAAAATTGTTTTTTTGTTTTTACGGCTGTACATTATAAACTTCTGTGAAGCACTTGGGGCTTCATAGCGCTCACCACACACCTAGATAAGTTCCTTGTGGGGTCTATTTTCCAAAATGGGGTCACTTGTTGGGGATTTCCACTGTTTAGGCGCATCAGGGGCTCTCCAAATGCGACATGACGCCCCCAGACCATTCCATCAAAGTCTGCAATCCAAAACGTCACTACTTCCCTTCCGAGCCCCAACGTGTACCCATACAGTAGTTTTCTCCCACATATTGGGTATCAGCGTACTCAGGACAATTTGGGCAACAACTTTTGGGGTCCAATTTCTCCTGTTACCCTTGTAAAAATAAAATATTGGGGCGAAAAAATCATTTTTGCAAAAAAAAAAAGATTTTTTATTTTTACGGCTGTGCGTTATAAACTTCTGTGAAGCACTTCGGGGTTCAAAGTGCTCACCACACATCTAGATAAGTTCCTTGTGGGGTCTATTTTCCAAAATGGGGTTACTTGTGGGGGGTTTCCACTGTTTAGGCGCATCAGGGGCTCTCCAAATGCGACATGACGCACCCAGACCATTCCATCAAAGTCTGCAATCCAAAACGTCACTACTTCCATTCCGAGCTCTGACGTGCGCCCATACAGTAGTTTTCTCCCACATATTGGGTATCAGCGTACTCAGGACAAATTGAACAACAACTTTTGGGGTCCAATTTCTCCTGTTACCCTTGTGAAAATAAAATATTGGGGGCGAAAAAAATCATTTTTGTAAAAAAAAAAAGATTTTTTATTTTTACGGCTGTGCGTTATAAACTTCTGTGAAGCACTTCGGGGTTCAAAGTGCTCACCAAACATCTAGATAAGTTCCTTGTGGGGTCTATTTGCCAAAATGGGGTCACTTGTGGGGGTTTCCACTGTTTAGGTGCATCAGGGGCTCTCCAAATGTGACATGACGCCCCCAGACCATTCCATCAAAGTCTGCAATCCAAAACGTCACTACTTCCCTTCCGAGCCCCGACCTGTGCCCATACAGTAGTTTTCGCCCACATATTGGGTATCAGTGTACTCAGGACAAATTGGACAACAACTTTTGGGTTCCAATTTCTTCTGTTACCCTTGTGAAAATAAAATATTGGGGGTGAAAAAATCATTTTTGTAAAAAAAAAAAAAATTTTTTATTTTTACGGCTGTGCGTTATAAACTTCTGTGAAGCACTTCGGGGTTCAAAGTGCTCACCACACATCTAGATAAGTTCCTTGTGGGGGTCTATTTTCCAAAATGGGGTCACTTGTGGGGGATTTCCACTGTTTAGGCGCATCAGGGGCTCTCCAAATGCGACATGACGCACCCAGACCATTCCATCAAAGTCTGCAATCCAAAACGTCACTACTTCCCTTCCGAGCCCTGACGTGCGCCCATACAGTAGTTTTCTCCCACATATTGGGTATCAGCGTACTCAGGACAAATTGGACAACAACTTTTGGGGTCCAATTTCTCCTGTTACCCTTGTGAAAATAAAATATTGGGGGCGAAAAAATCATTTTTGTAAAAAAAAAAAGATTTTTTATTTTTACGGCTGTGCGTTATAAACTTCTGTGAAGCACTTCGGGGTTCAAAGTGCTCACCAAACATCTAGATAAGTTCCTTGTGGGGTCTATTTACCAAAATGGGGTCACTTGTGGGGAGTTTCCACTGTTTAGGTGCATCAGGGGCTCTCCAAATGTGACATGACGCCCCCAGACCATTCCATCAAAGTCTGCAATCCAAAACGTCACTACTTCCCTTCCGAGCCCCGACGTGTGCCCATACAGTAGTTTTCGCCCACATATTGGGTATCAGTGTACTCAGGACAAATTGGACAACAACTTTTGGGGTTCCAATTTCTTCTGTTACCCTTGTGAAAATAAAATATTGGGGGTGAAAAAAATCATTTTTGTTAAAAAAAATGATTTTTTATTTTACGGCTGTACGTTATAAACTTTAGTGAAACACCTGGGGGTTCAAAGTTCTCACCACACATCTAGATAAGTTCCTTGAGGGGTCTAGTTTCCAAAATGGTGTCACTTATGGGGGTTTCCACTGTTTAGGCAGATCAGGAGCTCTCCAAACACGACATGGCGTGCAGCCAATTCTGCGTTGAAAAAGTCAGACGGCGCTCCTTCCCTTCCAAACTCTGCCATGCACCCAAACAGTGGTTTACCTCCACATATGGGGTGTCAGCGCACTCAGGACAAATTGCACAATAACTTTTGGAGTCTTGTTACCCTTGGAAAAATAAAAATTGGGGTGAAAAGATCATTTTTGTGGAAAAAATATGATTTTTAAATTTTACGGCTCTACGTTATAAACTTGTGTGAAGCACTTGGGGGTTCAAATTGCTCATCAAAAATCTAGATAAGTTCCTTAGGGGGTCTAGTTTCCCAAATGGGGTCATTTGTGGGGGGTTTCCACTGTTTAGGCACATCAGGGGCTCTCCAAATGCAACATGGCATCCAAACTCAATTCCAGCCAATTTTGGTTGGAAAAAGTCAAATGGTGCTCCTTCCATTCCGAGCTCTGCCGTGTGCCCAAACAGTGGTTCCCCCCCACATATGGGGTATCAGCGTACTCAGGACAAATTGTACAACAACTTATGTGGTCCAATTTCTCCTGTTACCCTTGGGAAAATAAAAAATTAGTGACTAAAATATAATTTTTGTGGGAAAAAAATAGGATTTTTTATTTTTATGCCCGGGCATTATAAACTTGTGTGAAGCACTTTGGGGTTCAAAGTGCTCACCAAAGATCTAGATAAGTTCCTTAGGGGGTCTAGTTTCCAAAATGGGGTCACTTGTGGGGGGTTTCCACTGTTTAGGCTCATCTGGGGCACTGCAAACGGAACATGACCCCCATTAACGTCTGCATTCCAAAACGTTACTACTTCCTTTCCAAGCCCTGCTGTGCGCCCAAACAGTTTCCCCCCCACATATGGGGTATCAGCGTACTCAGGACAAATTGGACAACAACTTTTGGGGTCCAATTTCCTTGGGAAAATTCAAAAATTTGGGACTAAAAAATCATTTTTGTGGAAAATTGATTTTTTTTTTTTTTCACACCCAGGCTTTATAAACTTTTGTGAAACACTTGAGGGTTCAAAGTGCTCACAACAGATCTAGATAAGTACCTTAGGGGGTCTAGTTTCCAAAATGGTGTCACTTGTGGGGGGTTTCCACTGTTTAGGCGCATCAGGGGCTCTCCAAACGCGACATGGCATCCAATCTAAATTCCAGCCAATTTTAGTTTGAAAAAGTCAAACGTCGCTCCTTCCCTTACGAGCTCTGCCGTGTGCCCAAACAGTGGTTTTCCCCCACATATGGGGTATTGGCGTACTCAGGAGAAATTGCATAACAACCTTATCTGTCCATTTTCTCCTTTTACCCTTGTGAAAATAAAAAAAAAGTTTGTAAAAGATAATTTTTGTGGCTAAAAAGTAAAATATTCATTTTTTCCTTACACGTTGCTTTAGTTACTGTGAAGCACCTGAATTGTTAATAAACTTCTTGAATGTGGTTTTGAGTACCTTGAGGGGTGCAGTTTTTAGAATGGTGTCACTTTTGGGTATTTTCTGCCATATAGACCCCTCAAAGTGACTTCAAATGTGAGGTGGTCCCTAAAAAAAAATGGCTTTGTAAATTTTGTTGTAAAAATGAGAAATCGCTGGTCAACTTTTAACCCTTATAACTTCCTAACAAAAAAAAATTTTGGTTCCAAAATTGTGCTGATGTAAAGTAGACATGTGGGAAATGTTATTTCTTAACTATTTTGTGTGATATATTTCTCTGTTTTAAGGGAATATAAATTCAAAGTTTGAAAATTGCAAAATTTTAAAAATTTTCGCCATATTTGCGTTTTTTTCAAAAATAAACGCAAGTTATATCGAAGAAATTTTACCACTAACATGAAGTACAATATGTCACGAGAAAACATTCTCAGAATCGCGAAGATCCATTGAAGCGTTCCAGAGTTATAACCTCATAAAGAGACAGTGGTCAGAATTGTAAAAATTGGCCCGGTCATTAACGTGCAAACCACCCTTGGGGGTGAAGGGGTTAAATAGTATTAGATCATAAGACGTGATTAAACATATTATCTATAGCCAGTATATAGTCCAAATCCTGTCATTACATGGTTTATTGTTTGTATGTTTTATACCATATTCGTCTTCCCCCAAA
Organism: Oophaga sylvatica; assembly: GCA_033576555.1. NCBI lineage: Eukaryota > Metazoa > Chordata > Amphibia > Anura > Dendrobatidae > Oophaga > Oophaga sylvatica. The sequence continues at coordinate 123,714,233 of JARQOD010000004.1, forward strand.
GTTGGGAGGAAAAAGGAGGTGCGTCTTATAATCCGAAGGTACCTTACCGGGGGGCAGTGAAATGGAGTTACAGGAGGCAGAGTCTCTGCTTCATGAGATCAGCGGTGGAAGGAGTAGGGTTATGCTGCTGGCCTTGGGCTCTCAGAAGGTGTCCACCGGCGTCCCCTTTCCCACAGAGTTACCTGTGGTGGGCTTCAGGAATTTGCTGCCAGGGCAGCTCACGTACAGATTGAGATACTAAGAGATGAGATCTCATCTCTAAAGCCCCCGTCTCACATAGCGATATCGCTAGCGAGATCGGTGCTGAGTCACTAGTTTTGTGACGCAGCAGCGAGCTCACCAGCGATATCGCTGTGTGTGACATTCAGCGACGATCAGCCCCCTGCCGGGTATCGCTGATTGTCGCTGAAATGTCAGGACATTTTTTTGATCGCTGGTCTCCCGCTGACAGGCACGCATCGCTGCGTGTGACAGGCGGGAGACCAGCGATCCGCTGGTAACCAACGTACACAGCGGGTTTCCAGGCGCGGGGCTGTGCCTAGAAACCCGCTGTGTACCTTGGATACCAGCTCCCTGATGCAGGGAGCTGGTAACCAAGGTACACAGCGGGTTTCGCAGGCTCCGCGCAGCGCCTGGAAACCCGCTGTGTACCTTGGTTACCAGCTCCCTGCATCAGGGCGCTGGTATCCAACGTACACTGCGGGTAACTAAGCGATGTAACCCGCAGTGTCGCTTGTACTGATCGCTGCCTGAGCTGCCTGTTTGGCAGCTCAGCAGCGATAATGTAGCGATACACCAGCGATCCTGATCGTTGTCGGGATCGCTGGTGTTTCACTATGTGAGACCCAGCCTTAAGATCTTGTCTCCCTATGACTCCACTTACAGACGCCGACATCTTCTGAGGGCCCAGAGCCCGCGCCATTGCCCCACTTTTGTCACTATCGGCTTCCTGAAGCAGCGATCTACCTCCTTTGACCATGCTCTACTGCCGCCATTCCCCAGATAAGCTACCGTTAAAACATACTATAAGATGCACCACCATTTTATTGTTACATTTTTTTTTACTATTTTGCACAATGAAATTTGGGGTGCTTCTTAGAGTCCCGTGCATCTTATAGTCTGCCAAATACGGTATGTGGTGGTATACAAGGCAGTAAGAAATGTCTATGCAGATTTTTTACTATATGTTAGGGATCGAGTTCCCGCTGCTGCTCAAGGGGAATCTTGAACCAGTCCCGCTGCGGTCCCCCATCCATCTCCGGCCGCAGTGGAGTCTGCTCAGCAGAGACGTCGGTCCCAACGTCTTGCTCGGTCTAATACTGTGCAGAGGCTGGTTGCTGCCTCTCCTGGTTCCTCTATTGTAACCAGTGCTGGAGCAGGCAGTTCTGGGACTAAGTCCTCGGTTTCTCCATCTGAGCATGCCCAGGGCAAGATCTCCAATTGGAGATCAGGGGTTACATGCTCGGTTACAGCAGCGACTCCCATTGGTCCTCCAGGAAGGTCCTGAAGCTGCTTGTGTTCTGGAGCAGTTTCCCATTGGTCCTTTTCTGGAAGGTCCTGTAGCTGCTACTATAAAAGGTTTGCATGACCGCACGGCCATGCGCTAGTATCAAATCTGTTATGTGCTTGCGCCAGTGTGGTTTATGCATGTGTTTAGGGACCCGGCTGAAATAAGCCCTAGAATACCGGCACCTCCGGTGAGGAGTTTGTATGCACGTGTTCAGGGCTTGGCTGTAATAGCCTCTAGAATACTGGCTACTCCGGTGAGGAGTTGGTTGTTTGCTTTACTGTCTGCATGACCACGGACTGCTATCTGCTCTGCAGCTATCTGTGTACTCCTGTGGGGTTAACAGGACACAGTCTCTACCATAGCGACTCTGTGGAGTAACAGAGTTTGCTTATACCGCCATATACTGCCACAGCATCTATGTTAGCGACTCTGTGGTGTAACAGAGTTCGCTTATACCGCCATATTGTGCCATCTTACTAGCAGCAGGCATTGCTTGCATGGTGGACCCTGGGCTGCGAACGCACCTATTATTTATATTTATTTGGTGCGTTCCGCAGACCCTAACATAATACTAGCGCCAGGGTCTGGCTAGTAAAATGGCGGACGACCAGTGCCTACGGCAGTTCATCCAGCAGCTGGAGGGTAGTCTGGCGGCTCTCGAGCACACAACCTCAGCTGTGGATGTTACCGCAGTCGCTGTTCAGGTTGCTAGTGCAGCGGCAGCCTGTTTGTCCTCCGCCACCTCTGCTCCGACCTTATCCCATCTTCCGCTTCCAGACAAGTTTTCTGGTTCGTAAGCCAGTGCTCTATACAGCTCGAGCTTCTGGCTGCACGTTTTTCCACGGAGCGGCCACAAGTGGGTTTCATAGTATCACTTCTGTCAGGCAGAGCGTTGGAATGTGCAACGCCGCTGTGGGAGCGCGACGATCGTGTGGTGCGGAGTGCTCCTCGCTTTCTGGAGGCTCTTAAAAAGGTCTTTTTAGGCCCTCAGGTCACCCACGATACGGCGCTCCAACTGCTGGCAATGTCACAGGGTTCATCCATGGTCAGCCAGTTTTCGGTCCAATTTCGGACTCTGGCCTCCGAGTTAGAGTGGTCGGATAAAGTCCTCATTCCGGTATACTGGAGAGGCCTGTCTGACCATGTAAAGGACGCTTTGGCCACCAGGGAGATTCCTGCCTCACTGGGGAAGCTTATATCCATATCTACCCGCATCAACCTCCGTTTTCACAAGCGGAGGTTGGAGCGGGCCAAGTGTAGGCAGAGGTTTCGGCTGGCTCCCACCTTTGCCAAACCTTTTGAATCCCCCGTTCAGGCGTCCGATTCCCAGTAGACCATGGAAGCTTCTCGAGCGGGACCTAAGTCTCGAGCCGCTCGAGCTTCCATGGTCTGTAGTGTGTGCCAACAGCAGGGGCATTATGCCAACCGATGTCCACAGCGGTTGAGCAAACAGTCGTGTCCAGTAACCATGGCAGCAGGGTCACTAGACGCAACGGCTTTTGCCCCGAAAGTGCTTCTTAAAGGGACAATTACCCTAGGTCCATCCACTCTTCCTGTCAAGCTCTGTGTGGATTCTGGAGCAGAGGGGAACTTTATGTCTTCCACCTTTGCTTCTCGCCACACCATACCTTTGGTGAAGCTCACCGAGCCAGCGTCGGTTAGAGTGTTAAATGGATCAATTCTGTCCTTACCAATCACCCATCAGACTGTCCCTCTTCCCCTGTCTATATCGCTGTCCCATCAGGAGAATATATCTCTTTTTGTCCTTCCTGAGGGAATGGACGAGGTTCTGTTGGGATTACCCTGGCTCTGCCACCACTCTCCCCATATTGAGTGGTCTTCTGGGAGAATTCTGGGTTGGGGTGATTCATGTAAAGTCAGATGCAATAGGGACAGCGTTCAGGTCACCACCACAGAGATACCCTTAGACCTCACTCCGATTCCCAAGGTTTATTGGTCTTACGCAGACATCTTCTCTAAGAAAGCTGCGGAGACTCTTCCATCTCATCACCCCTACGACTGTCCTATCGATCTCTTGCCTGGAGCTGAGCCTCCTAGGGGAAGGGTTTATCCCCTCTCTCTCCCTGAAACGGAGGCTATGCCCCAACATATTCAGGAGAACTTGGCAAGAGGATTCATTAGGAAGTCGGTATCACCAGCAGGATCGGGTTCTTCTTTGTGCAGAAGAAGAGCGGAGAGTTACATCCGTGTATAGACTATAGGGGTCTTAATGCTATCACCGTGAAAAATAAATACCCTTTGCAGCTAATCTCTGAGCTATTTGTTAGGCTTCGGGGAGCAAGGGTATTTAGTAAGTTAGATCTGCAGGGTGCGTATACCCTGATTCGCATCCGTGAGGGGGACGAAAGGAAGACGGCATTCAATACCAGGGACGGGCATTACGAATACTTGATGATGCCCTTCGGGCTCTGTAATGCTCCAGCCGTCTTCCAAGATTTTGTAAATGAAATCTTCCGAGATATGCTTGCCACCTCTGTGGTAGTCTGTCTGGATGACATTCTCATCTTTTCTCCAGATATAGATTCCCATCGGAGAGATGTCTGCAAAGTCTTCGACCTCTTGCGGGCAAATTCCCTGTATGCAAAATTGGAGAAGTGCATGTTTGAGCAGGAGTCTTTACCTTTCCTGGGCTATATCATCTCCGCCCAGGGATTGGCTATGGATCCTGCCAAACTACAGGCGGTAATGGATTGGCAAGAACCCCACTCTCTTAAAGCAGTGCAGTGTTTTATGGGGTTCATCAATAACTATCGCCAATTCATTCCCCACTTCTCCACTCTGGCAGCTCCCTTGGTAGCCATCACCAATAAGGGAGCCAATCCCAAGTTGTGGTCAGAGGAGGTCTCCAAGGCCTTTACTTCAGTTAAGTCCCATTTTGCTAGCTCTCCCATCTTACATTGTCCCGATGTTGATAAGCCTTTTATATTGGAGGTAGATGCCTCATCCGTTGGTGCCGGAGCAGTCCTCTTCCAAAAGTATGCTCAAGGTCGGAAGCATCCTTGCTTCTTCTTTTCCAAGACCTTCACATCAGCAGAGAGGAATTATTCCATTGGGGCAGGGAGTTGCTAGCCATAAAGTTGACCTTCTCCGAGTGGAGACATCTCCTGGAGGGGGCTCGTTTTCCCTTTCAAGTTTTTACTGACCACAAAAACTTGGTCTATTTACAGACTGCCCAGAGGCTAAATTCTCGCCAGGCCAGATGGTCCCTTTTCTTCTCCCGCTTCCATTTCACCCTCCATTTCCTCTCCAGTGAGAAGAACATTCGGGCCGATGCTATATCTCACTCCGTCGTGTCCTATGAGGAGGTGGAGGAGGAGCCTCGGCTTATAGTCCCCTTTGAGAGCCTAAGAACTGTGGCTCCGGTTTCGCTTGAGTCTATGCCTCAGGGCAAGACTTTTGTGCCCACCAATTTGCAACCGGAAGTACTTTCTTGGGCACATTCGTCCAGGGTGTGTGGACATTTTGGGACAAAAAGGACATCTGAGTTGCTGGCGAGGACATACTGGTGGCCACATATGGTCCGTGACGTCAGGGAATATGTTCAGGCGTGCGTGTCCTGCACCAAGAATAAGTCACCTCGACAACGGCCAGCTGGGGTACTTTTTCCTTTGCCGGTGGCAGACAGGCCTTGGGAGATGGTCAGGATGGATTTTGTGGTGGGCTTACTCAAGTCTTGGGGCTGCACCATCATTTGGGTGATAACCGACCACTTCTCCAAAATGGTGCACTTGGTGCCGCTACCATGGTTACCGTCTGCACGGGCCTTGGTAGCATTATTTATTAGGCATATTTTCCGTTTACACGGTATGCAAGACAAAATCGTCAGTGATCTAGGTCCCCAGTTTGCGTCTAGGTTCTGGAGAGAGCTGTGTCTGCTACTCAGCATTGAGTTAAATCTCTCCTCTGCGTATCATCCCGAGACGAATGGGTTGGTAGAGGGGGCCAACCAGACCTTGGTCACATATTTGCAACATTTTGTCTCAGCCAGGCAGGATGACTGGGCATCTTTGCTACCGTGGGCTGAGTTTGCTCTCAATAATGCTGTGGCTAACTCCACCGGACAGACCCCATTCCTCTTGAACTACGGTCAGCATCCGCGGGTCCCGGTAACCATGCTCGTGTCGTCCGCCGACTCCAGGGTGGCAGACTGGGCTGTGGAGGCACGGGACATTTGGGACCGAACCCAGGGTGCCATTCAGGCCTCCAAGGAGAGGATGACCCCCCTCCGACTTTTGCTCCGGGTGACTCAGTGTGGCTCTCTGCCCGGAACATCAGGCTGCGAGTAGAGTCTACTAAGTTGACACCTCACTATTTGGGCCCCTTTAAGATCCTTGAGCAGGTAAACCCTGTAGTCTACCGCTTAGCCCTTCCACCTCACCTGGTATCACTGATACCTTTCACGTGTCCCTTCTGAAACCCGTGGCTATCTCCCGGTTTTTCGAGTTCATCTGCCGGGACGTCGGATTCATCTACCGACGATCATGAGGTGAACGCCATCGTAGGGTGTAAGAAGGCACGGGGCAAAAAATTTTATTTGGTTGATTGGAGGGGTTATGGGCCTGAGGATAGGTCCTGGGAGCCTGCCGAGCACGTTCACGCTCCGCAGCTCATCGCTGCCTTTGAACGCAGCGAGGCCCAAAGAATGGGGGGTCCTAGGAGGGGGGGTAATGTTAGGGACCGAGTTCCTGCCGCTGCACAAGGGGAATCTCGAACCAGTCCCGCTGGGTCCCCCATCCATCTCCGGCCACAGTGGAGTCTGCTCAACAGAGAAGTCGGTCCCAGCGTCTTGCTCTGTCTAATTCTGTGCAGAGGCTTGTTGCTGCCTCTCCTGGTTCCGCTATTGTAACCAGTGCTGGAGCAGGCAGTTCTGGGACTAAGTCCTCGGTTTCTCCATCTGAGCATGCCCAGGGCAAGATCTCCAATTGGAGATCAGGGGTTACATGCTCGGTTACAGCAGCGACTCCCATTGGTCCTCCAGGAAGGTCCTGAAGCTGCTTGTGTTCTGGAGCAGTTTCCCATTGGTCCTTTTCTGGAAGGTCCTGTAGCTGCTACTATAAATGGCTTGCATGACCGCACGGCCATGCGCTAGTATCAAATCTGTTATGTGCTTGCGCCAGTGTGGTTTATGCATGTGTTTAGGGACCCGGCTGAAATAAGCCCCTAGAATACCGGCACCTCCGGTGAGGAGTTTGTATGCACGTGTTCAGGGCTTGGCTGTAATAGCCTCTAGAATACTGGCTACTCCGGTGAGGACTTGGTTGTTTGCTTTACTGTCTGCATGACCACGGACTGCTATCTGCTCTGCAGCTATCTGTGTACTCCTGTGGGGTTAACAGGACACAGTCTCTACCATAGCGACTCTGTGGAGTAACAGAGTTTGCTTATACCGCCATATACTGCCACAGCATCTATGTTAGCGACTCTGTGGTGCAACAGAGTTCGCTTATATCGCCATATTGTGCCATCTTACTAGCAGCAGGCTTTGCTTGCACGGTGGACCCCGGGCTGCGAACGCACCTATTATTTATTTTTATTTGGTGCGTTCCGCAGACCCTAACACAGTATAATCTGGTTTAATGGTGAAAAATAAAGAATATCGAGATAGTCTCAGCATTACCAGCAAGAAACAGGTCAACCCAGGAAAACACACAACAAGAAAAAATGAGTCAAATTCCAGTTGTTTATTTTAAAGAGAATCTGTCAGTAATGTCAACCCCTGAAACCATGTACAGTTAGGTCCATAAATATTTGGACAGAGACAACATTTATCTAATTTTGGTTCTAGACATTACCACAATGAATTTGAAACAAAACAAATCAGATGCAGTTGAAGTTCAGACTTTCAGCTTTCATTTGAGGGTATCCACATTAAAATTGGATGAAGGGTTTAGGAGTTTCAGCTCCTTAACATGTGCCACCCTGTTTTTAAAGGGACCAAAAGTAATTGGACAAATGACTCCAAGGCTATTTCATGGACAGGTGTGGGCAATCCCTTTGTTATGTCATTCTCAATTAAGCAGATGAAAGGGCCGGAGTTGATTTGAGGTGTGGTGTTTGCATTTGGAAGGTTTTGCTGTGAAGGAAACATGTGGTCACAGGAGCTCTCCATGCAGGTGAAAAAAGCCATCCTTAAGCTGCAAGAACAGAAAAAAACCCATCCAAGAAATTGCTACAACATTAGAAGTGGCAAAATCTACAATTTGGTACATCCTGAGAAAGAAAGCACTGGTGAACTCATCAATCCAAAAAGACCTGGGAGCCCACGGAAGACAACAGTGGTGGATGATCGCCGCATACTTTCTTTGGTGAAGAAGAACCCGTTCACAACATCAACTGAAGTCCAGAACACTCTCAGTGAAGTAGGTGTATCTGTCTCTAAGTCAACAGTAAAGAGAAGACTCCATGAAAGTAAATACAAAGGGTTCACATCTAGATGCAAACCATTCATCAATTCCAAAAATAGACAGGCCAGAGTTAAATTTGCTGAAAAACACCTCCAGAAGCCAGCTCAGTTCTGGAAAAGTATTCTATGGACAGATGAGACAAAGATCAACCTGTACCAGAATGATGGGAAGCCAAAAGTTTGGAGAAGAAAGGGAACGGCACATGATCCAAGGCACACCACATCCTCTGTAAAACATGGTGGAGGCAACATGATGGCATGGCCATGCATGGCTTTCAATGGCACTGGGTCACTTGTGTTTATTGATGACATAACAGCAGACAAGAGTAGCCGGATGAATTCTGAAGTGTACCGGGATATACTTTCAGCCCAGATTCAGCCAAATGCTGCAAACATGATTGGACGGCGCTTCATAGTACAGATGGATAATGACCCCAAGCATACAGCCAAAGCTACACAGGAGTTCATGAGTGCAAAAAAGTGGAACATTCTTCAAAGGCCAAGTCAATCACCAGATCTTAACCCAATTGAGCATGCATTTCACTTGCTCAAATCCAGACTTAAGAGGGAAAGACCCACAAACAAGCAAGACCTGAAGGCTGCGGCTGTAAAGGCCTGGCAAAGCATTAAGAAGGAGGAAACCCAGCGTTTGGTGATGTCCATGGGTTCCAGACTTAAGGCAGTGATTGCCTCCAAAGGATTCGCCACAAAATTTTGAAAATAAAAATATTTTGTTTGGGTTATGTTTATTTGTCCAATTACTTTTGACCTCCTAAAATGTGGAGTGTTTGTAAAGAAATGTGTACAATTCCTACATTTTCTAACACATATTTTTGTTCAACCCTTCAAATTAAACGTTACAATCTGCACTTGAATTCTGTTGTAGAGGTTTCATTTCAAATCCAATGTGGTGGCATGCAGAGCCCAACTCGCGAAAATTGTGTCACTGTCCAAATATTTCTGGCCCTGACTGTATATGGCCATGCAGGTCATATGAAGTTGATTAAAATGATGCCTTGATGTCTGTGATTCGATGTCTTATTCCAGAGAAATCCTTATTTTTCTTACTATATAAATGAGCTGTTACGATTAGTGTTGAGCGATATTGCTCGATATCTAAAAATATTGTATCGAAATTGTATCGCCGATAGCACTAAATATCGTCGATATCCGATTTCGATACCGGAAGTCCCATGTAAGTCTATGGGAACAAAATATCGCAACAAAAAAAACCCTTTCTTTCGTTGTAAACACAAAATATACACACATAGAATACATATATATAATATATATATATATATATATTATACATGTCATTGTGACATATATATTGTGAGACAGTGAAGGAATGTGTGTTGAATGGGGTGTACATTTCACCTATGTATAAGGGAAATGTGTGGCTTTGTAAACCTAGTGGTAGAGAAAGGTCACTACACCTTGCATTCATTACACACTTGCAGCTCAGGCCTGAAACTACTCAGGTCTTAATTAGGAGACCAGAAGTAGGTGTCTGCAAACACAATCTGGGAGCTGTCTTTAGTCTGGACACAGGGAGGTGTCCCGGCACAAGGAAGCAGTCTCCAGGATTGGGAGCTGTCTTTAGTCTGGACACAGGGAGGTGTCCCGGCACAAGGAAGCAGTCTCCAGGATTGGGAGCTGTCTTTAGTCTGGACACAGGGAGGTGTCCCGGCACAAGGAAAGCAGTCTCCAAGAGTGGAGCTGTCTTTAGTCTGGACACAGGAAGGTGTCCCGGCACAAGAAGCAGTCTCCAGGATTGGGAGTACGCTCAGTCTGGACACAGGAAGGTGTCCCGGCACAAGAAGCGTCTCCAGGAGTGTGAGCTATCTCAGTCTGGGTGCAGGAGGTACCCCGGACACAGGAGTAGTCTCAGTGAGAATCCGTGCGAATAGAGGCTGAATAGGAGTGGATCTCTCTCAAGTCTGGACGTTGGATGTGCCTTCAGACACAAGGAGGAGTATCTGTGAAACTCCATACTGGTAACATATATCATATGTGTTGTTTTGGGCCAGGCTGGTAGAGCCGGGACCGGTTAGACAGGGCAATCTATCTAAGTGTAATTAGTGGCTAGACAAGCCCAGGTTTTCTGTTTATGCTTTATTTTTATCTGTTTGCTGTGGACTTTAATAAAGCTGGTTGCGGCCAGTTTTACACCAGAACTGCTGTCTGAATGAACTGTTTTCGTGCCATTCTGTCTACCCAGACAGCGATCCTAGAGCTATACCCCTGGAAATGTTACAATTGGTGGAGAATGCGGGCAGCGCAGGGGCTGATACAGTTAGTGCTGGAGTGTGCATGCAGCACGGTGGCTTAGAGACAGCAATAAAGGTGAAGTCTGTTGAAATAGCAGCAGAGAAAAAAAAAAGGTGTGTCAGCAGAAACGTCTGTTTGGAGCAGTCTTAAAGAGACAGGAGCCCTAATAGACTTTGCAAAGAAAAAAAAAAAAAAAGTGTCTGCACAGCAGAGCTGAATTTTTCTATGGAAAAGACTGTAGAGTGTGTATGTCTTGAGTGAAGACTGCCGTTGTGAAGACAGAAAGTCTGACAGCATGGATGACAGCATGGAGGCGCTGTTTGAACAAATGGCGCAAGTTAATGTGCAACATAAAACTGCCGTGGTTGAGACAGATAAGTCCGGCCGTGTGAAGGAGCTCATTGAGTACCTGGTACAGGCCCAGCGAGGCATGCAGCAGAGCATGGAGCAGCAGCGCCTGCAGTACCAGCAGCAAATGCAGCAGTACCAGCAGCAAATCCTGCAGCAGCAGCAGGAGAATAACCGGTTGTTTTTTGAGCAGGTTGCAGCACTGCAGGGGACTTGTGGCGCATCGTCCCAAAGTAATGTTGCAAAGTCGCCTGACTTGTCCGCTGTAAAGAAGGCGGTAAGACGGTCCCTGAAAAAGATGACACCTCGTGATGATGTGGAGGTATATCTCACTAGATTTGAGGAACTGGCAGAGAAGGAGAATCTGCCCCTATCTGAGTGGGCCATGATGGTCGCACCCTATCTGATTGGAGTGCCCCAGGTGGCCTATGCTGACCTGAACGAGCAGGACAGCCAAGACTATGCCAAGCTGAAAGCGGAGATTCTTGCCCGGCTGGGTGTTACGGTGACAGCCCGTGCCAGGGAAGTTCGTGACTGGAGATACAGTTTGGAGTCTGCAGTCAGCAAACCTGATTATGGAGTTGAAAAGGTGATAGTGAACCGCTACACCCGAGCACGTCCTCCTGAGGTACAGCCGTCTGAGAGGTCGTCACTTCAGAGTTCCCGGACGCTGAACTCTCGCGGTAAGAGCGTTCCAGCTATAGGGGACATATGGGAGGGTGATTGTGGTGGACAGTGTTGGAGATGTCGTGAAATTGCAGCCAACTGTCCAATGGAGGGGGAGCCTATGTATTGTGATGCTGGCAGATCCCTCTCTCCCTGCGCAGAACCTGTGTGTGTGACCACCGCAGCCGAGAAGACTGGACCACAGGTGTCCCCGGTGGTTGTAAATGACTTTCCCCGATCTAAGGATCTCTGGGGGAAAAATGTTTCTGATGGACAGTGTGATGAAGCTCCTACTGAGGGTGCGCAGTCCCGAGGGGCGGAACACAATGCTAGTGGGACGTTAAACTTATGTGATAGTGATGATGATAATGATAATGATGATGATAATCATGATAATGATGATGACCATGATAATGATGCTGATGCTGATAATGATAGTGATGATGATCATGATAGTGATGATGATACTGATCATGGTCATGATGATGATATTGATAATAATGATGACTGTGATAGTGATGAAATTCCTTTGCAGGTGATGTTGGGAGACGAGGATGGTGGTTCTCGGGAACCGAGTGTCCCTGACTTGCCTGTGTCCTGTGACAATTTTGAGGGTGAGCAGTGGCGAGACCCCACTCTTAGGACGGCACAGGAAAATATGATTGTTCTAAATGAGGTTTCCCAGGAGCCTCGCTCTGAGGAGAGGTTTCCTCTGCTGCCATGGACAATAGCCTGTTGTATGGGGACACTGGAGTCCAGGGAGAGGTCGTGAGTCAGCTCCTAGTACCTGAACTATATAGAAGTATAGTGCTGGGGTTGTCACATAGTCACATACTTGAGGGACCAGATGGTGCAGTTAATGTTGTGGATGACATGTTAACTAAGGTTCCAGATCAAGATGTGAATGAAAATGAATTGTATAACACTGACAGTGAGCAGGATATGAATGAAAATGAATTGTATAACCCTGACAGTGAGCAGGATGTGAATGAAAATGAAGGGTATAGCCCTGACAGTGAGCCAGATGTGATTGAAGAAGTAGAGTATAGGACGGACGGTAGGGCTTCTGGGCATGTCTTGCCAGAAGAGCCTGAAAGTGGGGAACTGGAGAAAAGTGAAAAACCCCCTATACCTTCTGTGATAGTTGGTGACACATGGTCAGTGCACCAGGGACAGGAGGTACGTGAGTTTCTGAGGAAGAGTCAGCAGAAGTGTTCTGATGTGCCGGGTCGTACTTCTCTGGCCAGGCACTATATTGAAACTGAGCCCGGCCCTAAGGTCAAGATGAAACCGTGTAGGATACCCGAGGCCCGCAGAGAGCATAGGCCTGGGAGGGTACAGGGTAGTGCGGATGCTTCAGATGAAGAGAAAGTTGATGTTGGCTATGACTCAGGTGACGATACAAATGACAGTGGTGAAGATGAAGCTGATGAGGGCCATGACTGGTCCAGAGTTCACTGTCTCTGTTGGATTGTTGACCAGCCCTCCGGTCTGGATGACCAGCCCTCCGGTCTGGAGAAGAGGGAGGGGATATGTGAGACAGTGAAGGAATGTGTGTTGAATGGGGTGTACATTTCACCTAGGTATAAGGGAAATGTGTGGCTTTGTAAACCTAGTGGTAGAGAAAGGTCACTACTAGTGTTGAGCATTCCGATACCGCAAGTATCGGGTATCGGCCGATATTCGCGTTATCGGAATTCCGATACTTAATTCCGATACTTTTTCAATATCGTATACCGGAATCGGAAGTTCCCATAATTCTTTGAGAGGCAATGTGATTTTAGTCAGCCAATGAGGAATCCTACGAAGTGTGGGCACATCCTGTAATGCTGCGGTCATCTTAACTAATGGCATGGCTGTGATTGGCTGCTGAAATGATGTCAGAATGCACTATAAAAGGCGCCGCAGCCATTTTAGCGTCACTGTGCTGTGAACTCAGTAAGGGACAGAACGCTGCTGTGCTGACTCTGAGGGACAGTTAGATATTGCGATTTTGTGTACTACTGTGCTTGAGGCAGGCTAGTTTACCAACCGCTGTGTAAAGCTTCATTTTGCCAGTGTTGTTTTAACAGCTCTGTGCAAGGTGTGTGTGTGACAGTGCAGGTGACGCTGCAGTTTGCTCTGCATCCACCGCTGTTTGTAGGCATCTGCAGTGTCACTGACTCTTTTTTTTTTTATTTTATTTAGTGGAATTGGTGCAGCTCCATTATATTAGAAAAAAATCAAATCTATTAGTGTGACGTGCTTCCATCCGTATACAATACATTGGTTGCAAACACTATAGAAGTACAGAAAGGAGCTTTTCACAGATAGTGAATAGTTGTGTTTCAGTGTTCACTGCAGTCTGTGAGGTTTTGATTTTTTGAGTGCAGATCACGCTCCAGTTAGTTCTTCAACCACTGCTGGTTGTAGTCTGCTGAGCGTGTGTCACTGCCTCATCCTTCACATTTTTCTCTAATTGGTGCTGCTCCATTTTAGTGGAAAAAAATCTAATCTATTAGTGTGACGCGCTTCCATCCGTATACAATACATTGGTTGCAAACACTATAGAAGTACACAAAGGGGCCTTTAACAGCTACAGAACAGTTGTGTTTCAGTGTTCACTGTAGTCTGTGAGCTTTTCATTTTGTGAGTGCAGATTACGCTCCAGTTTGTTCTTCAACCACTGCCGGTTGTAGTCTGCTGAGCGTGTGTCACTGCCTCATCCTTCACATTTTTCTCTAATTGGTGCTGCTCCATTTTAGTGGAAAAAAATCTAATCTATTAGTGTGACGCGCTTCCATCCGTATACAATACATTGGTTGCAAACACTATAGAAGTACACAAAGGGGCCTTTAACAGCTACAGAACAGTTGTGTTTCAGTGTTCACTGTAGTCTGTGAGCTTTTCATTTTGTGAGTGCAGATTACGCTCCAGTTTGTTCTTCAACCACTGCCGGTTGTAGTCTGCTGAGCGTGTGTCACTGCCTCATCCTTCACATTTTTCTCTAATTGGTGCTGCTCCATTTTAGTGGAAAAAAATCTAATCTATTAGTGTGACGCGCTTCCATCCGTATACAATACATTGGTTGCAAACACTATAGAAGTACACAAAGGGGCCTTTAACAGCTACAGAACAGTTGTGTTTCAGTGTTCACTGTAGTCTGTGAGCTTTTCATTTTGTGAGTGCAGATTACGCTCCAGTTTGTTCTTCAACCACTGCCGGTTGTAGTCTGCTGAGCGTGTGTCACTGCCTCATCCTTCACATTTTTCTCTAATTGGTGCTGCTCCATTTTAGTGGAAAAAAATCTAATCTATTAGTGTGACGCGCTTCCATCCGTATACAATACATTGGTTGCAAACACTATAGAAGTACACAAAGGGGCCTTTAACAGCTACTGAACAGTTGTGTTTCAGTGTTCACTGTAGTCTGTGAGCTTTTCATTTTGTGAGTGCAGATTACGCTCCAGTTTGTTCTTCAACCACTGCCGGTTGTAGTCTGCTGAGCGTGTGTCACTGCCTCATCCTTCACATTTCTCTCTAATTGGTGCTGCTCCATTTTAGTGGAAAAAAATCTAATCTATTAGTGTGACGCGCTTCCATCCGTATACAATACATTGGTTGCAAACACTATAGAAGTACACAAAGGGGCCTTTAACAGCTACTGAACAGTTGTGTTTCAGTGTTCACTGTAGTCTGTGAGCTTTTCATTTTGTGAGTGCAGATTACGCTCCAGTTTGTTCTTCAACCACTGCCGGTTGTAGTCTGCTGAGCGTGTGTCACTGCCTCATCCTTCACATTTTTCTCTAATTGGTGCTGCTCCATTTTAGTTGAAAAAAATCGAATCTATTAGTGTGACGCGCTTCCATCCGTATACAATACATTGGTTGCAAACACTATAGAAGTACACAAAGGGGCCTTTAACAGATACTGAACAGTTGTCTGCAGGGTTCACTGTAGTCTGTGAGGAATAACCACACTTAGGCCTTATAACTTTTCTGACTTTCTTTATCAATCTACCAAGATGAAGAAGTCAGTGAGTAAGGCACGTGGTCGTGGTCGTGGCCGTGGATTTGCAGCAGGGAGAGGACGTGGGGATTCTGTGGCTGCTGCCGCACCCAGTGACACAGCATCCACCAGTTTTCCCCGTGAGCGTTCCTTTATGCGCACTTTTGTAGGAGCTCAGCGTCACCCCCTGCTGCGTCAAGAACAAATTGAAGCCGTTGTTGGTTGGATGGCAGCCAATGCATCGACTTCAATACCTTCCACCTCCTCTCAGGACCACAGCACTGTTGAACAACCATCAGTCTCTTCACCGCCTGCCAAATTGCCCAGGCAGTCAGAGAGCTCTGTACAGGAGCCAGCTGAGTCTCTGCTTCTGTTCTCAGAATCTGTTGGCTTGCAAACAGGGGCCCAGCTAAGCAGCATTCTGGAATGTGAAGAAGAGGCAGTATGCAGTGATGCGCAACAGCTGTGTCTCTCTGAATCTGAAGAGGCGGGTGAGCCAGTGCCGATGGTCAGCACACCGCAGAACGCATCCGATGATGATGAGACTCAGTTGCCAGTTTCTGTTGAGCATGGTGCTGGCCAGACCACCCAACAACAGCAGGTGTTGGAAGAGGGTAGTGGTGGAGATGATGAGGTCCAAGACCCAACATGGCGTGAGGAACAGGAAGGTGGTGGGAGCAGCTCTGAGGAAGAGATTGCCCCAACGGTCCAAACAGTAGGGAGAGGTAGGCTGCAGACTCGCTTGCCTGTAGCCTCCAGTTTGGCACCCGTTCGGAGCAGTTCTCTTACAACAGCCAAACCGGGCGCTCCCAGGACTTGCTCTGCGTGGTCCTTTTTTGATACAGTTGCAGATGATATTTGCTATGTCAAATGCAAGCTGTGTAATCAAAAAATTAAAAGAGGTAAAAGTGTCAGTAACCTTAATACAACAAATATGTGGAAACATGTGCGGTCAAAGCACTTGTTGAGTTACAAAGACACACTGGAGATGTAGGCCAACCTACAGCAGCACCTACATCTTCAGCTCGTGTTGGAGCCTCTTCCTCCAGTTCACACACAGCTGTTTCGGCTTCCTCACAGGATCACCATGGAAGAACCTCTGTCACTGTTGTCCAGAGACACAGTGTTATTCCACGCACAGCTGCAAGTTCCCTGTCATCCTCACACACCCAGGCCACAAAACAGCCATCGGTAGCACAGGCATGGGATAAAAGACGGCCATACTCGGCAAACCATCCACGAGCACAGGCTCTGAATGCTGGCATTGCAAAACTCCTGTCCCTTGAAATGCTGTCATTCAGGCTGGTGGAGACTGACAGTTTCCGTGAATTAATGGCATTGGCAGTCCCACAATACAATGTGCCCAGCCGATTTTATTTCAGCAGGCAAGCCGTCCCTGGTCTGCAAAAGCATGTTGAGGCAAAAATTAAACATGCGCTACTAAATGCCGTCAGTAGCAAGGTCCACCTGACCACCGATGCGTGGACCAGTACCCATGGCCAGGGACGATACCTTTCACTCACTGCCCATTGGGTGAATGTTGTGGAGCCGGGTACAGATCTTGCGAGTGGCGCTGTACGTGTTCTGCCAACTCCAAGGATTGCCGGAATTAAGTCTGTCCACATTGACTCCTCCTCCTACTCCAGTTCCTCAGAATCATCGCTGCAGGAGCCGTCACGGTCTACCTCCACATGGACCCGTGGACGCTTACCTGATGCGACCGATATGAGCACAGCAGTGGCCAAACGGCAACAGGCCGTTCTGAAATTAATTTACATGGGGAATCGAAGCCACACAGCGCAGGAGGTCTGGAATGCCATCAAGCAGGAGAGCGACGTGTGGTTTTTGCCAGCGAATCTCCAGCCAGGCTTGGTAGTGTGTGACAATGGCCGAAATCTGGTGGCAGCTCTGGGCCTTGGCAAACTCACTCACATACCATGTCTGGCACATGTGCTCAACTTGGTCGTGCAGAGTTTTTTGAGGGACTATCCGGATCTTGATGCACTGCTGCACAAGGTCCGCCTAGAGTGCGCTCACTTGCGACGTTCCAGCATGGCCAGATCGCGCATTGCAGCTCTGCAACGCAGATTGCGCCTTCCTGAACATCGCATCATATGTGACGTATCCACCAGGTGGAATTCAACGTTACATATGTTGGAGCGGTTGTGTGAGCAGCAGCCAGCAGTAATGGAGTATCAGCTGCATCAGGCGCAAGCAACACGCAATTTGCGCCGTCCACACTTCACCATTAATGAGTGGGCCACTATGAAGGACATGTGCCACGTTTTGCGTGCGTTTGATGAGTCAACGCGGATGGCGAGTGCAGATGATGCACTAGTCAGCCTGACTGTCCCCCTTATCTGCCTGCTTCAAAAAACACTGCAAGCAATAAGGGATGAGGTTTTGGAAGAGGTGGAGGATGAGGAGTCACAAATTCCATCACCTTCTGGAAAGACAGCGCAACGTGGTTCCTCACAAAGGGCTGGGCAGGGCTCACTTTGTGAGGAGGATGAGGAGGAGGAGTGTTGTGATTGGGTTTGAGATGAGTTCTGAGCAGAGGCTCCCTCTGGTGGTTACAAGCGGTACTAGTGAGGATTGGGAATCAGGTGTTACTGATTGGTCTTATTTAAGGGAATCATTTTCCCATCAGGGTTGCCGGTGATCAATTGTTCTGGTCTGAATCCTTCTTTCCAGTTTCCCTTGTAGCCTGCTGTGTCGTGTCTGCATCTCCTGCTGTCAGATAAGACAATTTCTTATTTTGTGTTTTTGCTATATTTTTGCATTTTGTCCTGCACTTCTGTGGGGGCCTTCTGGGTCCCCTCCGGGGGCTTTTGCCCTCTCAGTTTAGTCCAGCCACTGTGTTTTGTACTTTTGCTTTTTGCAGTTTTTTCAGTGGCTGCTGTTTTTGTTACACCAGAGAACTAATTTAGGTGGTAGAGGTCGTGTGATCTCAGGTGATTTTGAAATTAGTAGAGTTGGTGTTTTTCAGGGTTTTCTGGGATTGCAGTAAGTACCCTTCCTGTCCTTTTCTATTTAGATAGTTTGGGCCCCAGCGTTTGCTCATACTATTTTCTTTCTGTGTCAGTATTTCCTCTTGTCTAACCGCCATTACATGTTTGGGGGCTTTCTATTATCTTTGGGGTTCTGCTCCGGGGCAGATAGCTTTCCTATTTCTATCTTTAGGTGTAGTTAGTTTCTCAGGCTGTGACGAGGCGTCTAGGACCATCGTAGGAACGCTCCACGGCTGCCTCTAGTTGCGGTGGTTAGTCAGGGTACTGCAATCTCATAGATTCCAACTGCTCTGGTGTATTTTGGAGGACTTTTTGTTCTAAACTGGGTGTTCAATTGTCTTTCTCCTCGGCATTTCATCCTCAGACCAATGGTCAAACTGAGAGAACAAACCAGACATTGGAGACTTATCTAAGATGCTTTGTGTCTGCTGATCAGGATGACTGGGTCTCTTTTTTGCCTTTGGCTGAGTTTGCTCTTAATAATAGGGCTAGCTCTGCCACTTTGATGTCTCCGTTTTTCTGTAATTCTGGGTTTCACCCTCGATTTTCTTCAGGACAGACGGAGGCTTCTGTCTGTCCAGGTGTTGACTCTGTTGTTGAGCGTATGCAGCAGATTTGGGACCAGGTAGTGGAGAGGTTGTCCCTCTCTCAGGAGAAGGCCCAGCGGTTTGCTAACCGGCATAGGACTGATGGTCCTCGGTTTAAAGTGGGGGACTTGGTCTGGTTGTCCTCAAAGAATATTCCTATGAGAGTAGCATCTCCTAAATTTAAGCCTAGGTTCATTGGACCTTATAAGATCATGGAGATTATTAATCCTGTTTCTTTTCGTTTGCTTCTTCCAGGGACATTTAAGATCCATAACGTGTTCCACAAGTCCTTGTTGAAGAGGTTTGTTGAGCCAGTGGTTCCTGCTGCTGTGCCTCCTGACCCTGTTTTGGTTGAGGGCAATCTGGAGTATGTGGTTGAGAAAATATTGGATTCTCGTTTTTCTAGACGAAGACTCCAGTATTTGGTTAAATGGAGAGGTTATGGTCAGGAAGATAATTCTTGGGTGTTTGCTTCGGACATCCATGCTAGGAGACTTATCCGTGCGTATCATAGAACTCATCCTGACCGACCTGGTTGCTCAAATGAGGGTTCGGTGACCCCTCCTCAAGGGGGGGGTACTGTTGTGAATGGGTTTGAGATGAGTTCTGAGCAGAGGCTCCCTCTGGTGGTTACAAGCGGTACTAGTGAGGATTGGGAATCAGGTGTTACTGATTGGTCTTATTTAAGGGAATCATTTTCCCATCAGGGTTGCCGGTGATCAATTGTTCTGGTCTGAATCCTTCTTTCCAGTTTCCCTTGTAGCCTGCTGTGTCGTGTCTGCATCTCCTGCTGTCAGATAAGACAATTTCTTATTTTGTGTTTTTGCTATATTTTTGCATTTTGTCCTGCACTTCTGTGGGGGCCTTCTGGGTCCCCTCCGGGGGCTTTTGCCCTCTCAGTTTAGTCCAGCCACTGTGTTTTGTACTTTTGCTTTTTGCAGTTTTTTCAGTGGCTGCTGTTTTTGTTACACCAGAGAACTAATTTAGGTGGTAGAGGTCGTGTGATCTCAGGTGATTTTGAAATTAGTAGAGTTGGTGTTTTTCAGGGTTTTCTGGGATTGCAGTAAGTACCCTTCCTGTCCTTTTCTATTTAGATAGTTTGGGCCCCAGCGTTTGCTCATACTATTTTCTTTCTGTGTCAGTATTTCCTCTTGTCTAACCGCCATTACATGTTTGGGGGCTTTCTATTATCTTTGGGGTTCTGCTCCGGGGCAGATAGCTTTCCTATTTCTATCTTTAGGTGTAGTTAGTTTCTCAGGCTGTGACGAGGCGTCTAGGACCATCGTAGGAACGCTCCACGGCTGCCTCTAGTTGCGGTGGTTAGTCAGGGTACTGCAATCTCATAGATTCCAACTGCTCTGGTGTATTTCCTTTTTTACCTGCACTCCTCAGCTACCGTAACATAACAGAGGAGTCAATGGAGGAGGAAGACATCGCTCCAGAGGGAGGTACACAACGCTCTAGTCAGTATGTAGAGCGAGGGTGGGGTGATGCAGAGCAGGCAGAGATGACGCCTCTTGCAGAGGACAGCGTTTCTTTGCCAGTTGGGAGTCTGCAGCACATGGTTGATTTCATGCTGCAGTGCCTAAGAAACGACCGCCGCATCGCCCACATTCTCACGACGTCTGATTATTGGGTGTACACCCTCCTAGACCCTCGCTACCGGGACAACGTCAAAAGCCTCATCACACCGTTGAACCGGGAGCGTAAAATGCGGGAGTACCAAGACACACTGGTGCAATCCCTAATGTTCTACCTTACTGCCGAGAGCACTGCTGCTGCTACTGCTTTACAAAGCAGCTCTGTGCGTCGAGGCAGTGTAGAGAGCTCTGCAACAAGAGGGAGCACACGCAGTGCCTCTGCACAGGGAAAGACCAGTATGTTAAAAATGTGGCAAAGTTTTGTGGCAGCGCCACAAATGTCTACACCATCCGAGAGGGCTCCAGTCAGCGGGAGGCAACGTATCCGTCAGATGGTGACAGACTACTTGGCTTTGCCTCTCAGTGTACTCCCAGATGGCTCTTCCCCATTCAAGTTTTGGGTCTCTAAGCTGGATACATGGCCAGAGCTTAGCCAGTATGCATTGGAGGTGCTGGCTTGCCCTGCTGCCAGTGTATTATCGGAGCGCGTCTTTAGTGCTGCAGGTGGTGTACTAACAGACCGTCGCATGCGACTATCCTCCGATAATGTAGACCGGCTTACTTTTCTGAAAATTAACAAGGCATGGATCTCGCCAGAATTTGTCTGTCCGTTTTCAGATTAAATAACTGGTTCGCAACGTTATCCATGTCTCCTGTTATGTTCATCTTTCTACCACCTGAACTCTACTCCCTGGGCTCCAACACTGCCAGTTGCTGCTCAGAAGTGTCGTGTCCACAGAACAAAACACAAGCTCTACTGTTAGTGGGGTTCAGTAACGCCAGCTGTTCCCCTGCTGTGTCAACGGCAAGAAGTCTCCTGTTCCCGACACATGGACAGAAAAACACATGACCAACATGCTCCAAATAGGGAAGAGCCGTCACCCTGCTTGTTATGCTGAAAACATGAAATTGTGAAGTTTTGCAGGCCTAGAATGATAAATTTTTATGACAAATATGGACAAATAATAATTTGTCATCACAGCGCATATCTGCACATGTCTATTAGAAATGGTAACAAAAAATAAAACATAGTCTACTCTTCACATTTTGAAATTAATGCATAAAAGTACATTTCAGACTTATGAATTAATGCTTTTTAAGGAACTTTATCTGTACCTGTAAGATAATGCAGTCAATGGATGTACGAATCATTAAATCCTCATCATCATCATCACGAGTTTTATTTATGACAGACATTATAAAATACACATACTGATGCCAACTGTAACTTCAAACACCATATATGAAATGGCCAGCATGTAAACATGGTAATAATGTCCAATAATAAATTATTACATCTAGAAAGTGCATCATGCATACTGACAATAGGTAGTTATACCTGCAAGTGCTGTTGAAACAACCACAAGAGATATAAATTAATACTGGTATATAGGTATCACAGTGCATAGTTACTCATGGACAATGTTGATGTAATACTGTATCTCAATTAAGTCAGCGTCAACCATTAGGCTTGTTAGTCTTGTACATTGTTAAAGAGGGAACGTAATTTTTTGTTTGTCATAGGTGGAGTATTACACATTAAATTATTACTGCTGTATTTTTTTTTTGCGTCCCTAGTGTGCAATAACGCAGCCTAACCTCACATTTGATAGTCAGCTAATTGCCACACGCTACCCTACCCTACGCGTGACAGTAGGAAGGTAGTGTTGACGGATAAAGCTTTGCGCAACCAGACATTCTTTTACCCTCTTCAACACTCTACAAGCAAAAAATGCATGATTTCAGCCGCAGACTTTATTGACGTACAGTATAACATCGGCATTACCCATCAGAGGCTGTCCACTGTCTGATACAGACATAGAATATACCTTTGCTATCCGTAGCCTTTGTTTTACCTACACTTGCAGGCACACACTTAAATTGTGACAAACAATGCCTAATGTTTTTTTAAATGGTTATTTTTTATTGTACATTATTGTGTCATCAATCACATTGATGAGTCCATGCTGGACATGTCATACATGCTATAGAAAGTTACGATTTTATGAACTTAAATAATTGAAATGTCTGTGACTGTCACATAAAATTTGCGATGATGATGATGAGTGACTATTACAAAATCCATTGTCTTCACTATGTTATGGTTTAACATAGCGTTCCTTAAGCATTATTCATAAAAAAAAAATTGACTTTTATTCTTAAATTTACAACACTATATTTTGTTACCAATTTTTTGGGTGTTGTGTTGTTCCATTTATTTTTGGCATGTGCATATATGCGTTTATATTTGTATTTTCTTTATTTTTCCTTCTTGAAATTAGAAAACATGTGTATCTTTGTACCGTGTTAGCCAGTAGATAGAAAAATATTTAGACTTCAGAGTCAGCAGTGGTTGATACCTTTTAATGGATAACTGAAAAGATGGAAACAAATTGCAAGCTTTCAAGGCTACTCACGTCTCTTCATCAGGGAAAGACTAACTAAAAAAATTAAGCATCACATATTTCTATACACAACAGGACACAGGAATAGTGCAATAGGTAAGACAAGTAAGTGACGTGTATCAGAACTGTCATTACCTCACAGGGATGAACATAAATATTGGAACAGTTCCTAGATAAGGATAGAAAGTTTGATTGCCCTCTCATTGGCGTATTTTTTTGGGTTTTCATGACCCTGGAAGGGCATAGACGCAGATTCCTTAATTGATATAGAATGACATAAATCCATGTGATCTATTCATTCCATCACTAACAGTGTCAAAGGTCATGATGAGCTTATATTCTGAAACCTTTGTACGTTTCTCATATTTGAAGTTATATTTTAATACCAGTAATTCCATATCCATGATGCTATGACCGGGCATACAAAAGTCTTTTGCCACAGGTAAATTCATTAATTTATCTGTGATTGTGTGGCGCTGATAATTCATCCTTGTTCTCCTTTTTGTTGCCGGTCTCCCCTCACTTGTCCCTCCCTCACTTGTCTTAGCTATTCCTGTGTCCTGTTGTGTGTAGAAATATGTGATTCTTCATTTTTGGCTTTACTCTTAGCCTGATGAAGACACCTGAGTAGTCTCTAAAGCTTTGAATTTGTTACCATATTTTCAGTTAGCCATTAAACGTTATCAACCACAGAGGACTGTCAAGTATAAATATTTTTCTATTCTTGTAATTGAAATTTATCATTTTATTGTTGTAGTAAAAGTTCATTTATTCTTGTTTGAAGTACATACATTTGCAATGGCCACGTAACAAGGCAATAACTCAATATTTTGTGCCTACACCCTCCTTGACCCTGGGCTTCAACAGCGCCAGTTGCTGCTCAGAAGTGTTAGATGCACAGATGAAAACAATCGCTGATGTGTTTGTGGGGTTCAGTAACGCCTGCTGTTCCCCTGCTGTGTGTCCGGCAAAAATTACTGCTAGCTACCTAATCATGGTGAAAAAAACATGACATCTCAAAGTGTCTAGTGCTACACATAGATATGAGGCTACACCATGATTTCTAAGCTGTAAACATTTGAAACGTCAACTTTCAAACCATAAAATGATTTGTCTTTGTCACAAATCTGTAACAAAATAATTGTGACATATTATTACAGATATGCACATGTCGAAAACAAATGCAAACACAAAAGCCTACTTATGTTATAGGATACTGATGGTCAACCTTGTCACTCCATAGCTTAGACAAATCCAACTCACATCATGATGACTCAAATACTGCAATGTTGGAAGTGCATAATGTGGGTTGAACTTTGACAACTGCTGAGTGCGAAGGTTATACTTCAGTATTCTTGCCTTTGAAATAAAAGCATACAAGTAAATATAATATCCAATGTTGATTAAGGGACGTGATGTACACCTGTAATATTGTGCAAACAATGCATGTAGGAATAGTCCTCTTCAACATTACTTATATTTGTGTCATTTTAAAAAATACATATTTGATTAGAAAGTTAACAGCCCATATCATAAAGGTCCTTCATGTAAACATGATAATCGCTAACAAAAATCATGCATTACCTTGGTAAAGTCAATAGTGCATAGTCACAATAGCAAAATATATACCTGTAAGTGGTGCTGAAAGAACGACAACTGATAGAATAGGTGAATGATATCTATTTATCAGACTGAATAGCGACACCTGTACAATGTCGATATAATACTGTACCTTAACAAAACAGCTGTGTCACACCTCACACGCATTTTTCTTGTAGCTTGTTATGTAATAGGGCACATGCGTGTATGTTTCATCATAGGTGCATGTTTACTGAGTAAAGCAGTCATGACAACGCCTTTGTGTTGTCGGTACGCTTGCGATGATGAACGATGCGCACAGTGAATGTTAGTCTGCGTCATAAGACGCACAGACGCTCCAATACCCAACGCGTCACAGCAGGAACCAGTCTGTGCGTCCAAACAAAGGCGCAAGCATACATGCACGTACCCTTTTATAAAGCTATATAAAAAAAAGGATGTAGTAGTAACGCACACTTTATTGAGGTACAGTATTACATCGCCATTCACCATCTGTGGCTATGCAGTCTCATCTATATATACCTTATCTATCCGTTGTCATGCTTGCAAGTCCACAGTCAGGCATAAATAGCTGTTTTCACTATGCACTTTTTAAAGGTTTTTTTTGTTAATATAAATGATTGGCACATATTATCAGTATTACATGATGGAAATTTTAGATATTTTTAAAAACTTTTTAGTGATATTATTCAGCAAATGAAAATGGTGTACATACTGTTACTTATCCATCATTAATGGATTCTGATATGTACTTGTATGCTTTTATTTAAAACCGTATAGCAGATTATTTAACCGATTTTTATTGTGGTTTGCATTGCTTTTCAACATGTTAATGTATGCGTTTATGTTTGTCAATTATTAATTTACATATATTTTTTAAAGTAAAATCATCATCTTATGGTACTAAAGGTTATATTTCTCTTGTTTGGAGTATAGACATTTTTAATTGACACGTAACAAGGAAAATACTTGATCTAGTATTTAAACATCCTCCTTGACCCTGGGCTCCAACACCGCCAGTTGTTGCTCGGAAGTGCTGTTAGCACAGTCTACACTTGCTCCTGTGTTACTGGGGTTCAGTAATGTCAGCTGTTCCCCTGCTGTGTGAACGGCAAAAAGTCCTGCTGCCTCCACCCTGTTCTCTTCTCATCCCTGGGTTACAACACCGCCAGTTGTTTCTCGGAAGTGCTGTTAGCACAGTCTACACTTGCTCCTGTGTTACTGGGGTTCAGTAATGTCAGCTGTTCCCCTGCTGTGTGAACGGCAAAAAGTCCTGCTGCCTCCACCCTGTTCTCTTCTCATCCCTGGGTTACAACACCGCCAGTTTGTTTCTCGGAAGTGCTGTTAGCACAGTCTACACTTGCTCCTGTGTTACTGGGTTCAGTAATGTCAGCTGTTCCCCTGCTGTGTGAACGGCAAAAAGTCCTGCTGCCTCCACCCTGTTCTCGTCTCATCCCTGGGTTACAACACCGCCAGTTGTTTCTCGGAAGTGCTGTTAGCACAGTTAACACTTGCTCCCGTGTTACTGGGGTTCAGTAATGTCAGCTGATCCCCTGCTGTGTGAACGGCAAAAAGTCCTGCTGCCTCCACCCTGTTCTCTTCTCATCCCTGGGTTACAACACCGCCAGTTGTTTCTAGGAAATGCTGTTAGCACAGTCTACACTTGCTCCTGTGTTACTGGGGTTCAGTAATGTCAGCTGTTCCCCTGCTGTGTGAACGCAAACAGTCCTGCTGCCTCCACCATGTTCTCTTCTCATCCCTGGGCTACAACACCGCCAGTTGTTTTCTCGGAAGTGCTGTTAGCACAGTCTACACTTGCTCCTGTGTTACTGGGGTTCAGTAATGTCAGCTGTTCCCCTGCTGTGTGAACGGCAAAAAGTCCTGCTGCCTCCACCCTGTTCTCTTCTCATCCCTGGGTTACAACACCGCCAGTTGTTTCTCGGAAGTGCTGTTAGCACAGTCTACACTTGCTCCTGTGTTACTGGGGTTCAGTAATGTCAGCTGTTCCCCTGCTGTGTGAACGGCAAAAGTCCTGCTGCCTCCACCCTGTTCTCTTCTCATCCCTGGGTTACAACACCGCCAGTTGTTTCTCGGAAGTGCTGTTAGCACAGTTAACACTTGCTCCCGTGTTACTGGGTTCAGTAATGTCAGCTGATCCCCTGCTGTGTGAACGGCAAAAAGTCCTGCTGCCTCCACCCTGTTCTCTTCTCATCCCTGGGTTACAACACCGCCAGTTGTTTCTCGGAAGTGCTGTTAGCACAGTTAACACTTGCTCCCGTGTTACTGGGGTTCAGTAATGTCAGCTGATCCCCTGCTGTGTGAACGGCAAAAAGTCCTGCTGCCTCCACCCTGTTCTCTTCTCATCCCTGGGTTACAACACCGCCAGTTGTTTCTCGGAAGTGCTGTTAGCACAGTCTACACTTGCTCCTGTGTTACTGGGGTTCAGTAATGTCAGCTGTTCCCCTGCTGTGTGAACGGCAAAAAGTCCTGCTGCCTCCACCCTGTTCTCTTCTCATCCCTGGGTTACAACACCGCCAGTTGTTTCTCGGAAGTGCTGTTAGCACAGTTAACACTTGCTCCCGTGTTACTGGGGTTCAGTAATGTCAGCTGATCCCCTGCTGTGTGAACGGCAAAAAGTCCTGCTGCCTCCACCCTGTTCTCTTCTCATCCCTGGGTTACAACACCGCCAGTTGTTTCTCGGAAGTGCTGTTAGCACAGTCTACACTTGCTCCTGTGTTACTGGGGTTCAGTAATGTCAGCTGTTCCCCTGCTGTGTGAACGGCAAACAGTCCTGCTGCCTCCACCATGTTCTCTTCTCATCCCTGGGTTACAACACCGCCAGTTGTTTCTCGGAAGTGCTGTTAGCACAGTCTACACTTGCTCCTGTGTTACTGGGGTTCAGTAATGTCAGCTGTTCCCCTGCTGTGTGAACGGCAAAAAGTCCTGCTGCCTCCACCCTGTTCTCTTCTCATCCCTGGGTTACAACACCGCCAGTTGTTTCTCGGAAGTGCTGTTAGCACAGTCTACACTTGCTCCTGTGTTACTGGGGTTCAGTAATGTCAGCTGTTCCCCTGCTGTGTGAACGGCAAACAGTCCTGCTGCCTCCACCATGTTCTCTTCTCATCCCTGGGCTACAACACCGCCAGTTGTTTCTCGGAAGTGCTGTTAGCACAGTCTACACTTGCTCCTGTGTTACTGGGGTTCAGTAATGTCAGCTGTTCCCCTGCTGTGTGAACGGCAAAAAGTCCTGCTGCCTCCACCCTGTTCTCTTCTCATCCCTGGGTTACAACACCGCCAGTTGTTTCTCGGAAGTGCTGTTAGCACAGTTAACACTTGCTCCCGTGTTACTGGGGTTCAGTAATGTCAGCTGATCCCCTGCTGTGTGAACGGCAAAAAGTCCTGCTGCCTCCACCCTGTTCTCTTCTCATCCCTGGGTTACAACACCGCCAGTTGTTTCTCGGAAGTGCTGTTAGCACAGTTAACACTTGCTCCCGTGTTACTGGGGTTAGTAATGTCAGCTGATCCCCTGCTGTGTGAACGGCAAAAAGTCCTGCTGCCTCCACCCTGTTCTCTTCTCATCCCTGGGTTACAACACCGCCAGTTGTTTCTCGGAAGTGCTGTTAGCACAGTCTACACTTGCTCCTGTGTTACTGGGGTTCAGTAATGTCAGCTGTTCCCCTGCTGTGTGAATGGCAAACAGTCCTGCTGCCTCCACCATGTTCTCTTCTCATCCCTGGGCTACAACACCGCCAGTTGTTTCTCGGAAGTGCTGTTAGCACAGTCTACACTTGCTCCTGTGTTACTGGGGTTCAGTAATGTCAGCTGTTCCCCTGCTGTGTGAACGGCAAAAAGTCCTGCTGCCTCCACCCTGTTCTCTTCTCATCCCTGGGTTACAACACCGCCAGTTGTTTCTCGGAAGTGCTGTTAGCACAGTCTACACTTGCTCCTGTGTTACTGGGGTTCAGTAATGTCAGCTGTTCCCCTGCTGTGTGAACGGCAAAAAGTCCTGCTGCCTCCACCCTGTTCTCTTCTCATCCCTGGGTTACAACACCGCCAGTTGTTTCTCGGAAGTGCTGTTAGCACAGTCTACACTTGCTCCTGTGTTACTGGGGTTCAGTAATGTCAGCTGTTCCCCTGCTGTGTGAACGGCAAACAGTCCTGCTGCCTCAACTTTAATTTCCATGGGTACCTTCTGCTACCCATCCGGGTTCCAGTACCGTCAGCTGGTTCTCCGCAGTGCCTTTGGCCTAGGTGCCTCCATGTCGGTATCCGAGTTCCAGCAACGTCTGCTGGTCCTTGGTAGTGCTTTGGAGCACAGGTACCTCCTGCTTAGTAACCGTGTCCCAGTAACGTCAGCTGGTCCTCGGTTGTGCCATTGGCTCTTTTCCTTCTGCTGACCCTCCGGGTTCCAGCACAGTCAGCTGGTCCTCGTTACTTTCATTGGCTCTTGTACCTTCTGCTACCCATCCAGGTTCCAGTACCGTCAGCTGGTTCTCCGCAGTGCCTTTGGCCTAGGTGCCTCCATGTCGGTATCCGAGTTCCAGCAACGTCTGCTGGTCCTTGGTAGTGCTTTGGAGCACAGGTACCTCCTGCTTAGTAACCGTGTCCCAGTAACGTCAGCTGGTCCTCGGTTGTGCCATTGGCTCTTTTCCTTCTGCTGACCCTCCGGGTTCCAGCACAGTCAGCTGGTCCTCGTTACTTCCATTGGCTTTTGTACCATCACCAACAGGACAAAGAAGGTTAAGACAAACTACAAGATACAGAACAAGAGACAGAAGAACAATAAGCAGAAGATCAAAAAGCAGAAGAACATTAAGTATAAGACCAAAATGAAGAGCAAAATATATGCTCTAAATTCTAAGCAGAAGAAGACTAAGCAGTGTATGGGGGTGAGTCCGTTCCTCCTCGTGGTGCCCCTGGAAAATGCCTGATGCTGCTGCAGGCTAAACTGAACGCGGACAAATACTGTTGTAATTAAAATCTTTCGTGACAGCAAGAACGGAAGGATGAAAATTCAGAGTTTTACAGATTACAAGTACAGGAATGTCTGTCACAAATAAGAATATGATGAAAAGGATGAATAGGAAGAAGATGAAGAAGTAGAATATGAAGAATAATAACTGTTTAATAAGAACAATATAAGTAATGTTAACAAAAAGATGAATAGCAAGAAGTTTTAGAAGATTAAGAAGGTGAAGATGAAGAATAATTTGATGAGAAAGATGATGCTGCTGAAGATTATGAAGGAGAAAGTGTGTGAAAAGTTAAAAAGGTGAAGACCATGGAAGTTGTGAAACAGACATATTTGACAAAATAGAAAAAAGGTTAACAACATTGTGAATTTCTTCGTCAATCCGAACGTATTTCCTAAAAAAAAAAATTAATGCTATTCCATTGGATTGGGTTAAACATCTATGCCTTTAATGTCTCCTCAACCTCCCCCAATACATTCTACATTACTCTTTGTTGTTTTCCTTTATGTACAATTAACCTACAAGGCAAGAATGGGGTTTTTTTTAATTTCGATATTTGTTCCCATAGACTTACATGGGACTTCCGGTATCGGTATCGGGTATCGCCGATATTTTTTGTGTATCGGCGATACCATTCCGATTCCGATACTTTTGGATATCGGAAAGTATCGCTCAACTCTAGTCACTACACCTTGCATTCATTACACACTTGCAGCTCAGGCCTGAAACTACTCAGGTCTTAATTAGGAGACCAGAAGTAGGTGTCTGCAAACACAATCTGGGAGCTGTCTTTAGTCTGGACACAGGGAGGTGTCCCGGCACAAGGAAGCAGTCTCCAGGATTGGGAGCTGTCTTTAGTCTGGACACAGGGAGGTGTCCCGGCACAAGGAAGCAGTCTCCAGGATTGGGAGCTGTCTTTAGTCTGGACACAGGGAGGTGTCCCGGCACAAGGAAGCAGTCTCCAAGAGTGGAGCTGTCTTTAGTCTGGACACAGGAAGGTGTCCCGGCACAAGAAGCAGTCTCCAGGATTGGGAGTACGCTCAGTCTGGACACAGGAAGGTGTCCCGGCACAAGAAGCGTCTCCAGGAGTGTGAGCTATCTCAGTCTGGGTGCAGGAGGTACCCCGGACACAGGAGTAGTCTCAGTGAGAATCCGTGCGAATAGAGGCTGAATAGGAGTGGATCTCTCTCAAGTCTGGACGTTGGATGTGCCTTCAGACACAAGGAGGAGTATCTGTGAAACTCCATACTGGTAACATATATCATATGTGTTGTTTTGGGCCAGGCTGGTAGAGCCGGGACCCGGTTAGACAGGGCAATCTATCTAAGTGTAATTAGTGGCTAGACAAGCCCAGGTTTTCTGTTTATGCTTTATTTTTATCTGTTTGCTGTGGACTTTAATAAAGCTGGTTGCGGCCAGTTTTACACCAGAACTGCTGTCTGAATGAACTGTTTTCGTGCCATTCTGTCTACCCAGACAGCGATCCTAGAGCTATACCCCCTGGAAATGTTACAATATATACATATATTTATAGTTTATACACTTCTACATAGTAAAATCGACTCTAATTCAATTGCCGGGTAAAGACGTGACATACCCCATAGAAGTCGACGGGCTCGGTGCCGAGTACCCCGAAAACCTCTGGCTCTGTGCGACTCAACTTGGGCGTCACGAACAGGATTCTGTAGCTCGCTATAAGCGAGTCCTGTGTGCCTGAATTGCACTGGTTTTGTGCTTGAGAATTGCTAAAATCATCAGAGAATGTATTTGCCATTTTTCCGCCATATCTGCGTCACGACGAGGCACTGGTGAAGAAGAAGGGCGTGCTCTTCGTGGGTGTCACTCACTCAGTGGCGTGAAAACGATGGCCGCCCACTGTAAATGGTACTGCAATGTAACATCGTGCCCCACAGCTCTGGAGTTCCGCCTCCTCATCCTCCTCAGTGTGCGGAAACTAACACGAAGGTCCCGCCTCCCTACAAAAGAGGGGCCCTCTCCAGATGCTAATGACACATGTGACTTGGCAGAGATGGCTAATGGACACGACGAGCAGAAGTGGGAAGGGATGGAGCAGTCAGAGCTCTCCCCCCACGGAAGCGACCCGATCGCCACGGAACCACCGTTGGGCACCCGGCCTGGAAACCCTCCTACGCTGCAAGAAGCGGCGGATACCCTGAGGCCTGGCCCAGCACCGGGAGGAGGTCGCCAGGATGGAAGCCAGCTGGCGTGCCCTAAAAATAAACTTGGAGCGGCGCCAATCCCTCTTACCTGAAGTGTCTGTACCGGAAGGTGAGGCACCCGTTCTAGTAGAGGAGTCCTTGCAATGTGATCCGGTTGACGTTGTCGCAGTGGAGGCACCCGTTCCTGCAAAAACCGCAGCACCGTCAGCAGCACCCCAGATCCCGCTGTCTGCCCCCGTCGCTGAGACAGAAGAAGCGACACCCGTCCTCATGGAGGAGGCCGCGCAGGCACCAGAGCACTACCTGCCTGTACCGGAGCCCCGACTGTCATCTGATTTAGAGCTGTCTGCTTCCTCCGCAGGGGAGCGCCGCCAGGATGGGGGCGACAGGAGAGCTGCCGCAAACCGGACACTGTAAGCTGCAGTGGAGTGGTGGAGACATAGAGCAGCTGGTGGAGGAGAATTTCAACCGGCGTCAGGAGGAAGAGTGGAGACGTTGGGAGTGGGAAGCAGAGCGACAAAGGGAGCAGCGAGAAACCCTAAAATTTGGCCAACGTCACCTGGAGAAGGACCGGGCAGATAAGGACCGGATGAGAAAGGATAAAGGAACCCTGAGTGAGCCGCGGCGTAAGGGTGCAGTACGGAGCTTTAAATTGAAAGGTGGTTGGGGCTTCATCAAGGAGCCTGGACTTTATTTAGAAGTTTTTGTGAACCGGCGGGACGTGGAGGCTCACCTCCCAGAAGGACACCCGGGGAGGGACATGTTGCCAGGAGACTTGGTGACTTACACCCGACACTGGGGTTACAATGGGTGGTACGCCCTAAATGTTACCAGGTGCGACCCCTACTCCCCAGTGTGTCAGGAACCTGTGAGACCCTCGGAGCCTTCAGCCTCCCACATCCAGGCCTCTGCAAAAGTGCCCACCCCACGCCGTAAATCTCCCCAGCCTCCCTCAGTGGTCTCCTCAGCAGCCCCAGCTATGGACATGATAAGTATAGCTGGCCCGTACCCGGCGCCTGTTAGGCACCCTGGGGTTCGTACAGTCCGGGACATAGGGTTCCAGACCCGGAGGGAGATGAAAGAGGTGGCCACACAGACCCAGATAGCGGGTCACGACGTCACTGTACAGGCCACACGACGTCATCAGGTCCTGGTGGTCCTTGGTGCCTCGGATGTTTGGCAATCTCAAGAAGAGTACCAGGTGGTACCTGGAAGAGGCCAGCCAAAGAAGTCTAAATAACCCGGACAGGGTCCCTGTATGTAAATAGTTAAATTGTTTATGTACCCGGACGGGTGAATGTTCCTAAAAAAGTTTTTTAATTTAATAAAAAAAAAAAAAAGCACAGTTTTCATTTCTTTTATTACTGTCTCATCCTGCGACGCCATCGATCTCCTGTAAAAAAATGAAAAAAAAAAAAAAAAGTATACCACCTGACCGATGCAGTCCATAGTAACGAGTGTCCCACGACGATCCAGCTCTGCTACATCAGTATGACAGGCAGAGCCTAACAGAAAAATAGGAACAGCATCCAGTCCAGGTAGAAGTATGAAAAAACTTTATTCAGCCACCATAAAACACGACGTTTCGGCCATTATTAGGCCTTTATCAAGTATACAAAATAGGGCAAAATGGTGTCCTTAAATGGTGTGGAGAAGCCAATCACCATCCAGGAACCGCCCACAGTGCAAATAGACATATATAACATTTTATACAGCAATATACAATTTAAAACAGTGATCAAAGCTGAAATAGTGACATCACAAAGAAAATACTGCAAAGTACAAAAACAGCATGAAATATTCAAGAGATTACTACATGTAAACAGTATGACAATATCTGTCTGCCAATAGATGATCTGTTCTTATACACACCCATCATAATGCTGTACCAATCATGTGCTCACTAACTGCATCGTCCTCCATGTCCAATCAGTATCTGTTCATCAGCACTTACTCAGAGCTCTCTTCCAATCGCCCACAGGAACACAGTTCAGAAGACACACTTAGCACACCCCCTTCAGTGGTAAACATAGGCACATGTTCAGAGGTCGTCACAGCAGAACGCTGAGTGGATCATGTGACCACCAGCGTCAGCAGACATCCGACCATGTGACCGCCAGCATCATCAAAGGTCCCGTCGCATGATGACCACATCATAGACCTCCATTTAAAGAAGTCACGGCCAAAATATCACGTGATCACAGGCATCATCCGACACCCGGTCACATGACTTGATATGGGCAAAAAAAAAAAAAAACCGGCGCATGCGCAATGGGTTGTACCAGGGCTTCAGCTGGTCACATGACCATCAATGTCACAAAACCAACGGAACTATAATCAGAGCTGGCTAAAAGTGTATACCACACACAAACCGCAGCAGAGGAGTGCTTAATACTCTAATGGCGAGGAGACATTGAGAACTCCCAGCAAAATACAGCCAACTACAGTGTGCAGCTTAGTAGTTTATACAGAAAAGGGGAGATTAACTAAATGTACAAAAAACATAAGTGATGTCATCATCAGGGATTATTAGGTCACCATATGCTCCGATCATTTCAGATTATATTCCTAAAAAAACAACAAACAAATAAAATATATATCTAAAAACAAACAAGAATTCAGATGCAAGAATTACCTAGCACAAATATGTAAATTATATTCTATATTCAACCCCTTTGGTTGTAATGTCCCCAAAACGGAAATCCAACGGAGTTCCTTCTGTTTGAGCAACTTAGTCCTGTCACCACCTCTCCTGAGGGGTGGAACCCCATCGATAACCCTAAATCTCAGCTGACTAACCAGGTGCCCACATTCTACAAAATGCTTAGATACTGGCAGCTCCATCATTTTCGTCCTGATAGTACTTTTGTGTTTGCTTATCCTGGCCTTGACTTCCATCGTCGTCTCACCTATGTACATGAGTCCACACGGGCACACAAGCATATAGATTACATAGCTGGATGTACAGGAATACCGTTCCTGGATTCGAAAGCGTTGACCAGTATATGAGTGCCCGAAACTATCTCCCTTAATCATATTACCACAACAAGCACAATTCAAACATGGAAAATTCCCATTCCTCGAAGGGCCCAATGTCAACTGTCTAGATATTTTGAAGATCCAATGTCAGATTTGACTAGCCTATCTTTCAAATTACGTCCTCGCCTATATGAAAGCAATGGCTTGTGCGCAAATTCAGTTACTTCCGGTAAACCCCTATGCAATAGGCCCCAATGCTTGTTCAAGATATTCCCTATTTTACCACTAATAGGGCAATAGGTAGAGACAAAAGGGACTCTTTTAGGGAGAACCCTAGTACGTTTTGTTCTCACATCTTCCAATGTTGTCTTCAAGGCCTTTTCCTTGAATTTTCTAAGGTCCCTTTCAGGATAACCCCTTCTAATAAATCTCTCACACATCTGTTCAAGCCTTCTATCCAAAACAGTCTCATCCTTAACTATCCTACGTACTCTCAGCATCTGGCTCCAAGGCAGAGACTCTATCATTTTTCTTGGATGATTACTATCGAAAACAAGAAGACTGTTCCTATCTGTGTCCTTTATGAACAAATAAAGGTGCATAACCTTCCATTATATTTATACACTAGAGTATCAAGAAATTGAATCCGGTCAAAGGAATGTGTCATGGTGAACTTCAGCTCAGGAAAAATCATGTTCAGATAACTATGGAAAGATACCAGATCATTCATGTTTCCTTCCCAAACACAAAAAATATCATCAATGTAGCGCCACCAGGCTCTGACATGGCGCCAGTGGATGGAACTGTACACATGCTGGTCATCGAGTACCGCCATGTAGATGTTTGCATAAGTGGGCGCCACATTGGACCCCATGGCGGTACCACGCAACTGCAGGAAGTAGTCATCCCCAAAAAGAAAAAAATTCTTTCTGAGGACAAACTCCAACAGTGCCAGGACCAGCTGTGCACCATCTGGGGCCATGTCAGAGCCCACCAGCGCCACACCAACAGCCTCCAAACCTCGTTCATGTTTAATGGAGGTGTACAGTGACGCAACATCAAATTAAATGAGAATTGTATCTTCCGTGATGTCAAGGCCCTCAATCTTACTCAGAAAATGGTTAGTATCCATAATATAGGATTTGGCCTCCATAGCAAAGTGACGCAACACCTTGTCTAGAAAGATAGATACCTTATTGCATAAAGAACCCCGCCCAGACACTATCGGGCGTCCAGGGGGATCCATTAGATTTTTATGGATTTTAGGCAGGGTATATAGAATCGGAGTCACCAGAAATTCCACCAAAAGAAAATCAGAAAGTTTCTGGTCTATCAGACCATTAGATAATGCCTCATCGATCAACATTCTTAACTCACCCT
The DNA here is from genome assembly GCA_033576555.1 of Oophaga sylvatica. Taxonomy (NCBI): domain Eukaryota; kingdom Metazoa; phylum Chordata; class Amphibia; order Anura; family Dendrobatidae; genus Oophaga; species Oophaga sylvatica. The sequence goes on from JARQOD010000004.1 coordinate 123,750,192, forward strand.
GAAAACAAAGTGTGGGGTCTTTAGGCAACTTAGCATAAACTGCCGTATCCAATAACTGACCACAAATCTCGGCCCGGTATTTATGGGTATCCATCACCACCAGGGCCCCGCCTTTGTCGGCTGCCCTGATGGTGATGGCTTTGTTACCCGAGAGTCTATCCAACACCTGCCTCTCACTGTATGTTAAATTCCCTCTTCTAAATGGACCCACACCATCTCGTCTCAATCTAGCTATGTCCTTTTCAACCAATTGGATGTATGATTCCACAAAACTGTTTTTAACAGGAGGTTGAAAGTTACTTTTGTTATAAAGACCAAAATCCTGTAAAGCAAAGCCCCTAGAGGCATCATTAGTTGAAGCAATAGGTATACCAACATTCTCATTAAAATAAACTGCTAGTCTTAGCCTCCTAAAAAAGGCAAAAAGATCACATTCAATGTTGAACCAATCTGGATAGTTGGTAGGGCAAAATGAAAGTCCTTTGGACAATACTTTACAGTCCTCATCAGTAAGTGTACAAGATGAAATATTTACCACCAAGCTCTTCTGTTCTATGTGGCTCTCTTCTTCCCTTCGTTCCGTGTTCTCATAGATGGATTGCGAGAGGTACTCGGCATCTGAGTGTCTACTTCTCTGCCGTCGGTGTTTCTTATCACCTCTCCTTGGCCTCCTTTTGCCACATTGTCCATCTTTCCTTTCCCTAAAAAATGAGAAGAAGAGGGTACACAAAAATTGGAGTCATCAGTAGAGTCAGACTCTGCCGTGGTGAAACCAAATCTCTTCTGTTCCTTTGTCTGTTGTCTCCTTCTTCTGCGAGGTTGTGCAAAGGAATCCTGTTTCTTGTAGGTGGTTCTACGTGCTCCACCCTGCCAAGAAAAAACGTGTCCAGTCCTGTAATCTTCAGCATCACGAAACCATTTCGTTTTTTTCATTTTTTCAATGTCACCACGAAATTTCAACAATTTCTCATCCAAATGTGTCTTGAACGTGTCCCATTCTTGTGCTGTCAACTGCGTAGTCAGCTGTTTCTCCAGATCATCGATTTTGTTCTTCACTAGTGCCATTTCTGTGTGGAGAAACTCGATATTCAGGAGCATTAGATCAAATGAATACTTATTAGTGATCGATTCAAACTTGTTACAGAAAAGCATATTATCAGCCATTAATGTGGGCCGCAGATGCGGCCTTAGTCCACGTGGAATTCTATGGACTCTGTGGTACTCACATAGAGTCATGGCATGCAATTCGTGTGAGATATACTTTCTCCTCTCATTTTCGTATCTCTTATTCAACATCTCTATAGTAGGTTTGTTTAGAAAAGACATATCCATCTGTGCTCTAGCTAGGATTCTCTTAGCATCATCGTCCGTGTAAGAGAAAATAGCGGCATTGTCCAGTTCACCCACCTCTGGTTCAAGTATCATAGTCTCCATGACCGGTGCACGTCTGCCAGGATCCAAAGTCCACAAATATGCAAGCAGCTGACAGCACTCGGGAGTTATCAAGGATGCACGTTCAGACGTTCGGGGATCCAAACGAACAAAGTCCAACAGAAAAATAGGAACAGCATCCAGTCCAGGTAGAAGTATGAAAAAACTTTATTCAGCCACCATAAAACACAACGTTTCGGCCATTATTAGGCCTTTATCAAGTATACAAAATAGGGCAAAATGGTGTCCTTAAATGGTGTGGAGAAGCCAATCACCATCCAGGAACCGCCCACAGTGCAAATAGACATATATAACATTTTATACAGCAATATACAATTTAAAACAGTGATCAAAGCTGAAATAGTGACATCACAAAGAAAATACTGCAAAGTACAAAAACAGCATGAAATATTCAAGAGATTACTACATGTAAACAGTATGACAATATCTGTCTGCCAATAGATGATCTGTTCTTATACACACCCATCATAATGCTGTACCAATCATGTGCTCACTAACTGCATCGTCCTCCATGTCCAATCAGTATCTGCTCATCAGCACTTACTCAGAGCTCTCTTCCAATCGCCCACAGGAACACAGTTCAGAAGACACACTTAGCACACCCCCTTCTGTGGTAAACAAAGGCACATGTTCAGAGGTCGTCACAGCAGAACGCTGAGTGGATCATGTGACCACCAGCGTCAGCAGACATCCGACCATGTGACCGCCAGCATCATCAAAGGTCCCGTCGCATGATGACCACATCATAGACCTCCATTTAAAGAAGTCACGGCCAAAATATCACGTGATCACAGGCATCATCCGACACCCGGTCACATGACTTGATATGGGCAAAAAAAAAAAAAAATGGCGCATGCGCAATGGGTTGTACCAGGGCTTCAGCTGGTCACATGACCATCAATGTCACAAAACCAACAGAACTATAATCAGAGCTGGCTAAAAGTGTATACCACACACAAACCGCAGCAGAGGAGTGCTTAATACTCTAAAGGCGAGGAGACATTGAGAACTCCCAGCAAAATACAGCCAACTACAGTGTGCAGCTTAGTAGTTCATACAGAAAAGGGGAGATTAACTAAATGTACAAAAAACATAAGTGATGTCATCATCAGGGATTATTAGGTCACCATATGCTCCGATCATTCCAGATTATATTCCTAAAAAAACAACAAACATAAATAAAATATATATCTAAAAACAAACACAGAATTCAGATGCAAGAATTACCTAGCACAAATATGTAAATTATAATTCTATATTCAACCCCTTTGGTTGTAATGTCCCCAAAACAAAAAATCCAATGGAGTTCCTTCTGTTTGAGCAACTTAGTCCTGTCACCACCTCTCCTGAGGGGTGGAACCCCATCGATAACCCTCAATCTCAGCTGACTAACCAGGTGCCCACATTCTACAAAATGCTTAGATACTGGCAGCTCCATCATTTTCGTCCTGATAGTACTTTTGTGTTTGCTTATCCTGGCCTTGACTTCCATCGTCGTCTCACCTATGTACATGAGTCCACACGGGCACACAAGCATATAGATTACATAGCTGGATGTACAGGAATACCGTTCCTGGATCCGAAAGCGTTGACCAGTATATGAGTGCCCGAAACTATGAGTCCACACAGGCACACAAGCATATAGATTACATAGCTGGATGTACAGGAATACCGTTCCTGGATCCGAAAGCGTTGACCAGTATATGAGTGCCCGAAACTATGAGTCCACACGGGCACACAAGCATATAGATTACATAGCTGGATGTACAGGAATACCGTTCCTGGATCCGAAAGCGTTGACCAGTATATGAGTGCCCGAAACTATAGTAGAATGTGGGCACCTGGTTAGTCAGCTGAGATTTAGGGTTATCGATGGGGTTCCACCCCTCAGGAGAGGTGGTGACAGGACTAAGTTGCTCAAACAGAAGGAACTCCGTTGGATTTCCGTTTTGGGGACATTACAACCAAAGGGGTTGAATATAGAATATAATTTACATATTTGTGCTAGGTAATTCTTGCATCTGAATTCTGTGTTTGTTTTTAGATATATATTTTATTTATGTTTGTTGTTTTTTTAGGAATATAATCTGAAATGATCGGAGCATATGGTGACCTAATAATCCCTGATGATGACATCACTTATGTTTTTTGTACATTTAGTTAATCTCCCCTTTTCTGTATAAACTACTAAGCTGCACACTGTAGTTGGCTGTATTTTGCTGGGAGTTCTCAATGTCTCCTCGCCTTTAGAGTATTAAGCACTCCTCTGCTGCGGTTTGTGTGTGGTATACACTTTTAGCCAGCTCTGATTATAGTTCCGTTGGTTTTGTGACATTGATGGTCATGTGACCAGCTGAAGCCCTTGTACAACCCATTGCGCATGCGCCGTTTTTTTTTTTTTTTTGCCCATATCAAGTCATGTGACCGGGTGTCGGATGATGCCTGTGATCACGTGATATTTTGGCCGTGACTTCTTTAAATGGAGGTCTATGATGTGGTCATCATGCGACGGGACCTTTGATGATGCTGGCGGTCACATGGTCGGATGTCTGCTGACGCTGGTGGTCACATGATCCACTCAGCGTTCTGCTGTGACGACCTCTGAACATGTGCCTTTGTTTACCACAGAAGGGGGTGTGCTAAGTGTGTCTTCTGAACTGTGTTCCTGTGGGCGATTGGAAGAGAGCTCTGAGTAAGTGCTGATGAACAGATATGGAGGACGATGCAGTTAGTGAGCACATGATTGGTACAGCATTATGATGGGTGTGTATAAGAACAGATCATCTATTGGCAGACAGATATTGTGATACTGTTTACATGTAGTAATCTCTTGAATATTTCATGCTGTTTTTGTACTTTGCAGTATTTTCTTTGTGATGTCACTATTTCAGCTTTGATCACTGTTTTAAATTGTATATTGCTGTATAAAATGTTATATATGTCTATTTGCACTGTGGGCGGTTCCTGGATGGTGATTGGCTTCTCCACACCATTTAAGGACACCATTTTGCCCTATTTTGTATACTTGATAAAGGCCTAATAATGGCCGAAACGTCGTGTTTTATGGTGGCTGAATAAAGTTTTTTCATACTTCTACCTGGACTGGATGCTGTTCCTATTTTTCTGTTGGACTTTGTTCGTTTGGATCCCCGAACGTCTGAACGTGCATCCTTGATAACTCCCGAGTGCTGTCAGCTGCTTGCATATTTGACAGGCAGAGCCTGTCATCCCGGCGCAGCACAGCTGATTACCTGCTTCCCCGGCGGTGACGTCATCGGACTGACTGCTTTACGGCCGGGATTACCCTGCAGTCACTGCAGTTATCGCGAAAAACTGCATGTGACCGCCAGGGAGAAGATAATGGCGGCCATCAAGCAGTCCAGGACGTGACCGCCGGAGATCTTCTGCCAGGTAAGTGCCGCTGACTCCTGACAGACCCGACCGACGGACACTCACAGTGACAGTGACAAATCCGATTCCGGTATTCGATAAGACGAAAATATCGAAACGAATTATCGAAAGGCCGATAGAGCTAATATCGGCCGATAGCCGATATTTGCATTATCGTATCGCTCAACACTAGTTACGATCTATGAGCCAGACATAGATCTCCGAGAATCTGCCTCAAGAGTTTATTTTAAATTAAAGGGAGCATTACCAGTGTGAGAAATGTAGATCAGGAGAGAGGGCTGTCAGTAAGTTCATGTCTCATACTGGACATTCTCCCTTTCATCTATATATATAAAGTTGAATGTGTGTATGTGTGTATCACCAACCAATCACGGAGTATCTTACATTTATGTGTGTATCACCAACCAATCGCAGAGTATCTTACATTTAACCAGAGCTGTTTGTATCAAGCCATCTCTAGCTCTCTGCTGACATCAAGTGGACTATTTGTGTAACCACATCTTTATTTCCAACTATAACTGATTAGAGCTTCACAAACTGTGACAACACAGTTCACTCTTCACCTAGAGGCGTGATGGGAAAATGAGAAGTGAGGTGCTTCTGCAGTATGAGGCTGTGTATAGAGAAGAGTGAGGCACTGCAGTTGGAGGCTGTGTATAAGGCGACGGGGACAATGAGAGATGTGAGAGGGAAAATGAGAGAAGTGAGGTGCTGCTGTAGTATGAGGCTGTGTACATAGAAGAGTGAGGCGCTGCAGGTGGAGGCTGTGTATAAGACGACGGGGAATATGAGAGATGTGAAGGAGAAAATGAGAGAAGTGAGGTGATGCTTCAGCATGAGGCTGTGTATAAAGAAGAGTGAGGCACTGCAGGTGGAGGCTGTGTATAAGGCCACATTCACAAGTTCAGCATTTGGTCAGTATTTCACAGTACACAGGGGGGTCTCACAACGTGTCCTCCCCCTCTCACCAGCAAACTCCCATGTGTCCCCATATGACTCTGCTGCCCTCAGCCTGTCACAGCCCTGTCATGGCCAGCGCTCAAGCTGGGCTCACGCTGCACAGGGAGGACTCACAATACACAGGGAGTTTCACACTGCAAGGTGACAAGGGCTCACAACTAACCACAGTTAGTTACTATGCCCGGGCAATGCAGGGCTGTTCAGCTAGTTTATAATAAGCTCTGGAGGTAGATTCTCGAGAATATCTGTGTCTGGCTCATAGATCTTAACAGCTCATCTACATATTTTGAAAAATGGGGATTTCTCTGCAATAAAACATTGGACCACAGATATCAAGGTATCATTTCATTCAGCTTCCTATGACCTTACCATATAGACAGCTTAGGAGGGCTGATCCTACTAACAGATACTTTAATGACTTACTAATATTGTCTTACACATATTTTATAAATTTATTTTCATAATCAATCTTATATGATACTATACTAAATACATAATTTACCTTCATACAGCCAAATGGAAAACTAATAAAAATCTGGTAACTTGGAGTCAACATTAGAGAACATTTACTGAAAATAGAAATCTATAGCTAACATGAAACTTAAAGAGAGCACTCTCCTGCGAGCTTGTCACTTTTTTTTTAAAGCTGGTGAAGGAGCTCACTCTCAATACACAATGAAAATATTTGTAACTCAGTGACAAGCAGTGAAAGCATACTGAGCATGCATCAACAATGACAACCGGCGCATACTCAATAGTTCCTAATGCTACTGATAGAATGGTCTTGTGCCGACCTTGAACTGACATGCCACTATTTGCATGTTTGCACTTCAGAGTTTATGCTGGTTTCTCTTGTTTTGCAGAAGACATATACTTACATCACATGCTATCGAATATTAACAGATTATCTTTAATTTCCCATGGCAATAACCATCTTTTAGAATTTTGGATCTTTAACCATTTTCTTCCATTTGACGTACTATTTCGTCCCTGTGACCTGGGACTTAATTCCCAAGAACGGAATAGTACATCATGTGCGATCAGCCGCGGTCACGGGGGAAGCGCAGCTGATCGCGGCCGGGTGTCAGCTGATTATCACAGCTGACACCCAGCACTATGTGCCAGGAGTGGTCACATACCACTCAACCCCCTGCACACTGCAATCAAACAAGATTGCAGTGTTCCGGCGGTATAGGGAAGCATCGCGCACGGAGGGGGCTCCCTGCGTGCTTCCCTGAGATCCTCAGAGCAGCGCGAGCGATGTGATCAGGTCATTTGGATGTTTTGGGTTGTCACTATGATTTAAAAAGAGAAAACACAGTAGTTTGACAATAAATGGCTTCACCCAACCACTAACCATGAGTGGAGAAGAAGTTTTGGTGTTATCATTCATATTCTCTGAAAAAAGGCCAAGAAAGCAAAAATTCTGTCGGGGTATGTAAACTGTATAACTTTATATGCTGATGTGAGCATTTAGTTCCTCCTAATATTTTTCTAAAATCTAATTTGTTTGATTTTACTTAGAATATGCTACTATGGGGCATTAAAGAGTTCTTGTTTTAATTTGCCTGTATTGAATCTTGCCAACATCTTGTTTGTTTTGTCTCCAAAAATTGTATATTTTCATCTTTTCTTGGAATTCAGAAAAGCTCTATTATTTTGCTTGCATATATAAATGTATATGTCTACAACATATGCCACTGTGATTTACATGCCACTGTCCTCACTGGAGCCCATAATTAAAATTATCGGTGAGTCTGAATTTTGGAGTATGGGAAGGCTATTCACTTACCCCATTAAAATAAACATGCATGGCCGTGGGGTAGCTGAGGGATGGAGGTTTCTGGCAAGATATCTTGTTAACAGTTATCTAATGTGAATGATTTAATTCTGAATATTATTACAGAGTCTACTTAGAAAATTATAGTTTGTATTAGTAGCATTATATAACAAGTGTTAGAACATTATGTCTTTTGTACCACTTAAGATTCTACTTTTGACATTAATTCTGCAGCTCTGTACACTATAATTTCATATGTTGTTTGTGACATGAGATGCAAGTAAGCTTTGGCTCAAGCTTTAAATAAAATGACTGCTAGGCAAGACCTTTGATGACATGACAGTATTATGGAATTAGCAGTAAGGGTGATCTCTGAGGTGTTTGGTTTTGTTGAAAGCATTTTAGATCCATCAGGGAATACACTTTGCAAGGTAAAAGTTTCTTGATCTTATGGAAGCTGATAGAATCATAAACCTTTCCACAGAAATGGATGGAAAATACCAACCTTTTTTCCATTTCATGAGATATTTCTTTCCATGAGTTGAAGTAAACACTAAATGGTGCAGTAGTGTAGGCAGTGTAAGGAAAGAGAAATACAGATAAAACACAAGTAGATCATTAGACTTATCTTTATGCTGTTAGTTCATACACAGGATGAATCGGTTCACTTTAAGTTTCCATGTATAATGGAAACAGAAGAAAATATTCTCATAAAGCAAACAGATGAGGCTGCGAATCAGGGAGAAGCAATTAATTAGAAGTAAGGGAGAAGAATAATAATAATTATTATTATGGTGAGGCTTCAACTATCTTGTTTTTACAATAATAAAAGACAATTACATCTCACAACTGTTGCAGTACCCAACAAGAGGGGGGGGATTCTTAACCCAATTTTAACTGATAGACCAGACAGTGATCATAAAATTAAGAAATTTACAAGTATCATCTAATAAAATGTATAATACAGGGCCCACAAAGACACAAAACTTGTTAAACAGAAGCTCAGTCTCATAGTAAATTGTGAGCAAAGTACAAACGGTACATTTAACCACAGAATAAAAACCCACTACAAAATTTTTAAAACATGCAAACATACACTCTCTTTCTCCTCTTTTTGCTATACCAAAAAGAGGAGAGTGTATGTTTGCATGTTTTAAAAATACATACAAACTTTATTAGCAAAAATTGACAAACAGTAGCAAGACCTATAAAGTTTATAAAAGGACATGCAGTAGTGATACCCAACAGTATATAAACTTGTAGTTGTTATATCTACATATTTAGATAGAAGAGTAAAATATGCCAAATAAATATAATCAGTTGTACGGGAGCGCCTCTAATTATATAGTAACTAGTGATGAGCAAATTTGTTTGGAAAACGATCGCCAAACATAAATTCGGCACAAATATGGCACATTCGGATTCGTGATCAGAAACACAAGCAAAATTTTATAAAAATTGGTAACATTCGGTAAAAGTGCGGGAAAATATTTGCGCTGCCACAAAAATATTTTCAGTACTTTAGCAATGATAATGGTGATGTATCATGAGCCTTTGGCATGTGTTTGATAAGGGGAGGTGGTTTGCAGTCATTTTTTTTCCCTACTTTATGTGTGCACATTGTGGCTAGCCAATCAGGGCACAGGAAACACCCACAATGTCCTGACACTATAGCTTGTGTCATTGGCTGCTGAAATCACATGTCCCTCTTCATATAAATAGCGGACATCTTGTTTTAGCATCATTTTGACACTGTAACAGAGCAGAGAAGCTGCTCCAGATGCTGCCACTGTTAACAGCAAGATTTTAGCTAGTTAGTTATCAGGTTGTATATCAGTCAGATAGTGTAGCTAGATAGCGTCCAGTGTGGATGTAAAATTTGCCTTCTGGATTTTTTTTGGGGGGCGATTACTGACATCCACAGAAAAAGCCAGCAGGGCACATGTCCTACAGATGTGTTGTGCACTGTTTCTATTGTGCTGCATGCACAGGTACAGCATTATAAATAATATTATTTCAATAGTTAAATGTGAAAAAGCCTGCTGTATCCCACCTTGTTATTTAGTGCTGTGGTGATGTAAGGAGGTGGCGGGGACCCTCAATTTACTTCTCTCTCCTGTGAACACTGTACACATGTAACACATGTGGCACCTTGTGATTTGTCAATGTTATTGTAATGTGTGGTTTATTAATGTTCCTGTAATGTGCTATATTATGCTGTGACATTTACTACTGTAATGTAAAATGTATTATCCAGCTTAGGGAGAGAATACAGAGAGTTAAACAGTTGGGAGGTGTTAAAGAGGGGATTATGCAAAGTCTCAGGGAGTTAGGGAAAGAACTTCCTGTATAAGCAGCTTTGCCCTTGCCCAGGGCAGGACATGCACTGTAGAGAGGACAGAGGATTCCCTGGCCATGGGGATAAAATCTGCTCCAGGTCTATAGGCAGCATGGATAGACACTGACTCAGTGTGATCGACCCCAGGTGAAATACGGGGTTCGGGACCAGGATAGACGCCGGTGGCGTGCCACACACAGAGGTTGCAGGGAAAGTACAGGAAGCATTGTCTCATTTGCACAGTGTTCAGTAAAGTTTTTACTGTTGTAACAGGACTGTGGCTTGTGGTGTTTCCTGAGACCTGATCCCCTGAAACCGAAGTAAACGTGTGATGAAGGTAACTGTACCACAGGACTGGGACTAAAATTGTCTATGTACAAGGTGCAGGGGTGCTGACTGACTGTGACTTTGTGAACTAGCCCACACCCATGCCCATGGCATACAATGTGTGAAGGGATCTGCAGACATCTGTGGTTCCCAACAGTCAGTTGGGCGCTGGGAGAGCTGTGATGTGGGGAAAAAAAAGTTTATTAGAGTGCCACTACTGAGAACTGTACTGTGTGTGATGATAACGCAGAGGAAAATGAGCAGAGGCAATTTGATGCAGTGCTTGCCATCTACTGGAGCATATGTTCTTTCTGGCCCTCATCTACAAAGCGTACCCATGTACTGCTGCCAAAGAAAGGGAGCAGAGTTGCCCGTCCAGTAACAGAAGTTGTAAAAAAGCTGTGCAAATTCTGACTGCAGCAAAACAAACCGACTTCTCATCCCTCATATCAAACCTGTCTCACAACCCTAAACAGCTAGTCAGTACTTTCAATTCTTTCTTGCGTCCACTAGTTACCCCCTCTCCTCTCATCTCAGATGAATACTTTGCCTCACCACCTGTGAACTTGACACAATAACGTCCCACCTCATTGGAAACTTTACCACAGTCTTCATCACAAGTATAATCTACCTCTTCAACCTGTCACTAAAAACTGGTGTCTTCCATCATGATTGATATATAGCATAAATAAAGGGCACAGCCCAATGTAAATGGGATCACCTAGAGTATGCTTTAATCAAATGCCATACACAAGAAAAAAGAAGCATGCAAATTCCAGGGATCACTCACTGCCCACGGCACCCTCATCTCATAGTCTCCTCAACAGCGGCACTGTTTTGTTTTTGATAGTATCTACTTTCACCCCAATCAGCGTACACAGGTAGTATTAGCACAGGTCAGGGGGACACTGAATTTCATTATTTATTGTTGAATTTGGCCCTTAGATCCTGTGTGGGTTATCTTATGGTTGGTATACTCTATATTGTGCTGTGCAGTGTTCTATCATATTTAACCCCTTAACGACCGCCGATATGCCTTTTAACGGCAGTAGTTAAGAGTGCTTAAACCACAGCACCGTTAATTAATGACGCTGTGGAGAAAGTATATAGCACCACCCCATAGTCAGATTTTCTCCGGGGTCTCAGTTACCAGGGGTAGCTGAGACTCCAGAGAATATGACTCAGGTCGGTTTTTACCGACCCCACTTTTGCGATCACAGTTATTAACCCTATAATGGCGATCGCAAAAAAAAAAAAACGCGATTCTGCATTTCATTTCTCTCTCCTCTGATGTGATCGCACATCAGAGGGGAGAGAAATTGGGTCCTCGGGACCCTCGATCTGTCCCCCGTGCTTCCCGGTGTCCCCTCAGTCCTCCTGTGGCTCCCACAGCGTTCAGCATCTTGTCCCGGCTAAAAAAATGGTGGGCGCCCGCCGAGTCGGATTTTCTCCGGGGTCTCGGCTACCAAGGGGTAGCCGAGACCCCAGAGAACATAATTAGGGTCCCCCAGTCCCCGCAGTCCCTCGCTTTTGCGATCGCAGTTATTAACCATATAACGGCGATTGCAAAAAAAAAAAAAGCCGCGATCCTGCATGTAATTTCTCTCCCCTCTGATATGATCGCACATCAGAAGGGAGAGAAATAGGGTCCCTGGGTCCCTCTATGTGCCCCCGTACCTCCGGGTGTCCCCCCTGTCCTCCTGCACCTCTGAGCCTCCCAGCGTCTTCATCCTGTAAAAAAAAATGGCGGGAGCATGCGCAGTGCGGCCGCCAAATTTGCCTGCCGGCAGATTCATTCATAAAGTGAAAGTACATTTTGATCACTGTGATAAACTGTCACAGTGATCAAAGTAAAAAAAATAGTACATAAACCCCCCTTTATCACCCTCTTAGTTAGGGACATATAATAAAATAAAGAAATTGTATTTATTTTCATTTTTCCATTAGGGTTAGGGTTAGGGCTAGGGTAAGGGTAAGGGTTACAATTAGGGTTAGGTATACAATTAGGGTTAGGGATACAATTAGGGTTGGAATTAGGGTTAGGTGTTATGTTAGGTAGCTGAGGAGGACAGGAACAACAGCCGGGCAGCCGAACACCTGAGATGTTGGTAACTAATGGGTTGCAGATTCCTAAACTAACCACACAACTAGAGGTAGCCGTGGAGCGTTCCTACGTTGATCCTAGACGCCTCGTCACAGCCTGAGAGATAACTACACCTAAAGGCAGAAAGATGAAAGCTATCTGACCCGGAGCAGATCCCCAAAGAAAATAGGAAGCCCCCAAACATGTAATGGCGGTTAGACAAGAAGAAAGCACGGACAAAGACAGAAAATAGAATGAGCAAACGCTGGGGCCACAAGCTGACTAAATAGGATAGGACAGGAGAGATTACTTTCTGCAACCCAGAAAACCCTACAAAAATCCAACAATTCTGATAACAAAAAATACTGAGATCACACGATCTCGCCACCCACTAAATCAGATCTCAGTGTGAACAAAACCAAGCCGCAGCCGCTGAAAAAGCAGGAAAAAGCAAATGAAAAAACAAACAGTGACTACAGACAAACTGTGAGGAGCACAGGCCCCAGGAGGGGACCCAGCTGTCCTCCACAAATGTGCAGAAAACTATGCAAATAGCAAGCACAAAAAGAAAAGCAGAAAATATCTTATCTGAAAGCAGCAGATGCAGGCAAGACACAACAAACTTCCAAGAGAACCAGGAGCCACAATTGAGACAAGACCAATTGATCACCGGCGACCATCATGGGAGGGAACCTCACTTATATAAGTCCAGTCAGTGATCCCAGATTGCCATTCCTCGCTGGAAGGTTCAGTACTGTCTGTAACCACCAAGAGGAGCCTCTGCTCATTCACAACAATACTCACCCCTTGAGAGGGGTCACCGAACCCTCGAATATGCAACCAGGCCGATCAGGATGAGCTCGGTGATAGGCATGGATCAGTCCTCCTAGCATGGATGTCCAAAGCAAACATCCAAGAATTGTCCTCCTGACCATAACCTCTCCACTTAACCAAATACTGTAGTTTCCGTCTAGAAAAACGAGAATCCAATATTTTCTCAACCACATACTCCAGATTGCCCTCAACCAAAACAGGGTCAGCAGGCGCAGCCATAGGAACCACTGGCTCGACAAACCTCTTCAATAAGGACTTGTGGAACACGTTATGATCTTAAATGTCTCTGGAAGAAGCAAACGGAAGGAAACCGGATTAAGAATCTCCATGATCTTATAAGGTCCGATGAACCTAGGCTTAAACTTTGGAGATGCAACCCTCATAGGGATATTTCTTGAGGAAACCAAACCAAGTCCCCCACTTTAAACCGAGGAACCATCAGTCCTATGCCGGTTGGCAAACCGGTGGGCCTTCTCTTGAGAGAGAGAGACAACCTCTCCACTACCTGATCCCAAATCTGCTGCATTCGCTCCACAACAGAGTCAACACCCGGACAGACAGAAGCCTCTGCCTGTCCCGAAGAAAATCGAGGGTGAAACCCAGAATTGCAGAAAAATGGAGACATCAAGGTGGCAGAGCTACCCTATTATTAAGAGCAAACTCAGCCAAAGGTAAAAAGAGACCTAGTCATCTTGATCAGCAGACACAAAACATCTCAAATAAGTCTCCAAGGTCTGGTTTGTTCTCTCGGTTTGTCCATTGGTCTGAGGATGAAATGCAGAGGAGAAAGATAATTGAACACCAAGTTTAAAACAAAATGTCCTCCAAAATCTGGAAACAAACTGGACTCCTCCGTCAGACACGATGTTCTCCGGAATGCCGTGCAACCGAACCACGTGCTGAAGGAACAAAGGCACCAACTCGGAGGAGGAAGGCAACTTAGGCAATGGCAACAAGTGGTATCATCTTGGAAAACCAATCACAGATTACCCAGATAACGGTCATTGTCTGGGAGACAGGGAGGTCGGAAATAAAATCCAAGAGAGATATGGGTCCATGGCCTCTTAGCACAGGTAATGGCATCAACAAACCACTAAGCGAGAGCAAGGCTTGAACGAGAGCAAGTCCCACAGGACTGCACAAAGTCCCTAACATCACGAGACAAATGGGGGCACCAAAAGGACCGACTCACCAATTCTCTGGTACCAAAAATCCCGGGTTAACCACCAACGCGGAACAATGAATCTCAGACATCACACTCTTCTTCCCACAGTCTGGGACAAAAAATTTCCCAACAGGGCAGCGCTCAGGTTTATCCTCCTGACACCCCTCCAAGTCAGTCGCAAATTGGGCGAGATGGCGGAAAGTACTACACCCTCTTTCAAAATAAACCAGCAGGATCATATAACTCAGGAGAACCGCAAAGAAACTCTTGGAGGGCATCCGCCTTAACATTCTTAGTGCCAGGAAGAAAAGAAACCACAAAATTAAAACGTGTGAAAAACAAGACCACCTGGCCTGTCTAGGTTAAGTCGCTTGGCTGATTTGAGATAAACCAGGTTGTTATAGTCCGTGAGGACCACCACCTGATGTTTGGCTCCTTCCCCAATGTCTCCACCTTTCAAAGGCCCACTTCATGGCCAATAACTCCCAATTACCCACATCATAATTACTTCATTGGAGAAAACTTTCGAGAGAAAAAGGCACAAGGGTTACTTGTCACGCTGTATAGCAGATATATATATGAGATGTCTGTAATCTATATCAAAAAGGGAAACATACATATAACATGCACATAGATATATTATAACATGGATTTACCTACAGAATTGTCCACTGGGGTCAAAAAACGAATCCGTTATACGCTGTCTCCGCTAAGGGTGACCGGGGTCTAAGCTGACCCTGAACTGGGGTCCTAACTAATCCCTCAACTGGAGGTACTGTTTAAGGTACAGAGGTCCAGGCCACCACGTAAACCCTGGTCTCCTATCAATCCCTGCCAACTGTATTTAGTCCTAAGAAGGACCCTGAATACCACCAAAGGGAATGAACAGGTAAACGGATAATGAACAGAAAAGACATACAAGAAAGAGAAGGAATAAAGTAAATAAATCTTACATACAACACTCACACACAGTAGGAACACTAAGGTCCAAGATTTAACTATAAGCTATAAGAGTAAAACACCTAATGAACTCTTAGCTTAAATATTCTCAGAACCGATCCAGTCTGCTGAACACAAATGAATGCTTTCACCGGCATCCAACACCCATGACTGGCAGAAATATAAAGGAAACTAATTAGAACATAATCCAAAGCAGCCGGGCGAGGCTGAACCTAGTCTTAGCAAAGAGCTAGGTAAAATTAACTCTCTCATTACCAAAACACAAAGAAAAAAGCAGCTCATGCTGTGAAAGTTCAGAATGTGCAATCGCGACGATCTTCGTGGCGATGCACCCATGACAGTACCCCCCCCTTCGTAGGGGCCTCCGGACCCTCATGACCAGGTCTGTCCGGGTAAGTTGTGTTGAAAGGTCCGTCCACGTTATCATTGAACCACCACTGAAGGAGGTAAGGTGACGGATGACTGGTGCCACATACTTTTTAAGTAATGACTTGTGAAACACATTATGAATTTTAAACGTAGGAGGGAGGTCCAGACGAAATGCCACAGGATTAATTATGGAGCTGATCCTGTACGGCCCGATGAATCTGGGACCCAACCTCCAGGAGGGAAACTTTAAGTTTAATATTCCTGGTAGACAACCACACCAGATCATTCACCTTCAGATCCGACCAGAAACTCTCCCCCCTATCAGCCATCCGTTTGTAACGGTTCTCCGTAACCTTCAGTCTTAACTGATCTGGAACTATCAGTCTCCCTGGAAGTCCCACAGGGGCGTCCCCCCTGAGCCCCCAATACCTCCCCCTCCAAGCTGCAGAGCATACAGCTGACACTACAACCCCTCCTGAGAATAGGAACCGGATCATCCATCCTCCCGGTCCCGGAAAGTACGAGATAAGGCATCAGGAAGCAACTTTATTGAGCATCATATGCGCGATAGGAGGTAACTCTTTACACCCCTCCTCTGAGAACATCTCCCCAAGTCCTCCAGAAAAGGAGGCAAAGTCCTAGGTACAACCGCACCGATGACCGTGCTCATGCAGTTATTCTTGCAAAATTTCACCCCACTGGCTAATCTTTCTGGATTGCCAATCAATCACTGGGTTATGTTTAGCCAACCCAAGGAAGTCCCAACACAATAGGAGTAGGTAGACCCTCCAACACATAACAAGACAATTGCTCTTTATGTATTGCCCCTACTCGAAGATCTATGTTATGAACAGCTTGAACCAAGCTACCTTGACCAAGAGGTCCTAAATCAATAGAGAGTATAGGGACCGTTTGGCCAATACACTCAGTTGCATACCATGCACCTGGGCAAACCGAGCGTCCACAAGAATTAGCCCCGGACCCACTATCAAGAAAAACAGAAATCCTCTCAGTTCTAAGTACCAACCACCACCTCCGCAGAACAGATAAACGGGAGGGATTTGGGGACGAAAATACAGACTCCCAGGTTAACTCCTTGGGTCAAAGAGGTCCGGGATGGACAACACCCCAACAAAAATGTCCCTCTCTCCCGCAAAAGAAACACCTTCTAGTCTTGCGGCCGCACCGCCGATTCCCTCCTACAAAATATGGTCCCTCCCAACTGCATGGGTTCCTCAGAACAGACCAGGGAACCCAGTATAAGGGACTTTAGTAGTAGGTGGAGTCATCATGGGGGGCGGAGTTACCTCGCGTCTTCCCCGAAGTTCGTCTATCAATGCAAATAGCGAGGGCCATAGCAGCCTCCAGTGATGGAGGAGTTTTAACTGGCCAAAACATTTTTTAAAATTTTCAGAAAAAAAATTCCCCAAAATGGCCCCCTAAGAGGGGTCATTCCACTGGATCTTTTTCCCAAAACTAGGGAAAATTTAGAAAAATTTTTCCTCCGCTGGCATTTTCCTTCCTTAAATTTTCGTAACTTTTTTTTACCCCAAGGGAAATCGCCCCGGTTTAAAATTTCAGCCCCCGGGCAAAAAAAAACGATCCCCGACGGGGGAAAAACGGGGGGAGCCTGGGGGAATAGAAACGCCCAAGATTAAAAGGGCCCCCTTTAAAAGCGAGAAAAACAATTCCCCAACCCCCCTGCTCTTCACTCCCAGATGCCAAAGGGGGCGCCAAAAAGTAAAAATTTCATGCCTCCCGGAAAGTAAAAAATTTGTCCCCCCACCAGTAAAACCGCCCGGGGGAGCAACCTATTTTAGATCGGGGTTGCTGGGAGGGAAAAAACCCCTTGGCTTAATGTCTGAAAATTTCCCCGGGGCAACCCCTGAAAATTTCCGGGGGCCGCTGGGCAAAAGGGGTTCCATAAAGTTTGGGAAAATTTTTTTGTTGGGGGGGAAAATGTCCGTGTTACGATATAAATATGAAAATTTTTGTAATTATACAAAAAGGGAAAAAAATTTTAAACATGCAAAAATTTATTTTAACATGGATTTACCGCCCCAAAGGCCACTGGCCAAAAGGAATTTTCCTTATACGCTGTCTCCGGCTAGAGGGTGAGGGGGCAAGCTCCCCCCAACGGGGGGCCAATTTTAACCCCCAACCGGGGGGGGATTTTTTAAAGGACAGAGGTCCCCCCCACCAGAAAAAACCCCCGTCCCCCAAAAAAATTTCCCCCCCAACTGTATTCTAGTCCAAAAAGGGCCCCGAATACCCCCAAAGGGGAAATTTAAAGGAAAGGGGGTAATGAACAAAAAAATAAAAAGAAAGAGAAGGAATAAAGAAAATTTTAAATTTTTCATACAACACCACACCCAGTAGGAAAAAACCAAGGTCCAGAGATTTAACTTAAGTAAAAGGGTTAAAAACCCTAATGAACCTTAGCTTAAATATTCTCAAAAAACCATAGTCGCTAAAAATACATGAAGCTTTCACCGGCACCCCAACCCCCCAACTGGCGGGGAAATAAAGGAAACAAATTTTAAAACCCCTTTTCCAAACACCGGGGGAGGTTTAACCTTGTCTTAGCAAAGACTAGGTAAAAAAAACTCTTTTTATTCCCCAAAAACAAAAAAAACAGCAGCTCACCCCTTTGAGAAGTCAAAATGGCAATCGCGACGACCCTTGTGGGGGATGCACCCATGACATTACTCTTAGATTTTTGGGGTCATTTTGGGACAAACGCACCTGCCCCAACAAGAGGCATAAAACCCCCCGGGGAAGGGAGAGAAACACAGGTGCCTTTTTGAACAGGGGCAGAAAAATCTCACTTAATTCCTAAATGCAGAAAACGGGGCCCTGTAGGGTTTTCGATTTTGATACTGCAAATTCAGGGGTCGGCCGGGGATTACTGTATCGGGCTTTCGATTTTCCAGTAACCCAAATTTTTTTCCTATCGGATACCGGGGAAGGGATTGTCACTGTCAAAAGCAGTGCCGTCGGTCGGGTTGTTACTGCAGTGTCCGTCGGTCGGGGGTTTTTAGGAAGAGGCACTTACCCGGGAAAAAACTCCCCGGGGGGGCCCCCTCCTGGGGGTGCTTATGGGGCCCCATTTTTTTTCTCCCTGGGGTAAAAAGCAGTTTTTCGCGGGTTTTAATGCATTGGGGTGCAGGGGGAACCCGGCCGGTTTTAAAACCGTCGATTACCCCACCCCCGGGGGAACAGGGGAAACAGCGGGGGTTTTGCCGGGATAAAGGCCTTTTCCCTTTATTTTGATTTACAAAGCTGGATCGTCGTGGGGCAAATCGTTTTTATGGACTGGGTCGGGCGGGTGGTATACCCCCTGTTTTTTTCTTTCTTTTTTTTTAGGAATCGATGGGTCGAGATAGACTGAATAAAATAATGGGGAAAAGTGGTGGGATTAAATTAAAAAAATTTTTTATGAACTTTTTCCCTCCCGGGGGCTCAAAAATTTAACTATTTACATACAGGGGGCCCCGTTTTCCCCTTTTTTATAATTTTTTGGCAGGGGGGGGTTCCCGGGGCCACCTGGTACCTTTTGATGCTCCAAACACCGAGACACCAAGGGCCACCCGGGCCTGATACGTCGTGGCCGTACAGTCAAACTGACCCCCTGGTCTGTTGGGCCACCTCTTCATCTCCCTCCGGGGCTGGACCTCTTTCCGGGCTGAAAAGAACCCCAGGGCCTAAAGGCGACGGGGGACGGGCCCGCTATATTTCATGTCCAATCTGGGGTGCTAGGAGACCACTGAGGGAGGCTGGGGAGATTTTTTGGGGGGGGGTGGGCAATTGTGCAAGGGGTGGGTTGGGGGGCTGAAGGGTCCAGGGGCTCACGGTTTCCTGACACTCTTTTGGGGGTAGGGGCCCCCTGGTAACTTTAGGGCGTACCCCCCATTGTAACCCCATTCGGGTGTAAGTAACCCCAATCTCCTGGGGAAAATCCCTCCCCGGGGGTTTCCCCTGGGGGTATCTCCACGCCCGGGGGGCACAAAGACTTCTAAATAAAGCCACCCGGAAAAAAGCCCCCAACCCTTTTAACTTAAAGCCCCTATGCACCCTTACCCGCGGCTCCCACGGGTTCCTTTCTTTTCCACCGGTCCTTACTGCCCGGCCCCCTCCGGGGGGTTCGAAGGGTTTTTGGGGTTCTCGCTGCTCCTTTGTCGCTCTGTTTCCCCCCCCCCCAAAACTCTCCACTTTTCCCCCCTGGGGGGGTTGTTTTTTCTCCTCCATAAAGCGTTTCCCATGTCTCCCCATCAAAATAAACTTACGCCCCCCGGGTTTTTGCGGCATTTCCCGGCGCCCCCCAGTCCGGGGGGGCCCCTTCCCCTTGGGGGAAGCACCGCCCGGGAAAACGGGACAGTCGGGGGCCCCCCGGTACAAACAGGTAAAACCTGGTCCCTGGCGTCCTCCTCCATGGGGACAATTTTGCTTTTTTGTCTCAGCGAGGGGGGGCAGACGCGGAGGGGGTTGGCCGGTGCAGATTTTTTCGGGGGGGGTTTTGCCTCCCCGCGACAACAAAAACCCCGGATCACATTGAAGGGGGCGGGGATGCCCGCAGGGACTCCTCACTGGGAAGGGGGTGCCTCCCCCCCGGGTACAACACTTCGGTAAGAGGGATTGGCGCCGTTTCCAATTTTTTTTTTTGGGGGAACCCCCGGGGTTCCATCCTGGCCCCTTTCCCCCCGGGTTTTCCCGGGCCCCGGCCCCCTTTTTTGGGTATCCCCACTTCTTGCAGCGTGGAGGGTTTCCGGGCCCGGGTCCCAAAAGGGGGTTCCCTTTGGGGATGGGTGCTTCCGTGGGGGGGAAAAAAAAGCTTTTGACTGCCCATCCTTCACAATTCTGTCGTGTCCATTACCATCTCTGCCAAATCACATGGTCATTAGCATTGGAGGGGCCCCCTTTTTTTAGTATGGGGGGGACCCCTTTTGGGTTGTTTCCGCACACTGAGGGGGGTTGGGGGGGGGGGAACGAAGAGCGGGGGGCACGTTTAATTTTTCGTACCTTTAGAGTGGTCCCATTTTTTTTGCGGGCCCCTGAGTGAGTGTTTCACCCGAAAGCAGCCCTTTTCTTCCCCATGCCTGTCGACCAGAATCGGGGAAAAAAAGGCAAATACATTCTCTGTGATTTTAGCAATTCCCAAGACAAAACCTTCAAATTTCGGGGGCCGGGGCTCGTTTATAGCGGCCCCGAATTGTTTGTGAGCCCAAGTTGAGCGACAGAGCCAGGGGTTTTTTTGGGGACTCGGAAACCCAGCCGTGGGCTTTTGGGGTTGCCCCCCTTTACCCGGAAAATTTTAAACAGAGTTATTTTACTTGTAAAGTGTATAAACATTAAAAAATTTTGTATATATATTCAAAAAGCATGTAATATATTTTTTAATTTAATTTTTCTATGTTGTATTTTGTTTTTACAACGAAAAAGGGGTTTTTTTGTTGCGATATTTTGTTCCATAAAATTTTCCCTGGGGCTTCCGGTATCGGAATCGGATTCGACGATTTTTATGATTTCGGCGATACCAATTTGCCCCATATTTTTAGATTCGGCTATCTTTAACACTACCAGGGGGGGCCCAAATTTCCCCCATCGGAACCCCTTTTTTGGTCAGTGTCAAAGGTTTAAAAAAATACCAGAGAAAAATTTTTAATAAATTTACTAAAAATTGGCAAAACCCAAAAAATTTAAGAAGGGCCCTTAATGAAGTAGGGGTTTAACACAAAACACAGAGGTTGAAAACCCCTTTTTTTGGGTCCTTTACATAAAAAAGGGGACAAATGAATCCCAAAAAGAGACCTTCTGTCGCCAAAAAACCTTTGATCCCTTCAATACAGAGGGATTTTTTCAAAATTTGGGAAAACAGTCAACAGTTTTACTGAGAGTCCCAGTCGTTGGAAAAAATCAAGATATCATCCAAAAAACAACAGAAATTTATCCACAAAAAACCCAAAAAAAATATTCATAAAAAGGTTTTGGAAAACGGAAGGAGCAAATTTGTGGTCCAAAAGGAAAAACTTTGGTATCAAAATTTTCCCTTGGGGTATTAAACCCCCTTTTTTATTCATCCCCGGCTTAATGCAAAAAAGGTTATTCTCTGGGGTAAACGGGGAAAAAAACTAGCATTTTCACTCTGGAAAACGGGGGAAACCCAAAAGGGAAAGGGGTATTGATATTTTACATTTATCTTATTCGGGGGGCGGGAAAAAAAAACATGGCCTCAATGAAACCCTTTTTTTGGGGCCCCAAAAAAAAAAAACCCGGCCAGGGGGGAAAAAGGGGGTGGTTGATATGACCTTCCCCAATGACTTTTTGTTTAAGATGAAATAGCATCGTTTTCAGGTACAATAAATTTAAAAAAAGGGACTTTTTAAAAATTTTCCACCAGGCACAAATTTTAATAGGCATGTTTCCCGTGGGGGGCAAGGATGCAGGGTTTTTTTCACAAAAAAAACATCAAAAAATCTCAAAAAGTGGGGGCATCCTGGCTGGGGGGGGGCTTTAAAAAACAGGAGTGTCATATTAACACTTTTGGGAACCCCCCCTTTGGCAAAAACCAGTTTCCAATCCAAAAAAGGATTGATCGAAACCCCAAGGGGGAAAACCCCCGACAAAAAAGTCATGGATTATGCAACCCCCAAAAATTTTTTCAACTCTCTGATGATCGGGGTTAACCCTCATTTCCCTGAGTGAAAACGGGGGGTTTTTTCTTCCCCAAAAGGGGGGAAACAATCCCCCGAAAGGGGTTAATTTCCGGGGGTTCAGGGGGAAACCCCAAACAAGTTTGGCAAAGTAAAACCCTAGGTTAATCTGCCCCCAAATCAAAAAAAGTTGGAAAGAAAATGTGGACAGGGAGCAAATTGGGTAACATCAAAAAAATTTTTTGTTGAACACTCCCCCCAAACACTAGAGTACAAAAACGTCTTCCCCGTTAGGGCAGACGGGAAAGAAATGGGGGCGTCACCCATTTAAAAACATAACCATTCGCTTCCCTTTTTATACCGAGCCCCAAAAGTCACTCCAAAAACATGCAGGGGGTCGGACGGCTACAAGGCAACACTTCTACTCTTTACCTCGGGGCTCACCAAAGTTTTCCCAATTTAAATACCCAGAGCATAAAATCATTGGGGCCCGGGGGGAAAAGGGGGAAATCCCCCCAAAAAATTTTCCTTTCATTCTCTGATACCATTTTCCAAAAAAGGCCCCCCCAAAAAGGCTCTTTTTTTCCCCATTTGGTCGGATTCCCAAAAATTTTGGGAATTTCGGGAAAGTAAAACTCAGCTTTTTAAAACCCTATTTAATCCCAACAAGGCTTTTCAGCTTGTCAGTGAATTGGGTTAAACGTACAAAAACCCCCCGAGCTGAAAAAAAATTAATATCATTAAAAACATCCCGGGTTTGTCAAAAAAAAAAAACCCCAATCCGGGGGGTCCCCGCGGGGGGAGAAGTTTGAAAATTTTTAAACCTCCCTGTGCGCCCTCCCCGGGACTTAGGCTTTAAGGAAAAAAACAATACATTTAAATTTTAAAAAATTTTCAAAATTTAGCCCGACCCCGCAAAAACAAATCGGGATGGGAACCCCCGGGTTTTTACAACCCAACCTAGCAAAATTTTTTTGCAATCCCTCCAAAACCTCGGGGGGAAGTGATCCCCCGGGTTTCAAAATGTGCAAACTCCATTGAGAGAAAAAAAAAAAAAAAATCCCCTTCGCCCCAGAGAAAAAGGGAAAATATGGAACAAACGGGAAAAAAAAAATCTCGGGAAAATTTTAAATTTTTTTTTTCTTTCCACATTTTTTTCCCCTTTTTTGACTCCCATATAATTTTTTTTTTGGGGCCCGGGGGGTTTACGTTATGTTAGGTACCCTAAAGGGGCGGAAAACAACAGCCGGGCAGCCAACACCGGGGGGTTTTGGGTAATAATGGTTTGCAGTTGCTAAAAAACCCCCCAAAAAACACAGGCCCCCGTGGGTTTCCTCTTGATCCAGCCCCCCCTCGTCACAGCTAAAAACACCCCAAAAGGGAAAAAGATAAAAGCTATCTGCCCCAGAGAGATCCCCAAAAAAAAGGGGGAAACCCCCCAAAAATTTAATGGGGGGTTAGACAAGAGAAAGCACAACAGACAAAAAATAGAAAAAAAACGCGGGGGGCCACAAGTGAAAAAATAGGTGGACAGGAGAATTATTTTTCAAAAAACCCCAAAAAAACCCCCTAAAAAAATCCACAATTTGTTTACAAAAATACTGAGACCCCACATCTCCCCAAATTTTTAAAAATCAATTCAGTGTAAAAAAAAACCCAACCCGCCCGCGGAAAAAGCGGGGAAAAACAAATAAAAAAACAACAGTGTAAAGACAAACTGTGAGGGAAAGGGCCCCCCGGGGGGGCCCCCCTTTTTTCCCCTCCAAATGTAAAAAAAAAATATGCAAATAGCAAGACAAAAAGAAAAGCAAAAATATTTTTTCTGAAAGCAGCAGACGCAGACAAACCAGCAAATTTCCCCAAAAGAACCCCGGAACCACATTGAGATAAAAAAAATTGATCACCGGGGGGACCATATGGGAGGGGGAATCCCTTATATCAGTCCCCCCAGTGATCCCCCAAAATTCCCCTTTTCCCCCCTGGAGGTTCAGTACTGTCTTAAACCCCCGGGGGGGCCTTGACTTTCACAAAGAAAAAGGGTTAGGGTTAGGGGGTTTGGGTTAGATTAAAGGGTTTTTTGGGGTTTGGGGGTTTGGGGGTGAAATTTTTTGTTTCCATATTTTTGGGACATCAGGGGGGCTCCCAAAAACCACGTGGGGGGTTTTTAAAATTTAAATGGCGCTCCCCCCCTTTCCCAGCCTGCCTCCCCAAACGTGGTTTCCCCAAAAAAATTTGGGGGATCACGCACTAGGAAAAAAATTTTTCAACAACTTTTGGGGTTTTAAATTTTTCCCCGTTATCCTTTTGGGGAAAAAAAAAAAAAAAGCGGGTAAAAAAAACCCTTTTTTTTTAAAAAATGTTTTTTTTTTTTAAAGGCTCTTTCTGTAAGCACTTTTGGGGTTCCCAAAAAAAATCCCCACACATCTGATAATTCCTTAAGGGGTTAGTTTCCCAAAAAGGGGTACTTTTGGGATATTACTGTTTGGCAAGGGTGTTACGTCGTCGTTGGATTCGTGGTTATGTTTTCCCGCTCGGGGCCCCCTTTTGAATACGAAGTCCAAAGGGTCCTAGATTTTCCCGTTTTTTTTGGGGGGTCCGGCCCGTACGGGGGATTGGAAGGGCTATGGCCCAGGGAAAGGGCCCGGGTCCTGCCAGTAACCCCTGCCAAAAGGGGGTTTTTTTTAGGGGTTTCCTTTTCCTTCACCCCAAAAAACCCGGGGTTTTTTTGGGGCCCGTTTCCCCTTAGGGGGAGGGGTCTGTCACGTCGTGTTGGTTCAGTGGGGGTGTTCCAGCCCGGGGCCCCCTGGGGGTCCCGGGGTCCTTCGCTGGGGGGGTCCATGATGGAACGGTTCCCATATGGTTCCGCCCCTTTTTACCGGCCTTGCCCTGCGCTTCCCCTTTTTCGCCCTTTTGGGGGGGTGTTGGCGAAGGAAGGGGGGGCCCGGGGCAGGCTCTTTTGGGGTAGGCTTGCTTTCTGAAAAAGGTAAAATGGTTGGTGTAGTATGGGATCCTTGGGCCCGGTTCGGGAGGGGTCCAGAGAGGTCATAAACTGTAGCCTGTGAGAGGTCCCTGCCCTTAAAAAGTTTTTGGGCATGGCGGGGGCCGCCAGATATGTTTTTGGGTTTTCCCCTGTTGTTTGTTTTGCTATTTTTTTTCTGCCTTTTCCTGATTTTTTCGTTTAGCCTGGGGATTTTGACTTTGCTGGGCCCCCCTGTTTTACTTTTTAAATTTTGCCTGAATTTTTTGCCTCTCTGCCTTTCTGATTTTTGTTTCCTTTGCTTCCCTCCTTTTTGACCCTTGGCTTCGACTACGCATTTGGCCGTTTTTATTCCCCGACGCCCTTTCATCCCGGTCCCCCCGCTTTGGAAAACCCCCCCCCGGGTTCGCAAAAACCAGACCCCCCCCCTTTGGGTTTAAAGGGGGCTCGAGGTTTCTCGGGGGCTGTCTTACCGCAGTTCAGCCTGCGGGGGAGCGCCCACATTTTAGGGGGCCCCTTAAAAAAAAGTTTTTATATATTTTTTGGGAAATTTTAAAAAAACTTTTTTAACCCTTTTCTGAATTTTTTATTCCTTCCTTCCTTTTTAGCTTTTTTTGGTTTTCAAAGCCCCCTTTTCCTGTTCATTGCCAGTCCTTGGAGATCATTTTCCCATCATTTTCCTACTAAAATGCCCCAAAATCACAGCTGGAAAACCTGGGGGAAAAAACCCTGGACGCAGTGCCTTACTGCCTGGACTCAGCACCGGGGGAGCTTTTGGGCCCCTCCCTCCCCAGGGGCCCAGGTATTCCCCGCTGATCCCGGCCCCAAAGTCCTTTACCTTTCTTTGTTTTTTCCCGAAAAATTTCTGTTGTTAGGGCTTATGTGGAATGGCTCAAAAAGGGAAAATTTCATGATTTCCTGGGGAAAAGAAATCTTGGTTTTTAACCACTGATGGTTAAGCGCCTTTAAAAAAACCACGCTATTAATGGCACCCTATCGTCCAGAATGGAGGGATTTTTGTCATAGGAAATATAAAAGGCCCCCGGGGGTCGTTACATGTGAAATGTTTCTTTTTTTGGTTACCCCATAATTTTCTCCATTTGTTTTTGGGTATGCCGGGGTTCGAAAACATGACCAGTCTTTTATGGATTTGGGGGGTTTTAATCGTGCGGGGGACCCGGTTTAGGATAATTGTATATGCTATCATTTAAACCCCAATTAAAATAAACCCCCCCCCTTTTTTTACCCCTTTCTTCAGAGATTTTGAGGATTTTTTCTGTATTGGTATCAGAAAAAATTCCCCCTCATAGAAAGTATATTCCCCCCTGATTTTTTAAAAACCCTTTTTCCCCCCCCAAGGGGAAATATTTACCCCCCTCTGGTCCAAAAGTCGGCCATGAAAACTACATAAAGACAGTTTGGGGAAAAAGGGTTTTAAATTGACTACCCCTCCCCCGGGGGGGGCCCGGGGTTTTTTTTTTGGGGGAAAAAAAAAGATGGTGGGTTTTCAGGTTGCATTGTTTTCCCGTAATTTAACCAATAAAGTGAAAAACAAGTACCCCTTTCCCCCTCTTTTCCCCGTTTTTTAAAACACTGTTGGGACCCCCCTTGGGTTTAAAACTAAACTTGACCTCGGGAAATAATTTGTCCGTTTAAAAAAGGGCGATGAGTGGGGGACCCTTAAAAAACACCCCCCGGCCACTTTGAGTATCTCGTAATCCCGTACGGGCAGTACTCCCACCTCGTGTTAAAATTTTGTAAACAAGTTTTTCAGAGATATTAGTGGTGTTTATGGGTCGTTTAAATTTTGGAAAGACACCCCCTTTCTTTCTGACTTGTGACGAAAAAACCAACACGTTGCTTTGTCCTCCAGAGACTCAGAGAGCATTCTTTTTTTCGCCAAAATCGGAAATGTGCTTCATGACACAGAAGATACGGGTTTTGGGGTTTTTTTTCGGCTAAAGGGTTTTTCATGGGTCCTTCTAAAATTAACCCTTGGAAAAGGTCAACCCCCCTCTCAAAGGGACTGCAGGATTTTTTTGGGGGTTTTTTTAAACCCCTTTTAAATTTATTAAAGGGGTTTTTTCCCAGGGTAGCCAAAAACCCTAAAGATTTGAATGGAAAAAGGGGGGTGGGTTTTAAAAAGGGAACCCCCAAAATTATTTCATTTTCTGCCCCTTTAAAAAATGTTTTTCCCTAACCCCAAAATTTTTGGGTTTTGCCCATTTTGGGCCGCCCCCTTTTTTTGTAGGGTAGATGCCTCTGAAGTTGGAGTCGGAGCAGTGCTTGCAAGGATGCTCCCCCCCCCTCAAAATTTTCCCTGTGCCTTCTTTTCCCCAAAATTCTCTTCCACGAGGGGAATTTTATTTTAGGAATGGGAATTGTTGAAAATTTAAAGGGGGCCCTTTTAAGGAATGGGGATTTTCCCGAAGGTGGAAAAAATAGATTAATGTAATTATGAAACAAAAACCCCCGTTTTTAATTTGGGGGGTCACAAAAAGAAAGAATTGCCAGGCAAGGTGGGCCCTTTTTCTTGTTGGGTTTTTTTTTTGATTTTCTTTTTGACCGGGTACAAAAATTTAAGGGGGGGGGGTCCCCCTTTTTTCGAATTTTTGCCCCTACAGGTCGAGGGGGCTCTGAACCACTCCAATTTTTGAAAGGGGGAATTTTTTATTTCGCTTTTCCCCGGGATCTTCGGGGGAAAAAAAAAAAGACCCCCAAAAAACCCCACCTGAATACTCTCCCCAAAAAAAAAAATTTTTTTGGGGGCCTTTCCCCCCTTCCCAATTTTTGGGGAAGGGGAAACACATGATTCCGTCTTTGCGGGGGTCCAGGCATCAAAAAAACCCAACTTGTAACTGGAAATTTTTTGGGGCCAACTGTAGAAAAAACTGAAGGGTTTTACTGGCCTGTGAAAATTGCTCGCTTAAAAATCCCATACTCTCCCTGCCGGGGGACCCCCGTCCCTTCCTGCCCTGAGGTCCTTGGCCCTTGCTAGGGGCTTTATTATGACTGCCACTTCAAAAGGGAAGAGTGTAGGGGGGGTGGTTAGTTTTCAGAAGCAGTGTCTTTTTGGTTCTCTGCCCGGGGGTTCCCAATTCCGAACCTGAGCAATTTTCTTTAAATCATTTGTTTCGATTGATGGATTCCTTGAATTTTTGTCTGTAGGGGCACCCAGTTTGTTTCAAAATTTTTGGGGGGCCTTCTGTAAACGAATTGGAATGGAATTGCCCTTTTTTCCTCTCCTATCCCCCCGAAACCAATGGTCAAACCGAACGCCCCAAAACCAAAAGCGTTTTTAGCAAATTACGTTGTTTTTCTCTGAGCATTTTTCCGTTTTGGGTGGAACAAAAAACCCCTAGCCGTTTCCATGAATAATCTCCCAAGAGTCCATCAGATGCCCCTTTCTACTTTAAAACAAGGGCCCCCCTACTTTTGGGTTTTCGTTTTTTTTAAGGATGTCAGATTTCCTGGGGTAGAAAGGCCCCTAGCCCATTTTTAAAAATATCTGGTCAAAGAAAACGTAAATTTGGAAAGGGGCTCAGACTAGCAGCTTCGTTTTTCTCTGATGACGCCCCCAAGGGCCCGGCCCCGGGATTGGGGGGAAAAAAAGTTTGGCTTTCAAAAGGAATATTAAACTCAAAGTGCCTTCCCCAAATAGGCCCCCGGGTTTATGGCCCCTATGAAATTATTGAGGGGATTAACCCAAAAAGCCTTTCGTTAAGCCCCCTTTCAATCTTTTAAAAAAGCCCAATGTTTTTTATAAGTCCTTCCAAAATTGTACCCCTCCCCCTTCATCCTGTCCTCCCCTTTTCCCTCGGTTTTGTTAGGGGGTTTTTTGAATACGAAAACCAAAGGACCTAGTTTTCCCCTTTTGTGGGGATCCGTAAAATTCGGTGCTTTGGGAAAAGGGCAGGGGCGGGGGAAAAGGGCCCCCGGGGGCCTGCCATAAAGTCCTCCCAAAAGGGGGTTTTATCGGGAAAATTTCCATCCCTTACCCCAAAAAACCCGGGGTTTTTGGGGGCCCCGTTTGGCCCCTCTTAGGGGGGAGGGGTACGTCCGTCGCCGTTGGTTAGTGGGGGTTCCCCTCGGGCCCCCTGGGGGGCGCCGGACTCCTTAGTGGGGGTGCGGGGATGGAGGGGGGGATCCTCATATGGTTCCGTCCTTTGCCCCGGGCCCCCTTTTTTCATGCGCTCGCCATTTTTTGTTTTGGGAAAATTTTGGGGGCCCCCGAAAAAGGGGTCCCTGCCAGGCATCTGGGGGGGTAGGTTTGCTTTCTGTAAGAGGGAGGGGGTTGGGGGTGTCATTCATGCATCACCTTTTGGCCTGGTTCTGGGGGCGGCCAGATGAGGCTCGACTATGCCCCGTGAGAGGAAACCTTGCCCTTTCAAATCCTTGGAGCCTGGTTGCGGGCCCGGGAAGGTAGGGTTTTGGGGTTTCCCCCCAGTGTGCTATTTTTTTTTTGCTTTGTATTTTGCCCTTTTTGCGTTTGGATTTCTGTTTGTTTTTCCCCCCCTCGATTTTCCCCCTTGTTTGCCCGCCTTTTTTGACTTTAACTTTACCTGAATTTCGGCCCCCTTCTCCCCCCCTCCCGATTTTGTCCTTGCTCCCCGGGGGTTTTTCCCCCCTTTTGGGACTTCTGACACGCTTTTTGGTCTCGCTTTTATTCCCTTCCTAGCACCCTTTTCCCTCCCCCGGTCCCTGCCCGGCATTCCCCCTGGGCTTCGCTGAAAATTCCAGATCCCTGTAGGGGAAAAAAAAGGTTTTTTGGGGGGTTTCTGGGGTCTGTTTCCTGAGTTCAGACCGCAGTGGGGGGAAACTCAAAAAGGGGTTTCCCTAAACAAAATGGCGTCTACCAATTCGCATTGAAAAAGTCAAACGGGCCCTTTCCCCTTTTCGACCCCAGAAAAACCCCCAAAAAAATGGTTTCCCCCCCCATATTGTATCGGTGTTTTTGGGAAATTGCACAAAAATTTTTTGGGTTTTTTTTTTTTTTTAACATTTGGGTAAAAAAAAAAAAAAAAAAATTGGTTCTGATTTAATTTTTTTCAAAAAAATTTTAAATGTTTTTTTCCCTTTCCCAAACTTTTCTTCATTCCCTTTTAAAACATTTAAAAAGGGGTTAAAAAACTTCTTAAATTTTGGGGGTTTTTGGGACCTTGGGGGTACAGTTTTTGAATGGGTCATTTTTTGGGGATTTTCTATCATTGACCCCCCAAAGTACTTTAAATGGGGGTTTGGGGCCCTTTTTAAAAAAAATGTGTTGTTAAAAATGAAAAAACCCTGGTAAAAATTTTCCCCCCAAACTTGTAAAAAAAAAAAAAAATTTTTGTTCCCAAATTTGTGCTGATTAAAGTAGACATTTGGGGGGAAATGTTATTTATTAAAAAATTTGTGTGATTATCTCTTGTTTAAAAAAAAAAAAAATTTTTTTACCTTTTTCGTTTTTTTATAACAAAAAGCAAGTCATATAATTTTTTTTTTACCCAAAAATTTAAGGGGACAGTATGTCCGAAAAAAATTCCCAAAAATTTGGGATTTTTTTTAAAGGTTCCGAGTTAAACCCCCTTAAAATGCGTGGTCAAATTGAAAAAAAATTCCCCCCCTCATTAAGCTTTCAAAATGGCTTGTCCTAAGGGGTTAATTTAAAAGGGGGGTTTTGGGGGTTTTTTTACTGTTTGTTTTAACACACAGTTTGAAATTTTACAAAGTGTATGCCGCCCTTTTTTTTTTTATGTAAATAATTTTGGGGGGTATTATTGATGCGATGGTTTTTTCATGGGGCCCTTTTTAAGGCCTGTGTTTTTACACTTGGTGGGTTTTAAATTTCTAATTTTAAGGGGGTTTTTCGGGGGGTGGTTTTTTTATTTTCAATTTAAAATTTTTTTGTTTAAAAATTCAATGAAACCGGAATTTGTATGCTTCTTTTTTTTTGTGTATTCCATCAGTTTTAAACTACCCGATCCCCTCATTTTAAAAAACCCACCTTTGACCCACTCTGTGCCCTCCCCATCCCCCCTTTATCAATTCTCCTTATGCCACAAAATTTCGGAAATTTCCTTTTTTAACGTTTTTCCCACCTTCCCCCTTTTTCTCTTTTTTTGCTTTTAAAAATTTATTTTTGGGATCCCCCCCATTCCCCTAAACTTCCCGGGACAAAGGGTTCCCCCAAAGGCCCCACTAACTGCCAAAAAAAAGCCAAAGGAGTTTGCCCCCCTCCTTTTTTGGGGCCTTGCAGTCTTTGAACAGGGGGCCATTCCCCCTTACTCAGACTTCTGATTGGTTAAACATTACAGATTTTGGTGTTTGTTTGGGGCTGAGGAGGCGGGAAAGCAGAAAACCCCCAAAGGGGACCCCAAAACCCCCCAAAAGGGTTTTAAAACTTTTAAAGGTTGAAACCCCCAAAAAATAACCGCACAATAGAAGAGGGGGAGTTCCTACATCCCCCAGATACCCGTCACAGCCGGGGAGATTAGCTATCCTAAAGAGGGAAAAAGAGGAAAGTTAACTGCCCCAGGAAAACCCCAAAAGAATAGGAAGCCCCAAACTATAAACGCGGTTGGGACAAGATGAAAACACAAACCAAAACAAAAATAGTTTGAGCAAACGCGGGGGCCCAAACTGTCTAGATAGGACCACAGGAGAGAATACTGTCTAAACCCCCAAAAAAACCCCCGGGGGGAAAAAACCCCTCGCCCCCAAAATTTTGGGAACCCCCAGGGTCTCGCCACCTATATCAGATTCTGGTTGGACACGTAGTACCCAGAAAAAAAAATTTTTACAAGAACTGAGAATAAAAAAATAAAAAAAAAAAAGGGGAGCCAGCCAACCCCCCCCAAAAAAGGGGGCCCAGAATCAAAAAGCTACCCAAAAAAAAAGAAAAAATCAAACCACAGTAAAAAAAAAAGAAAGGATTTATTTTAAAAGCAACAGGGGGACAGCAAAAACAAGCTGAATTCAACCCCCCCCAGGAAGAACAATTGATCCCGGCAAGGGGCCATGGGAGGTCCTCACTTTATAGGCTTTTTCCACCCCTGATAACCAACGTCATTGCAGGGGGGGGGATTTTTTTGGGGTTTAACATAGCTTCAAAACCCCCGCAATCACCAGGGGGTTCACTCCCAAGTGTCTCAAAATTTTACAAACTTGGGCCCCTTTGTTGGAAACTCCCCTTACCTAACGGCGGAAACGTGTTTTCCCCCCTCAACACCCCCTCCCCATCTCGCCCCTAGTTCGGTATCCACCAAGATTTGTTGTAGGACCGGGGGCTATGCATAGGGGCAAAACTCACGGCTCCCTCCCCTTAAAGGGGCCCCCCCATTAAAAACCCCCGCTATTCCCCCAAAAAAAAAGCTGGGGCACCCCCTTTTAAAAGGGTTCTCCAATAGGGGGGCCTGAGCAGTTTTTTGTTTGCTTTGAATCTTGGGTTTTTTGGGTTTTCCCCCCCTCGTTTGTTGGCTTGTTACCCTGACCATCGTCTTACCTTCTTTCCCCTGCTTTTACTGTCTGTGCTTTTTTCCAAACGTGGTTTCCCGTTCGCACCTTGCCACGCCCTCTGTCTAATTTCCCGGGCCAGCCGCCCTGCCAAATGCTTTTTTGTTTTCCCCCGCGTTTTCCCCCCCCCACCCCGGGGTTCCCGAGTCCCTACAGGCCGCTGCATTTTTCATCCCCCCTTGGGGGGCCCCCGCAGCTTACCCGCTTTGGGGTCAACTGCTATATTTTGTAGGGCAGCCAAAGGAGTAGACCTGGGGGGCCACTTCCTTTTTTCTCCTTTTCGCAAATTTTCACCTGTGCCACTTTCGGGAGGGGGAATTTTGGGAGGCCCCCCAGTTACGCCCCTTCCGACTTTTGAGAAAAAAAATTTCCCCCCCCCCTTTCCCCCACGAATCCCTCCTGGGGGCTGTAGTGTTAAAAAGGGGGGTTTGGTCCCTGCTATTTTTAAATTTTACTTTTTTGCAATTTAGAATTTTTTTGGGGTTCCTTAATTTTTGAAGGTAGGGCTCCTGTTTTTGGGCTT
This sequence comes from Oophaga sylvatica, assembly GCA_033576555.1. Classification (NCBI taxonomy): domain Eukaryota; kingdom Metazoa; phylum Chordata; class Amphibia; order Anura; family Dendrobatidae; genus Oophaga; species Oophaga sylvatica. The sequence goes on from JARQOD010000004.1 coordinate 123,783,515, forward strand.
CTTCAATGTGTAGCCTGACAGTAGGCCCCCAAAGACGTCGGCCTCCCTTTTTGGACTAATACCCGTGTTACTATCCTTTTAAAATTTTTTGACAATGGTATCTACAAAACGATATTGGCCACCGGTTTTGGCTCGCAAAAAAAACAGGTAGAGGTGTTGTATGTGGGATCAGGGCCCCAGCAAAGGGAAAGGGGCCCTACATTTTCCCTCACCGGCCTTTTGTTTTCTGTGAGTTTTAATAAAAAATGAAAAAAATTTTCCCCGGGCGCCAATATTCTCCCCCGGTGTTGCTGCAGTTATGCAAAATTTTTAAATGTGGGGAAATTTTAGACCATTTTTGGGTCTTTCCCCCATTTGTGCTTTTGGCAGTTTTTGGGGGGCCCAAAAAAGGTTTTTTTGCATGTTTGTTTTTGCCCCCCCTTGCGTGGGGTTTTGGGGTTGGGCCCCTTTTTTTTTTTGGGGGAAATTTGAAAAATTTAAAAACCCGGGGAATATTGAAAAAATTTTTCGAATTTAAAACGAACAGAAATAATCCGAACAGAACACTAAAAAATTTTGCTCATCTCTAATAGTAACCACATCCCCCAAAGTTGGGGTCTAAAAAATTGGGTTTTTGTTAACTTTATTTTTCTGTTTTTTTCACAGTTTTTCCGCATTTTTATTTTTTTTAAGCCCAGATGGCACATGAGTTTTTAATTTTTTAAAAAATTTTTTAAAGGGGCAGCATAATATGAAGGGAAAGGGGAAAAAAAAAAGGGGTTTTACAAAAAAAATATTTGAAAAAAAAGGGGATTATTAAGAAAAAGGACTATGTCTGGTGGTATGGTTGGGGGATATAATTTTAGAACGATTTAAAAACCAAAGGGGGTTTTAAATTTTCGGGGGTTTTTCCATTTTCCCATTGATGACACTAGCTTTAGGGTGTGGGGGAAAAGGGTGCTAATAAATTTCAAAGGGGACAAAAAGTTACCAAGGAGATGAACCCCCAAATCATTTGGGGAAAAGGAAATTGAAATAGAAAACCCTGCAGCCCCCCAAAAAAATGAATGTCAGGAGAGGTCTAAAGAAATTTTTAATGAGATTGAGGGGAGCACCAAAAAGAAATTGGGAAATCCGGGCAACTAAACAAAAGTTGTTTTTGGGGTTTTTAAAAGAAAACCCCCAAAATAAACGTTAAGGGGAAAAAACCCCAAATTTAAATGACGCGCCCTTTATAAAATTTTGTAACCTCACGATCCCTTTCAGATTTTTAAATCTACTAATTTTTTGAGGATCCCATTTCGGAAAAGGGGAACGACCCCAAAAAGAAAAAGGGGTGGGGGGAAAACTAAATCTCCCAAAAGACGATAACCTAGACAAAATAAAAAAAGGGGCCAGTTAAAAAGGGCCCAGATCCCAAAAACCCCGGGGAGGGTTAAGGTAATAAAATTAAAAAAGTCAATCCTTTCTGTGGGGCGCATTTTTTAAAACAGTTATGCTAAAAAGTTTACATATCCAGGCAAATTTCGCTTTCTTGGTCTTTTTTTTCGGGGAATAAAAACACCAAAACTTTTTTTTCCACTCATGGTGGGGGTTTTGGGGTGAAGCCATTATTGTAAAACTACTGGTTTTCTTTTTTTAAAAATCAAAATTTAAACCCCCAAAACTTTCCAAATGACCCTGATAAAAAGTTTGCATCAAAAGTTACAACCCTTTTTAATACCATTTTTTAATCCCTTAAAACAATGACAGCTTGAAGTTTTTTGTGGTAGATGTAAATTTGAAGTTCCCTTTTTTTCTTAGAGGGGAAAGCTGCCCCTCTTCTGGAAAAAAGCCCCCCTTTTGGGTTGGCATTCCGATATTTGAAATTTAGGGGGAGGGCCCCAAATTTTGGCTGTATGGGAAATTTCCCGATTCCGAGTTCGATTTTTCGTCAATGGAAAATCCCGGAAAACGGATTTTTCACTGTCACTGCAGTGTCCGTTTCGGGTTTTTCGGGGTCAGGGGGCTTTTCCCGGGAGAAGATCTCCGGCGGTCATTTCCCGGGTGCTTAATGGCCCCCCTCCCTTTCCCCCGGTCACATGCGGGTATCCGCGTAACTGCGTGATGGGGTAACGCGGCGTAAAGCATTCCCCAATGACGTCCCCCCGGGGGGGAAAAAAGGAATCAGCTGTGCTGGGCCGATGACGGGGTTGCCTGTCATTGCGAGTAGCGACCCGGATCGTCGTGGGACAATTTTTCTTTTGGACTGCGGGGGCGGTGGTAACGTTGGTTTTTTTTTTTTTTTTTTTTTACGGAGATCGATGGCGTCGAGGAATGAAGATTTAAAAAAAAAAATGAAAACTGTGTTTCTTTTTTTTTTATTAAAAATTTTTTTTTTCTGTGTTTTTTTTTTTTAAAAATTTTATAATTTTGGGGGATTAAAAAGGGGATCGGTGTCTTATTGACCCCTTTTATTATTAACTGGGTTATTGCACCCCCCAATCAACGGTGACATTAACCCCTTTTTCCCCCCCTTTCACCCCCTACGGAAGGGGGGGAAAAACCGGGGGGGAAATGCCACAATTGGGGCCCCTTTTTTATGCGCCCAAGTGGGGCTGCTGTGCCTGGTAATTTTAGGTGTTGAGGGCCCAAAAACCCCCCGGGGCCCTTTACATCTTTTAAAAACCAGGCCCCCCGCAGTCTGCATTTTTACCCTTTGGTGGTTAAAAAAAAGGGGGGGCCCCACCCGTTTTTTTTTCGAGGGGCCCCATTTTTTTTTAACCCGCCAAGCTACAGACTGCTGTCCCCCTATTATCAGGTTGCCCAAGGGGCCATGGGGGTTGGATCCTTACCCCGCCCTGAAAAAAACCCCCCCTCACTCTGCTTTTTCGGGTGGTTTAAAAAAAAAAGGGGGGGCCCCCCGCTAATTTTTTTCGGGGGGTCCCTTTTTGTTAAACAGCCAAGATTGGAAAGCCCGTGGCCTGGTTTTATCACTGGGGGGGTCCATGGGGTCTTGGCTCTTAACAGCCTGAAAAAAAAAGGCCCCAGCTGTCTGCTTCATCTGGCTGGTTAACCAAAAATTTGGGGGGCCCCCCCCTTTTTTTTTTTTAAAGGGGCCCCCCTTTTTTTTTAATCAAATTTCTCTGAGTACTGTGGTGTCCCCCCCCTTTACCCGAAAAAAAGTGGAAAGAAAAAAATTAAGCCCTTTTTCCCCTTTTCCTGTCGCCAGGAGGGGGAAATCATTCATTTGGGGGTTTAAAGTGGGCTGCCCCGCTTTTTCGCCGGTCCCCCGAAAAAATATTAAAACCCCTTTTTGAAGGGGGTTAACCGGGGGCTGACGGGCATCGGTTGGTAAGAATAATTTTGTTTTTTATTTTATTTTTATTTCGGAAAGGGTTTTTTTTAGGGGAAAAAAATTTTGGGGCAAAAAGGTGATTTTTTCATTTAAAATTCTTTTTTTTAAAAAAGTGTTGTTTGTTTTTTTTATAAAATTTTGGTTAATTTTGATAGTTTCTTTTTTTGATTTTAATTATTAACCTGGTTTAAAGGACCTTTAATTGCAAAAGGGCATTTTAACCCCCCTTTTTAACCCATTCGCCCCCCGCTAAAGGGGGAATGGGAATAGACGGGGGAAATGCGAAAGGGGAAAACTAAAATTTTTATTTGCCCTTTCTGGGGGGTTTTGGGGGAATTTTTTGGGGGGGGGGGCCAAAAAAAAATTCCCCTCCTGGGGGGTTTTTTCTCCCCCCCCCCCTGGCTTTTTTTGTTGGTTGCGAAAATTTGGGGGGGAAACCCACGCTTTTTTTTTAGCAATTTTACACCCCATAAATTAAAAAATGTATTGATTTGTGACAATTTTAAATTTTTATATTTTTATTTTTTTTTTAAGTTTAAAACCTTCTTAAAAATTTTAAAAACCGCTAATTCAATTGGGCCCCTTTTGTGAAAAAGCAAACCCGACATGAAATTTACAAATTGGTGTAAAGGGGTTTCCCCTGTCCCCTTTTTTTTGTTTTCACAAACCCAAAAAATTTAGCTAAAGGTGCAAAATTTCACACCGTAGGGGTTAATTAAAGGGGAAATTTGTAAAAAAAAGTCCCCCTTTTTTTTTTTAAAACCCTTTTAAATTAAAAAACCCCAAAAGGGGGGGAAAATTTTTAACATTGGGCTGATTTTTAAATTTTTTTGAAAACATTTGAAAAAGGCTGAAAAACCCGGTTAACCCAGTCCCCCAAGGGGTCATTTCTGGGGTGCTTTGTTTTTTTCCAAGCCGGGTTTACCCCCCCAATTGAAACAGAGGATATTTTTTTTTTAAAAAAATATAAAAAAATAAAAAATGATAAATTTTTATTCCAATGAAAAGGTTTTATAATTTTTTTTTTATTGGGTAATTTTGTTTTAAAAGGGAGAATGGGTTTTTTTTGTTCCCTTTTTTTGTTCCATGACTTTCATTTTGGGGGTTCCCGGGATCGGAAAAAGGGATC
>JARQOD010000004.1:123788059-123862933 GCA_033576555.1 Oophaga sylvatica
TAGGGTTTTCGGGTTGCAAAAAGTAATTCCCCGCCCTTTCCATTTAGTCAGCTCGTGGCCCACATTTGCTCAGTCAATTTTCTGCCTTGTTTGTATTTTCATCTTGTCAAACCCAACTTATTTGTTTGGGGCCCCCTATTTTTTTTGGGGGTCTGCCGGGGCAGATAGCTTTCATCTTTCTGCCTTTGTTGTTATCTCTCACTGTGAAAAAGGCGTCTAGGATCAACGTGGGGGAATGCTCCCCGGTACCTCTAATTGTGTCGTTGTTTGGGAATCTGAAACCCCTCATTTTCCAAAATCTCAGGTGTTGGGTCCCCCTGGTTATTCCTGCCCTCCTCACTCCGAAACATAACAGTTTCCCGGCCATAACAGAAAATTTAGGGTACTCCAAAAGGGGAAAAAAATGTGGGGAAAAGAAAAAATTTGCAGAGTTGTCAGAGATTTTTTTTTTTTTTTTCTGCTGTTGCATTTTTTTCCCCTCTTTTTCTTGGGTGCGAGGGGGTTTTTTTTTTTTTTGCTCAATGGATTTTTGCACATTGTCGGGCCCGTGTGGATCAGCTTGCCACTGGGTTCGGGGTTTTGCACCTACTTGCTGTTTTGGGGTTGTGGAACCTAGGTTTTTCCCATGCCAATTTGTTTTGGGGGATCGGGCTAAATTTTCTGAATTCAAAAATCTGAAAGTTTTTTTGCCTTAAGGGCCTAAGCCCCGGAAACGCAGCTAGCGGTTCAAATTGTCATCTCTCCCCCCCTGGGCCCCAGCGATCTTCAGGATTGGGTTTTTTTTCCTGACACTGGGGACCCTTTTTTGAATGATATTGAGCTTTTTTTTTGGTCTGGGTTATTGTCATGAACCTAAGTCACTGATAAGTAAAAAAAACCTTTTGGGTTTTAAAATCGGGGTCTTGAAGACCCTGAGTTTTTACTGTCAAAAATTTCCCCAAAAGTGGGCGTCCGACCAATTGGAAGATGATGCTTTGGCAGCCCTTTTTCGGAAGGGGCTGTCAAGAAGTAAAAGGATGTTAGGTGGGATTTCCCTGCTCCCTCTGGTCTCAATGATTCTATGTCATTGGCTATTCAAATTGACAACGTTTGCGTGAGCGCAGAGGTATGCGTGAGATACCGTTGCTTTGTGAGCCAGCTTCTGAGCCCATGCAGTGTGATAGAGTGACTTCTGGGGCTCGCGTCATGAGTTTTGACAGCGCAATGGATTATGTTTCTATGTAGTGATGCCTCTCATGCTATTTCAGTCTACCCTAAGCGGGGAAGACGTTTTGCACGCTCAGTTGTCTTGGTTAGTGTTCAGACTAAATTTCTGTTGACTGTTACCCTGATTTGCTCCCTGTCCACATTTTCTGCTCAGGCTTTTGTTGACTCAGGAGCAGCTATTAACCTGATGGATTTTGACTTTGCCAAACGTTGTGCGTTTCCCATGATACCCCTGCGAAGTCTATTCCCCTACTGGGCATTGATTCTACCCTTGGCAGAGAATAAACCCCAGTTTTCTACTCAGGTGATAATGAAGGTTGAACCAGATCATCAGGAGAGTTGCAAATTTCTGGTGCTGTATAATCTGCATGACATTATTGTACTAGGTTTCCCTTGGTTACAGTCTCATAATCCTGTTTTGGATTGGAAATCTGTGTCTGTGACCAGTTGGGGCTGCCAATGTGTTAATGCCGACACTCCTGTTTTTTCTGCCTCTCCCAAGTCTCAGGATGTTCCTGACTTTATGACTGATTTTTTTCGATGAATTTAGTGAAAGTAAATCTGCATCTTTGCCCCTCACAGGAACTACGATTGCGCTATTGAATTAGTGCCTGGTGGTAAATTTCTAAAGGTCGCCCTTTTTAACTTGTCTGTACTGAACATGATGCTATGCGATCTTATATCAAGGAGTCATTGGAGAAGGGTCATATCAGACCATCCTCTTCACCCTTGGGTGCCGGTTTTTTTCTTTGTGGCCAAAAAGGATGGTTCATTGAGGCCGTGTATTGATTATCGTCTCTTGAATAAGATCACTGTGAAGTATCAATATCTGTTACCCTTGATTTCTGACCTGTTTTCCAGGGTGAAAAGTGCTAGTTAGTTTACCAAGCTTGACCTCAGGGGGGCGTATAACCTTATTCGCATTAAGCACGGGGATGAATGGAAGACGGCGTTTAATACCCAGAGGGGCATTTTGAGTACCTAGTGATGCCCTTTGGGCTCACTAATGCTCCTTCCATCTTCCAATCCTTCATGAATGATATTTTCAGGGGATTTTGTGGTAAATTTCTGATTGTTTATTTTATATGATATCTTGATTTTTTCCAATGACTGGGACTCTCATGTGAAACATGTTCGGACTGTGTTCCAGATTATGAGAGAGAATGCACTGTATGTGAAGGGATCAAAGTGTCTTTTTGGCATACAGAAGGTCTCATTTCTGGGATTCATTTTGTCTCCGTCTGTTATTGAAATGGACCCGGTCAAGGTTCAAGCCATCTGTGATTAGGTCCAACCTACTTCATTAAAGGCTCCTCAGAGATTTTTGGGTTTTGCCGATTTTTTTTTCGTAAATTTATTGGTAATTTCTCCAGTATTGTTAAACCATTGACTGATTTGACCAAAAAGGGATCTGATGTGGTGAATTGGCCTCCTGTGGCAGTCTCTGCGTTTCAGGAACTTAAGCAGAGATTCACTTCTGCTCCTGTTCTACGTCAGCCTGATGTTTCTCTACCGTTTCAGGTGGAGGTTGATGCCTCTGAAATTGGGGCAGGTGCGTTTTTGTCCTACGAGATCCAGAGACCTCTAAGAGTAACCCTTGTGCTTTTTTCTCTCGAAAATTTTCTCCAACTTAATGTAATTATGATGTGGGTAATCGGGAGTTATTGGCCATGAAGTGGGCCTTTGAAGAGTGGAGACATTGGCTGGAAGGAGCCAAACATCAGGTGGTGGTCCTCATGGACCATAAGAATCTGGTTTATCTCGAATCAGCCAAGCGACTTAATCCTAGACAGGCCAGGTGGGCCTTGTTTTTCACATGTTTTAATTTTGTGGTTTCTTTTCTTCCTGGCACTAAGAATGTTAAGGTGGATGCCCTCTCGAGGAGTTTCTTTGCGGACTTCCTGAGTTATCTGATCCTACTGTTATTTTGAAAGAGGGTATAGTTCTTTCCGCCATCTCGCCCAATTTGAGACTGGCCTTGGTAGGGTGTCAGGAGGATAAACCTGAGAGCTGCCCTATTGGGAAATTGTTTGTCCCAGACCAGTGGAAGAAGAGTGTGATGTCTGAGATTCATTGTTCCGCGTTGGCTGGTCATCCCGGGATTTTTGGTACCAGAGACTTGGTGAGTCGGTCCTTTTGGTGGCCTACTTTGTCTCGTGACGTCAGGGAATTTGTGCAGTCCTGTGGGACTTGCTCTCGCTCCAAGCCTTGCTCTCGCTCTGGTGGTTTGTTTAATGCCATTACCTCTGCCCAAGTGGCATGGACCCATATCTCTATGGATTTTATTTCCGACCTCCCTGTTTCTCAGAGAATGACCATTATCTGCGTAATCTGTGATAGGTTTTCCAATATGATACATCTTGTGCCATTTACCTAAGTTACCTTCCTCCTCCGAATTGGTGCATTTTGTTCCTTCAGCACGTGGTTCGGTTACATGGCATTCGGAGAACATTGTGTCTGACAGAGGAGTCCAGTTTGTTTCCAGATTTTGGAGGACATTTTGTTCTAAACTTGGTGTTCAATTATCTTTCTCTTGCTTTTCATCCTCAGACTAATGGACAAACCGAGAGAACAAACCAGACCTTGGAGACTTATTTGAGATGTTTTGTGTCTGCTGATCAGATGACTGGGTCTCTTTTTTGCCTTTGGCTGAGTTTGCTCTTAATAATAGGGCTAGCTCTGCCACCTTGATGTCTCCATTTTTCTGCAATTTTGGGTTTCACCCTCGATTTTCTTCGGGTCAGGCGGAGGCTTCTATCTGTCCGGGTGTTGACTCTGTTGTGGAGCGAATGCAGCAGATTTGGGACCAGGTAGTGGAGAGGTTGTCTCTCTCTCAGGAGAAGGCCCAACGGTTTGCCAACCGGCATAGGACTGATGGTCCTTGGTTTAAAGTGGGGGACTTGGTTTGGTTGTCCTCAAGAAATAACCCTATGAGGGTTGCATCTCCAAAGTTTTAAGCCCGGTTCATTGGACCTTATAAGATCATGGAGATTCTAATCTGTTTCCTTCCGTTTGCTTCTTAAAGGGACATTTAAGATCCATAACGTGTTCCACAAGTCCTTATTGAAGAGGTTTGTCGAGCCAGTGGTTCCTATGGCTGCGCCTCCTGACCCTGTTTTGGTTGAGGGCAATCTGGAGTATGTGGTTGAGAAAATATTGGATTCTCGTTTTTCTAGACAGAAACTTCAGTATTTGGTTAAGTGGAGAGGTTATGGTCAGGAGGACAATTCTTGGGTGTTTGCTTCGGACATCCATGCTAGGTGTAAGGTTCTTTGTACATGTTCCTTGAAACTCAGTTTTCCGTTGGCCATTTTACTTTCTGTCTTGCTGCAGCTATCTTGCCCTCAGTCAATATGGAGTTTCCAGCTTTCATGTTCCCGCCCTGATTCTCTCCCTCTTGCTTCTTAAGCAGCCTCAGCTGAGCAATCAGTGCTTCAGAATCAAGCCTGCAGTGAGCCTGTGACCTGACTCCTGAAAACCTTGGACTTTGTACTCCAGCTATTTCCTACTGAGGAACTTTGGAACACTTGTGGACTCTGGAAACCTGCTATTTGATAAATCCACGTTTGCATGGAATTACGGTAACAGAGAAGAGATCCTGAACCTGTTGTGGAGAGTTATTGCTGAGCTTAAGTTACTCTGGCCTGCTGTGTCTCCTGCTTCTGTACCTGCAAACTGTGTGACCCTTTTTGCCACTTGTATGAAGTAATACAAGTCCTTCTATATCAAACCTGTGTTTCATGTGTTTTCCTCGCACCCAAGCACAAGACGCTATATGAACTGTACACCATACATTACAAGATTCTGAAGCCAAACGTTAGTGTCTGCTGGGTCTGGGAAGGCTGTGTCTGCTGTGACTGTGGATATCAGATGTCCGGTTATACTTCTGTGATGACAGTGGTTGTGACTTCTCACAACCATTCCAGGTGAGCACATTCCCTTAATTTTACTCTGCAGTGTTACCACAGGTAAACACTATTGTTTTTTTTTTTTGTTTTTTTCTCTTCTCCTTCCAGTACTCCTGTCTTAAAAAATCTGAAAGATGGAGGCTTGCATAAAGGAGCTTTGCGGAGTGACTGATACAATCCTTGCAGATATACAGACTATAAAGACCCGTTTTGCAAATCTACAGGACCTCACTAATCAAAATTTGCAAGTGTTTGGACAAACTACCCAGGATTTACGAGCCAGGATTGAGGTTCTAGAGGAACGAGTCCAGGCTCCTGCCATAACCCCGAGTTCTGGGATTCCCAAGTTACCCCCTTTTCATTTTGGCGGTGAACGTGAGAAATTCAGGGGATTTATTAACCAATGCAATCTTTTTTTTTCTGCACATGCTTCACAATTTCCCACTGAACGATCTAAAGTACTTACTATAATCATGTTGCTTACCAACAAGGCTTTGATGTGGGCAAACCCTCTGATTGAGACTGAGGATGAATGTTTTAATCATCTTGATGCTTTCATTTCAGCCATGGGGCAGGTGTTTGATGACCCCAATCGAGGTGCAACAGCTGAAGCAGCCATGTTAACTTTGCGCCAAGGTAAGCGCTCAGTAGCCGAATATGCCTTGGATTTTAGGAGATGGGCCCTCGATACCACTTGGGACAGTTCCGCCAAAAAATCTATTTTTCGAAAAGGGTTGTCTCCACTGATTAAGGATGAACTTGCTCGTGCCGACCCTCCCACTGCGTTAGATGACTTTATTAACTACTGCATCCGTATTGATGCTCGTCTGACTGAACGCAGGCAAGAGAGATGGTTCGAAAGCAATCGCACTAACCTTTTCCTACCTTCCTCCCCAGCTAAGGAACCTTTGAGTAGGATCACACGGGAACCTGAACCTGAACCCATGCAGATGGACTCTTTACAAAGACGGGTTTGTGATGTACGCAAAGAACATCGTTTAACCCCTTAAGGACAGAGCCATTTTGCAGCTTAATGACCGGGCCAATTTTTACAATTCTGACCACTGTCACTTTATGAGGTTATAACTCTGGAACGCTTTAACGAATCCCGCTGATTCTGAGATTGTTTTTTCGTGACATATTGTACTTCACGTTAGTGGTAAAATTTCTTTGATATGACTTGTGTTTATTTATGAAAAAAAACGGAAATATGGCGAAAATTTTGAAAATTTAACAATTTTCAAACTTTAAATTTTTATGCCCTTAAATCAGAGAGATATGTCACACAAATTTCTTAATAAATAACATTTCCCACATGTCTGCTTTACATCAGCACAATTTTGGGACCAAAATTTTTTTTTGTTACAAAGTTATAAGGGTTAAAAGTTGACCAGCGATTTCTCATTTTTACAACACCATTTTTTTTAGGGACCACATCACATTTGAAGTCACTTTGAGGGGTCTATATGATAGAAAATCCCAAAAGTGACACCATTCTAAAAACTGCACCCCTCAAGGTGCTCAAAACCACATTCAAGAAGTTTATTAACCCTTCAAGTGCTTCACAGGAGCTGAAGCAATGTGGAAGGAAAAAATTGACATTTAACTTTTTTTGCAAAAGCTTTACTTCGGAGCCAATTTTTTTTATTTTCACAAGTGTTAAAAGAGAAAATGAACCACAAAATTTGTTGTGCAATTTCTTCTGAATACGCCGATACCCCATATGTGGGGGTAAACCACTTTTTGGGCGCGTGGCAGAGGTCGCAAGGAAAGGAGCGCCGTTTGACTTTTTCAACGCAGAATTGGCTGAATGCCATGTCGCGTTTAGATAGCCCCTGATGTGCCTAAACAGTGGAAACACCCCACAAGTGACCCCATTTTGGATACAAGACCCCTTAAAGGAACTTATCTAGATGTGTGGTGAGAACTTTGAACCTCCAAGTGCTTCACACAAGTTTATAACCTAGAGCCGTGAAAAAAAAAAAAAATTTTTTTCCACAAAAATGATCTTTTCACCCCAATTTTTAATTTCCCAAGGGTAATAAGACCGCAAAAGTTTTTGTGCAATTTGTCCTGAGCATGCTGATACCCCATATGTGGGGGTAAACCACTTTTTGGGCGCACGGCAGAGGTCGCAAGGGAAGGAGCACTGTTTGACTTTTTCAACGCAGAATTGGCTGGATGCCATGTCGCGTTTAGAGAGCCCCTGATGTGCCTAAACAGTGGAAACCCCCAACAAGTGACCCCATTTTGGAAACTAGACCCCCTAAGGAACTTATCTAGATGTGTGGTGAGCACTTTGAACCTCCAAGTGATTCACACAAGTTTATAACGTAGAGCCGTGAAAATAAAAAATCATATTTTTTCCACAAAAATGATCTTTTCACCCCAATTTTTATTTTCCCAAGGGTAACAAGACCCCAAAGTTTTTGTGCAATTTGTCCTGAGCATGCCGATACCCCATATGTTGGGGTAAACCACTTTTTGGGCGCACGGCAGAGGTCGCAAGGGAAGGAGCTCCGTTTGACTTTTTCAACGCGGAATTGGCTGGACGCCATGTCGCATTTGTAGAGGCCCTGATGTGTCTAAACAGTGGAAACCCCCCACAAGTGACCCCATTTTGGAAACTAGACCCCCTAAGGAACTTATCTAGATGTGTGGTGAGCACTTTGAAGCCCCAAGTGCTTCACAGAAGTTTATAACGCCCGGGCGTGAAAATAAAAAATCATATTTTTTCCACAAACCTGATCGTTTAGTCCCCAATTTTTTATTTTCACAAGGGTAACAGGAGAAATTGGACAACAAAAGTTGTTGTACAATTTGTCCTGAGTATGCTGATACCCCATATATGGGGGGGGACCACTGTTTGGGTGCACGGCAGGGCTTGGAATGGAAGCAGCACCGTTTGACTTTTTCAAACCAAAATTGGCTGGAATTGAGATTGGACACCATGTCGCGTTTGGAGAGCCCCTGATGCGCCTAAACAGTGGAAACCCCCCACAAGTAACACCATTTTGGAAACTAGACCACCTATGGAACTTATCTAGATCCGCTGTGAGCACTTTGAACCCCCAAGTGTTTCACAAAAGTTTATAATGCCTGGGTGTGAAAAAAAAAAAAAACAATTTTCCACAAAAATGATTTTTTAGTCCCAAATTTTTGATTTTTCACAAGGAAATTGGACCCCAAAAGTTGTTGTCCAATTTGTCCTGAGTACGCTGGTACCAAATATGTGGGGGGGGGAAACTGTTTTGGCGCACAGCAGGGCTTGGAAAGGAAGTAATAACGTTTTGGAATGCAGACATTGGTGGGGGTCATGTTCCGTTTGCAGTGCCCCAGATGAGCCTAAACAGTGGAAAACCCCCACAAGTGACCCCATTTTGGAAACTAGACCCCATAAGGAACTTATCTAGATCTGTGGTGAGCACTTTGAACCTCCAAGTGTTTCACAAAAGTTTATAATGCCTGGGTGTGAAAAAAAAAAATCAATTTTCCACAAAAATGATTTTTTAGTCCCAAATTTTTGATTTTTCACAAGGAAATTGGACCCCAAAAGTTGTTGTCCAATTTGTCCTGAGTACGCTGATACCAAATATGTGGGGGGGGGAACTGTTTTGGCGCACAGCAGGGCTTGGAAAGGAAGTAATAACGTTTTGGAATGCAGACGTTGGTGGGGGTCATGTTCCGTTTGCAGTGCCCCAGATGAGCCTAAACAGTGGAAACCCCCCACAAGTGACCCCATTTTGGAAACTAGACCCCTTAAGGAGCTTATCTAGATGTGTGGTGAGCACTTTGAACCCCCTAGTGCTTCACAGAAATTTATAAACGCAGAGACGTGAAAATGAAAAATCATTTTTTTTTCTCAAAAATGATTTTTTTAGCCAGCTATTTTTTATTTTCCCAAGGGTAATCGGAGAAATTAGAACCCCAAAATTGGTGTGCAATTTGTCCTGAGTACGCTGATACCCCATATGTTGGGGTAAACCACTGTTTGGGCGCACGGCAGGGCTCGGAAGGGAGGGAGCGCCATTTGACTTTTTGAACGCCACATCGTGTTTGGAGACCCCCTGATGTGCCTAAATAGTGGAAATCCCTCAATTCTAGCTCCAACCCTAATCCCAACACACCCCTAACCCTAATCCCAACCCTAATCCCAACCCTAATTCCAACCCTAATTGTAACCCTAACCTTAATTATAACCTTAATTATAACCCTAACCCTAATTGTAACCCTAACCCTAATTCTAACCCTAATTATAACCCTAACCCTAAGGCTAGGTTCATTTTGCGTTTTACCAGCCCGTTCAACACATAGCGTTTACGGGCTGGTAATGGTATAGCATAACGCGATCGCATTATGCTATACCCGCTAGCGCAGAGGAATCAGCAGATGATTCATCTGCGCTAGCGGTGACGGAGCCCAAATGCTGCAGCCCGCGTCCGAGGCTCCGTCACTGAATGATGGCACGTCGCAAACGCATGCCGCTTTACGGCATGCGTCGCGATGCGCCCTCAAATGGGGGTGAATGGCAGCGTTAACGGACTGCGTTACACCGCGTTATACCGCGGTGTAACGCAGTCCGTCTAACGGACTGCCATAACGCAGTATGAACCCAGCCTAACCCTAACGCTAATTATAACCCTTACCCTAAGGCTGCTTTCACACTTCCAGCGGGCGCCTGTCGGCGCCCCTGGCATTTTGCCGCAGCGCCGCATCAGAAAACCTGATGCGCCGCCGGCGGCCGCATGCGGTTTTTTGCCGGATGGTTTCTGATGCCCGGAGACATCAGAAACCATCCGGCAAAAACAAAAAACGTTACATGCAGCGTTTTGTCCGGCCGCCGCAATGTACATTTGCGCCGTATCCGGACAAAACTGGATGCAACGCATTGACATGCGGCGCCATCCGGCGCTAATGCAAGTCAATGCAAAAAAACGCATGCGGCGCATCAGATTTTCTGATGCGGCGCTGCGGCTAAATGCCGGGGGCGCCGTCAGGCGCACACCGGATGTGTGAAACCAGCCTAATGCTAACCCTAACCCTAATTATAACCTTAACCCTAATTATAACCCTAACCCTAATTATAACCCTAACCCTAACAGAAAAATGAAAATAAATATAATTTCTACTTTTTATTATATGTCCCTAACTAAGGGGGTGATAAATGGGGGGGTTATGTACTGTTTTTTTTATTTTTTAAACTATCACAGTGATCAAAATGTACTTTTATGAGAATGAATGAAAAAAAATTTGAATCTGCCGCCAAAGCAGATCGGCGGGCGTACTGCGCATGCGCCCGCCATTTTTGTTTTGCAGGGAGAAGAAGCCGGGATCCTGGGGCCTGCGGGAGGACGGAGGACACCGGTAAGTATACGGGGGGGCGATCGGGGGACCGGGGGACCTTCATCTTCTCCCCTCTGATGTGCGATCACATCAGAGGGGAGAGAAATCATTTTTTTTTTTTTTTTTTGCGATCGCGGCTATGCTTGCATAGCCGCGATCGCAACACCGGGATCGGTGAATACCGACCCGGAACATGTTCTCTGGGGTCTCGGCTACCCTGGTAGCCGAGACCCCAGAGAATATTTGCACATCCCCCCACCAGCACAGCGGCACATAGCGGCGGGCGCACTGGGCATGCGCCCGCCATTGTCTTAACGGCGCCGGCACCGGGGGACACCGGAGGGCCCGGGGGCCACATGGATCTTATTGGGGGCCACATGGGGGTCCTGGGAACCCTTTTTCTCTGTCCTCTGATGTCCAATGACATCAGAGGACAGAGAAATTAAATGGCACAACTTTTTTTTTTTTTTTTGTTGCGGTCGCCGTTATAGGGTTAATAACGGCGATCGCAACATCGGTGTCGGTAAAAACCGACCCGATTCATGTTCTCTGGGGTCTCGGCTACCCCCGGTAGCCGAGACCCCGGAGAAAATGCGCCTCTGGGGGGCGCTATTCACTTTTTCCACAGCGCCGTTAATTAACGGCGCTGTGGTTTAAGTACCCTTAATGACCGCCGTTAAAAGGCGTATCGGCGGTCGTTAAGGGGTTAAAGGAAAATCTATATTTCTACTGTGGTAAGTCAGGGCACTTCATTATAAACTGCCCCAGCCGTTCTCGTAAGACTACTGCAGCAGTCATTCACTGTGAGTGTTGCGAGAGGAGATCTGTCAGGTCCGAGCCTCAGGCTCCAGAGAGATCTGCAGCAACAGATATTGATTTCTCGGACTTAAACTCCGTCACTTCTGAGGACGATGACTGTGTAAACGCTGCAATTTTTCAAGTTTCCTCAGCGGTGTCCCAGCTGAGTTGTAAGAAAAACAATTCTCATTGCTTCCTTTCCATCAAACTCTGGGTTGACTCAGTCTGGGTGTCTAGCTCTGCTATGATCGACTCAGGGGCAAGTGGAAATTTTATGGATATCTCCTTTGCTCTGAAACAGGGGATACGTTCAGTGAAGAAGGCTACTCCAGTACAGATGGAGACTGTGGATGGCTCCCTGCTGACCTCTGGACCAGTGGATCAGGAAACGGAGCCTTTGAGGGTCCTTATGGGTAAAGATCATCAAGAGAAACTGTCCTTTATGCTTATCTCTTCTCCCCACTTTCCCATTATTCTAGGGCTACCATGGCTGCAGGCTCAGAACCCTACCATTAACTGGGAGACCAAGGAATTACACTTTCCAGAGAAACAGATGAGTCCAGAAGTTTCAGCTTGCTCTGTTCCTAAAGGAACCATGTCAGTCCCTGAACTACCAGCTGTATACCAGGACTATGTGGATTTATGTGACAAGAAGAACGCTGACCAGTTTCCCCTCACCGTCCATATGATTGTCCAATTGAATTATTGCCTGGAGCAGAGATACCTTTTGGTAAGATCTACCCCCTGGCGGGGCCCGAGCTAAAGGCTTTAAAGGATTACATAGATGAAAATCTAGCCAAGGGCTTCATACGCCCCTCTTCATCTCCTGCAGGTGCACCCATCTTCTTTGTGAAGAAGAAAGATGGATCTCTGAGACCCTGCGTAGACTATAGGGAACTCAATAAGGTTACTATTAGAAACCGTTATCCATTGCCTTTAATCCCTGAGTTATTGGAGAGAGTGCGGCATGCCAAAATTTTCTCTAAACTGGATCTCCGTGGGGCCTATAACTTGGTCCGTATTAGACCTGGGGATGAATGGAAGACTGCATTCAGGTCACGCTATGGACACTTTGAATATCTAGTTATGCCTTTTGGTCTGAGTACCGCCCCAGCCACTTTCCAACACTTGGTGAATGACATCTTCAGGGATCTCCTAGATACATTCGTGGTGATTTATCTGGATGATATTCTAATTTTTTCTAACTCCACAGAGGAACATCATGGACATGTGAGAATGGTCTTAGAACGTCTAAGACAAAACCATCTTTACATCAAACTTGAAAAGTGTGAATTCCATAGGACCGAAATTCAATTTCTGGGGTATGTACTGTCTACACAAGGGATTAGTATGGATGGAAGCAAGACCCAAGCCATCAAGGATTGGCCAATTCCTAGAAATGTGAAGGAGGTGCAGCGCTTCATCGGGTTTGCCAACTTCTATAGACGTTTCATTAGGAATTTCTCTGAGGTAGTGTCACCTATCACCCAACTTACCAGGAAAGAGTCTAGGTTCTCCTGGACCCCCCAAGCCCAGGAAGCATTTTCCCGTCTAAAGGATAAATTTACCACCGCACCTATCTTAGTACATCCCAACCCCGAACTTGCCTTCATAATAGAGGTGGATGCTTCAGACTGTGCCGTTGGAGCTATACTCTCTCAGAGAACAGGTGAGAAGAATGTCTTGCATCCCTGTGCCTTCTTTTCCCAGCAGTTGTCTTCGGCTGAGAGGAACTACGATGTGGGCAATAGAGAGTTGTTGGCCATTATTGACGCCTTCAAAGAATGGAGACACCTTCTTCAGGGAGCTGCACAGCAAATAGTCGTCCTGACAGACCATCGTAACCTTGAATTTATCAGTTCGGCTAAGTGCCTGACTCCTCGCCAGGCTCGCTGGAATCTTTTCCTAAACCAATTTAATTTTGTAATTTCTTATAGGCCAGGATCGCGCAGTGGAAAGGCTGATGCACTCTCTAGGATTCATTCAGCAGAGACCCGTCCACTTTCTCCTCCTAAGACTATTCTTCCTGACTCTAGATTCCTGGGAGTGATTCATAATCAAGACCTACTTAAGGACATCAAGGAAGCATACCATGCGGATTCCTTGTTGGCACAACCCCCAAGGGACGTAAGTCTTGTCTTTAAGAATGGTGTGTGGATTCAGGGACAACGTCTGTATATACCTGAAACAGTCAGATTGAGAGTATTGCAACTCATCCACGATTCCAAGATAGCTGGGCATAGAGGAATTCTAAAGACACAGGAATTTCTTTCTCGTTTCTTTTGGTCGCCCACTTACAGGAAAGATGTTTTAAACTATGTCACTTCATGTGAAGTCTGTGCAAGATGCAAAACACCTCGCTCCTCACCAACTGGTCTGTTGCAACCCCTTCCCACCCCGTCCCGCCGTGGGGATCCATTTCTATGGACTTCATTGTGGAATTACCAACCTCTCAAGGGAAGAACACCATTCTAGTGGTGGTTGATCGTTTAACAAAGGCAGCTCATTTTATCCCTTGTGTCGGCTTACCCACTGCAAAACAGACATCATATTTGATGATTAAGAATGTGTTTCGCTTACATGGAGTACCGGATGAGGTCATTTCGGATCGAGGGGTGCAATTCACTTCAAGGTTTTGGCAAAATTTCTGTGCCGCATTGGACATTAAAGTAAACCTTTCTTCTGCTTTTCATCCCCAGACTAATGGACAGACAGAACGAACCAATCAGACCCTGGAGCAGTATCTCCGCTGCTTTATCTGCCACCTACAGGATGATTGGGTGGATCTACTTCCACTGGCTGAGTTCTCTTATAACAACTCTCAGAGCGCCTCCACTAAGCAGTCTCCTTTTTACTCCAATTTAGGTTATCATCCTAACATTCTTCCTCGATTTCCCATAGAAACGCCCTTGCCAGCAGTGGCTGAAAGAATCACGTCTTTACAAAAGAATATGGATCTTCTAAAGGAAAATCTGGAATTGGCTCAGGAAAGGTACAAGAAAGCAGCAGATAAATTTCGTAAACCTGCACCAGCTTTCAAGGTAGGAGACTTGGTCTGGCTGTCAACCAGAAATCTTAAGTTAAGGATTCCATTGTCTAAGTTGGGACATAAGTACATTGGACCCTATAAAATCAGTAAAATTATAAGTGCCGTTGCTTGTCGTCTTCAACTGCCCAGAACTATGAGAATCCACCCTGTCTTTCATGTATCTCTACTAAAGGCTGCAACACCCAATACATTTCCTGGACGTTCTTCTCCTTGCCCTGACCCAGTGCTAGTCGATGGTCAGGAAGAATTTGTGGTGGAAAGGATTCTAGATTCCAGGTTGTACAGAAATCAGTTACAATATTTGATTAAATGGCAGGGCTACCCAGTGGAGGACAACTCATGGGAACCAGTCAATAACGTTAATGCTCCTCGCTTGCTCCGCCAGTTTCATCAGAGGTACCCAGACAAGCCTGGTCTGAGGTCATCCGGAGGTTGTTCCTAAGGGGGAGTAATGTAAGGTTCTTTGTACATGTTCCTTGAAACTCAGTTTTCCGTCGGCCATTTTGCTTTCTGTCTTGCTGCAGCTATCTTGCCCTCAGTCAATATGGAGTTTCCAGCTTTCATGTTCCCGCCCTGATTCTCTCCCTCTTGCTTCTTAAGCAGCCTCAGCTGAGCAATCAGTGCTTCAGAATCAAGCCTGCAGTGAGCCTGTGACCTGACTCCTGAAAACCTTGGACTTTGTACTCCAGCTATTTCCTACTGAGGAACTTTGGAACACTTGTGGACTCTGGAAACCTGCTATGTGATAAATCCACGTTTGCATGGAATTACGGTAACAGAGAAGAGATCCTGAACCTGTTGTGGAGAGTTATTGCTGAGCTTAAGTTACTCTGGCCTGCTGTGTCTCCTGCTTCTGTACCTGCAAACTGTGTGACCCTTTTTGCCACTTGTATGAAGTAATACAAGTCCTTCTATATCAAACCTGTGTTTCATGTGTTTTCCTCGCACCCAAGCACAAGACGCTATATGAACTGTACACCATACATTACACTAGGAGACTGATCTGTGCCTATCACCGAGCTCATCCTGATTGGCCTGGGTGCACAAGTGAGGGTTTGGTAACCCCTCCTCAAGGGGGGGGTACTGTTATGAGTGTGCTAGAGATGGTTTCTGAGCAGAAGCTCCCTCTGGTGGTTACAGACAGTACTGAACCTTTCAGCAAGGAGTGGCAATCTGGAATCACGGACTGGTCTGATATAAGGGAGGTTCCCTCCCATGATGGTTGCCGGTGATCAATTGTTCTTGTCTCAATTGTGGTTCCTTGTTCATTTGGAAGTTTGCTGGAGGCTTTCCTGCATCTCCTGCTTTCAGATAAGATATTTTTTGCTTTTCTTTTTGTGCTTGCTTATTTTGCATCGTTTTCTGCACTTTTGTGGAGGTCAGCCTGGTCCCCTCCTAGGGCCTAAGCTCCTCTCAGTTTTTCTGCAGCCACTGTTATTTGCTCATTTGCTTTTTCCTGTTTTTTCAGCTGCTGCGGCTTGGTTTTTGTTCACACTGAGATCTGATTTAGTGGGTGGCGAGATCGTGTGATCTCAGTATTTTTGTAATCAGAATTGTTGGATTTTTGTAGGGTTTTCTGGGTTGCAGAAAGTAATCTCTCCTGTCCTATCCTATTTAATCAGCTCGTGGCCCCAGCGTTTGCTCAGTCTATTTTCTGCCTATGTTTGTATTTTCATCTTGTCTAACCAACATTAAATGTTTGGGGGCTTCCTATTTTCTTTGGTGATCTGCTCCGGGGCAGATAGCTTTCATCTTTCTGCCTTTAGGTGTAGCTATCTCTCAGGCTGTGAAGAGGCGTCTAGGATCAACGTAGGAACGCTCCACGGCTACCTCTAGTTGTGTCGTTAGTTTAGGAATCTGCAACCCATCAGTTACCAACATCTCAGGTGTACGGCTGCCCTGTATTTGTTCCTGTCCTCCTCAGCTACCGAAACATAACACATACCATTATAGGGATGAGGGGGTTCCATGCATACCAGGATTGAAGGGTGAGGAATCATGAATACCAGGACATGGATGAGGGGTTACCATGCATACCAGGATTGGGGGTTGAGGGACCATACATACCTGGATATGGATGAGGGGGTACCATGTATTAGATGATTGGTGGGTAAGGGGACTATGCATACCAGGATGAGGAATGGGGTGCCATGCATACCAGGATTGGGGGGTGAGGGGACCATTCATACCAGAATAGGGATGAGGGGGCCATGCATAGCAGGATAGGGATGAGGGTTACCATACATACCAGGATAGGGATGAGGGGTACCATGCATACCAGGATAGGGATGAGAGGTGCCATGCATACCAGAATAGGAGGGGGGCAGCACATACCAGGATGGGAGACCATATACCAATAAAAATGCTTGCCACCCAGGAACAGAACGGGTTCAATAGCTAGTCAATATATAAGAAAAAAAGCTGGACAGAAAAATAGGGCACAACCTTATAAGGACAATGATTTGAGGAAATTGTTAAATAGCAAATTGACAAAGAGAGACAATTAAAAACATGGAGAAAGAAATGCCTGTTGATTTAGATCCCCATGTGCATTGCTACTGCATCAAAGCTGCGATTTGGTAGTGTATGTTTGGAAAACCACATCAACGGGCAATCCCCTCTCTATGTCATCCTGGTAATAGAATTCCCTAATTTGGAGACTTTATACTGTACTTTAATTGCAACCAGCATTTATGGGTTTATATCTGTTTACTAGAGTTGAGCGATACTTTCCGATATCCTAAAGTATCGGAATCGGAATGGTATCGCCGATATCACTAAAATATCGGCGATACCCGATATCGATACCGGAAGTCCCATGTAAGTCTATGGGAACAAAATATCGAAATTAAAAAAAACCCATTCTTGCCTTGTTGGTTAATTGTACATGAAGGAAAACAAGAAAGAGTAATGTAGAATGTATTGTGGAAGGTTGAGGAGACATTAAAGGCATAGATGTTTAACCCAATCAAATGGAATAGCATAAATATTTTTTTTTTTAAAGATGTTCGGATTGACGAAGAAATTGACAATGTTAACGTTTTTTATATTTTGGCAAATATGTATATTACACAACTTCCATGCTCTTCATCTTCACCTTTTTAACTTTTCACACACTTTCTCCTTCATAATCTTCTGCAGCATCATCTTTTTCATCAAATTATTCTTCATCTTCACCTTCTTTATCTTCTTCTTAAACTTCTTGCTATTCATCTTTGTTAACATTACTCATATTCTTCTTATTAAACTATTATTCTTATTCATATTCTGCTTCATCTTCTTCATCATATTCTTATTTGTGACAGAGAATCCTGTACTTGTAATCTGTCAAAGTATGAATTTTTCATCCTTCCGTTCTTGCTGTCACAAAAGATTTAAATTACAACAGTATTTGTCCGTGTTCAGTTTAGCCTGCAGCAGCAGGCATTTTCCAGGGGCACCACGAGGAGGAACGGACTCACCCCATACACTGCTTAGTCTTCTTCTGCTTAGAATTTAGAGCATATATTTTGTTTCTTCATTTTGTCTTCGTATACTTCTGTTCTTCGCTTTTAGATCTTCTGCTTATTGTTCTTGTGTCTCTTGTTCCGTATCTTGTATTTGTAGCACAATCTTGTACCAGCTGATGTTACTGGAAGGACTACGGTACCTAGCGACGGTACTGGACTCCAAGGAGCAGCAGGACTGCGAACCGATAAGAGCCAATGGGCACTAGGCAACAGGCAGCTGCGGTATGAACCGCGAGCACGGTACTGGAACCGGAGGCAGAGAGGACAGGCCAATGGCACAACCGAGGACCAGCTGACGTTACTGGGAACCGGTACTAAGCAGGAGGTACCTGTGCCCAAAGCACTACCAAGGACCAGCATGACGTTGCTGGAACTCGGAGCCAAGAGAGGCAACTAGGCCAAAGGCACTGCGGAGGAACCAGCTGACGGTACTGGAACCCGGAGGGGCAGCAGAAGGAAAAGAGCCAATGGCACAACGAGGACCAGCTGACGTTACTGGGACACGGTTACTAAGCAGGAGGTACCTGTGCTCCAAAGCACTACCAAGGACCAGCAGACGTTGCTGGAACTCGGATACCAAGATGGAGGCACCTAGGCCAAAGGCACTGCGGAGAACCAGCTGACGGTACTGGAACCCGGAGGGGCAGCAGAAGGAAAAGAGCCAATGGCACAACCGAGGACCAGCTGACGTTACTGAACCCCAGTAACACAGGAGCAAGTGTTGACTGTGCTAACAGCACTTCCGAGCAACAACTGGCGGTGTTGGAGCCCAGGGTCAAGGAGGATGTTTAAATACTAGATCAAGTAATTTCCTTGTTACCTGTCAATTTTAAATGTCTATACTTCAAACAAGAGAAAGATAACCTTTACTACCATAAGATGATGATTTCATTTAAACTAATATCTAGATAAATAAAGAATTGACAAACATAAACACATACATTAACATGTTGAACAGCAATGCAAACCACAAAATAAATTAGTTAAGGAATCTGCTATACGGTTGTACATAAAAGCATACAAGTACATATCTGAATCCATTAATGATGGATAAGTAACAGTATGTACACCATTTTTATTGTATAGACAATGAATGTCTGACTTCAAAACATCATCAGCATTACAAGTTATCTGTGACATTACTAAAATGTTACATTTGCTGAATAATGTCACTAAACAGTTTATACAAAATTATACAATTTCCATCATGTAATACTCATAATATGTGGCAATAATCATGTTTATTAACAAACATAACCTTTAAAAAGTGCATAGTGCATAGTGAAAATTGCTATTTATGCCTGACTGTCGACTTGCAAGCATGACAACGGATAGATAAGGTATATATAGATGAGACTGCATAGCCACAGATGGTGAATGGCGATGTAATACTGTACCTCAATAAAGTGTGCGTCACTACTACATAATTTTTTTTATATAGCTTTATAAACAGGGTACGTGGATGTATGCTTGCGCCTTTGTTTTGACGCACAGACTGCCTTCCTGCTGAGACGCGTTGGGTAGTGAACAGTTGTGTGCAGTGTTCACTGTAGTCTGAGGTTTTCCTTTTTGGAGTGCAGATCACGCTCCAGTTAGTTCTTCAACCACTGCTGGTTGTAGTCTGCTGAGCGTGTGTCACTGGCACATCCTTGAAATTTTTCTCTAATTGTTGCTGCTCCACTCTATTACAAATAAATAAAATCTATTAGTGTGACGCGCTTCCATCCGTATACAATACATTGGTTGCAAACACTATAGAAGTACACAAAGGGGCCTTTCACACCTACTGAACAGTTGTGTGCAGTGTTCACTGCAGTCTCTGCGGAATAACCACACTTAGGCCTTATAACTTTTCAGACTTTCTTTATCAATCTACCAAGATGAAGAAGGCAGGGAGTAAGGCACGTGGTCGTGGAGTTTCTTCAGGGAGAGGACGTGGGGATTCTGTGGCTGCTGCGGCCCCCAGTGACACAGCATCCACCAGTTTTCCCCGGGCCGTGAGCGTTCCTTTATGCGCACTTTTGTAGGAGCTCGGAGTACCCCCCTGCTGCGGGAAGAACAAATTGAAGCCGTTGTTGTTTGGATCTCAGCCAATGCATCGACTTCAATTGCTTCCACCTCCTCTCAGGACCACAGCACTGTTGGGCAACCATCTGTCTCTTCACCGCCTGGCAAATTGCCCAGGCAGTCAGAGAGTTCTGTACAGGAGCCAGCTGAGTGTCTGCTTCTGTTCTCAGAATCTATTGGCTTGCAAACAGGGGCCCAGCCAAGCAGCATTCTGTAATGTGAAGAAGAGGGAGTATGCAGTGATGCGCAACAGCTGTGTCTCTCTGAATCTGAAGAGGCGGGTGAGACAGTGCCGATGGTCAGCACACCGCAGAACGCATCTGATGATGATGATGAGACCCAGGTGCCAGTTTCTGTTGAGCATGGTGCTGGCCAGACCACCCAACAGCAGGTGTTGGAAGAGGGTAGTGGAGATGATGAGGTCCAATACCCAACATGGCATGAAGAACAGGAAGGTGGTGGGAGCAGCTCAGAGGAATAATAATAATATTTATTTATATAGCGCCATCATATTCCGCAGCGCTTTACAGTTTAGCAGTTTCAGAACACAAGTCATAAGTAACAACGTTAACAATACAATAATTTAAGCTAAATAAGTCGCCCCTGCTCGTGACAGCTTACAATGTACAATGAGATGGGGGAGATACAAAGTATAGGTGTTTATATACAATGGTGCATTTACAATGATGTTCCAGCCATCTTAAGGGACTGAGGGATGGAGATAGTGAATGGGCTAGAGACACACACACACTTACACAGAATACATAGAATGACTTTGATTAGTGAATGTGATAGGCCGCTCTGAACAAATGTGTTTTGAGGGAGCGCCTGAAACCATGCAAATTGTGGATAGTCCTAATTTCTTGGGGTACAGCATTCCAGAGGATTGGCGTAGAGCAGGAGAAGTCTTGGAGTCGGGAGTGGGAGGTACGTATTAGTGCAGAGGTTAGTCGAAAGTCGTTTGCAGAGCGCAGCAGTCGGTTAGGCCGATAGATAGAAATGAGGGAGGAGATGTAGGAGGGGTGCTGCACTGTGGAGAGCTTTGTGGGTGAGAACCAGTACTTTGGTTGAAAGCTGGGAGAGGCCTAGAGAAATGGTTAGTGATAGAAGGAAGATAGAGGAAGACATTGCCCCAACGGTACAAACAGGAGGGAGAGTTAGGCTGCAGACTCGGTTGCCTGTAGCCTCCAGTTTGGCACCTGTTCGGAGCAGTTGTGTTCCAAAAGTCAAAACGTGCGCTCCCAGGACTTGCACTGCGTGGTCCTTTTTTCACACACTTGCACATGATATTTGCTATGTGAAATGCAAGCTGTGTAATCAAAAATTAAAAATAGCTAAAAGTGTCAGTCACCTCAATACCACAAATATGTGTAAACATGTGCGGACAAAGCACGTAGTTGAGTTACAAAGACACACTGGAGATGTAGGCCAACCTACAGCAGCACCTACATCTTCAGGTTGTGTTGAAGCCTCTTCATCGAGCTCACACACAGCTGGTTATGCTTCCTCACAGGATCGCCATGGAAGAACCTCGGCCACTGTTGTCCAGAGACAAACTGTTATTCCACACACAGCAGCAAGTTCCCTGTCATCCTCACACTCCCAGGCACAAAAACAGCCAGCGGTAGCACAGGCATGGGATAAAACACGGCCATACTCCGCAAACCATGCACGAGCACAGGCTCTGAATGCTGGCATTGCAAAACTCCTGTCCCTTGAAATGCTGTGATTCAGGCTGGTGGAGACAGACAGTTTCCGTAACTGAATATCATTGTCAATCCCACAATACAATGTGCCAAGCCGATTTCATTTCAGCAGGCAAGCCGTCCCTGGTCTGCAAAAGCATGTTGAGGGAAAAATTAAACATGCGCTACTAAAAGCCCTCAGTAGCAAGGTCCACCTGACCACCGATGCGTGGACCAGTACCCATTGTTATGATCTGCTACAACCAGTAAGGAAAGAAGGGAATTCTGTCCCTACAATACAACTAAGCTGAATCCCTACGATGTAACGGGGAACCTGATCCTGCGACCAGACCCGCTAAAGTCCTCATCTAGTGTGAACGAAGACCTATAGTTGCGAGGGAGTAATCCCTACAAGATCTAGGGACTGGGAGAAAAGGTGGACACCTCCTAACATAAATTGTAGCATGGATAATTAAACAGAAAAATAAATACTTTGTGATCCTAACATCAAGCAAAACTCACAGATTAAGGCACCTAAGCACCCGGCTAGCTTAACAGTAGATAATACAATGAAGTCAAGCAAAGCCAGAAGGGCGGAGCCAGACTAAATAGGGAAAAAAGGTCATGTGACCAGCAAACTGAAACAAAACCTAACAAGAGGGTTCTAACACCCATGGCCAGGGACAATACCTTTCCCTCACTGCCCATTGGGTCAATGTTGTGCAGCCGGGTACTGATCTTGCGAGTGGCGCTGTACGTGTTCTGCCAACTCCAAGGATTGCAGGAATCAAGTCTGTACACATTGATTCCTCCTCCTATTCCAGTTCCTCAGAATCATCGCTGCAGGAGCCGTCACGGTCTACCTCCACATGGACCCGTGAACGTTTACCTGTTGCGACCGATATGAGCACAGCCGTGTCCAAATGTCAACAGGCCATCCTGAAATTAATTTCCATGGGGAATCTTAGCCACACAGCGCAGGAGCTCTGTAATGCCATAAAGCAGGAGAGCGACGTGTGGTTTTTGGAAGAGAATCTACAGGCAGGCTTGGTAGTGTGTGACAATGGCCGAAATCTGGTGTCAGCTCTGGGCCTTGGCAACCTCACTCACATACCATGTCTGTCATATGTGCTCAACTTGGTCGTGCAGAGTTTTTTGAGGGACTATCCGGATCTTGATGCACTGCTGCACAAGGTCCGCCTAGAGTGCGCTCACTTGCGACGTTCCAGCATGGCCAGATCGCTGATTGCAGCTCTGCAACGCAGATTTCACCTTCATGAACATCGCATTATATGTGACGTACCCACCAGGTGGAATTCCTCGTTACATATGTTGGAGCGGTTGTGTGAGCAGCAGCCAACAGTAATGGAGTATCAGCTGCATCAGGCGCAGTCAACTCGCAATTTGCGGCGTTCACACTTCACCACTACTGAGTGGGCCTCTATAATAAGAATAATAATATTATTTATTTATATAGCGCCATAATATTCCGCAGTGCTTTACAGTTTAACAGTTTCAAAACACGAGTCATAAGTAACAACGTTAACAATACAATAATTAAAGCAAAATCAGCCGCCCCTGCTGGTGAAAGCTTACAATCTACAATGAGGTGTGGGAATACAAAGTACAGGTGTTTATATACAATGGTGTTTTTACAATGATGGTCCAGCCATTTTAAGGAAGTGAGGGATGCATGGAGATAGTGAATGGGCTACACACACAGAATTACACATAGAATGACTTTGATTAGTGAATGTGATAGGCCACTGTGAACAAATGTGTTTTGAGGGAGCGCCTGAAACCATCCAAATTGCGGATAGTCCTAATTTCTTGGGGTAGAGCATTCCAGAGGATTGGCGCAGCGCGGGTGAAGTCTTGGAGTTGGGAGTGGGAGGTACGGATTAGTGCAGAGGTTAGTCGAAGGTCGTTT
This sequence comes from Oophaga sylvatica, assembly GCA_033576555.1. NCBI lineage: Eukaryota > Metazoa > Chordata > Amphibia > Anura > Dendrobatidae > Oophaga > Oophaga sylvatica. The sequence continues at coordinate 123,811,555 of JARQOD010000004.1, forward strand.
GCAGAGTGCAGCAGTCGGTTAGGCCGATAAATATAAATAAGGGAGGAGATGTAGGGGGGTGCTGCGCTGTGGAGAGCTATGTTGGTGAGAACCAGTAATTAGAATTGGATCCTATAATGAATGGGCAGCCACTGCCAGTGTAATGAGTGGCGAATAACTCTATGAAGGATATCTGCCACGTTTTGCGTGCGTTTGATGAGTCAACGCGGATGGCGAGTGCAGATGATGCACTAGTCAGCCTGACTGTCCCCCTTATCTGCCTGCTTCAAAAAACACTGCAAGCACTAAGGCATGAGGTTTTGGAAGAGGTGGAGGATGAGGAGTCACAAATTCCATCACCTTCTGGACAGTCAGCGCAACGTGGTTCCTCACAAAGGGCTGGAGGACTTTCAAAGTACCATGCTGTATCAACAATTGAACCTCCAGAGTCGCTGTCTATATTTTCATAACCATTACAAACTTTTAATGTATTTACAAAGCACATAATGTACATTTTTTGTCTATCCTTTTGTAATGCTATTGTGTTTCCATAAACTGATGTTACAGAATTATGATACAAAGTTTTTAATTTTGAGTTTTAAATTTTGTAAATTTATATGTATTTGAAGGACTTTGTGAGGAGGATGAGGAGTCACAAATTCCATCACCTTCTGGACAGTCAGCGCAACGTGGTTCTCACAAAGGGCTGGAGGACTTTCAAAGTACCATGCTGTATCAACAATTGAACCTCCAGAGTCGCTGTCTATATTTTCATAACCATTACAAACTTTTAATGTATTTACAAAGCACATAATGTACATTTTTTGTCTATCCTTTTGTAATGCTATTGTGTTTCCATAAACTGATGTTACAGAATTATGATACAAAGTTTTTAAATTTTGAGTTTTAAATTTTGTAAATTTATATGTATTTGAAGGACTTTGTGAGGAGGATGAGGAGTCACAAATTCCATCACCTTCTGGACAGTCAGCGCAACGTGGTTCCTCACAAAGGGCTGGAGGACTTTCAAAGTACCATGCTGTATCAACAATTGAACCTCCAGAGTCGCTGTCTATATTTTCATAACCATTACAAACTTTTAATGTATTTACAAAGCACATAATGTACATTTTTTGTCTATCCTTTTGTAATGCTATTGTGTTTCCATAAACTGATGTTACAGAATTATGATACAAAGTTTTTAAATTTTGAGTTTTAAATTTTGTAAATTTATATGTATTTGAAGGACTTTGTGAGGAGGAGTCAATGGAGGAGGAAGACATCGCTCCAGAGGGAGGTAGACAATGCTCTAGTCAGTATGTAGACCAAGGGTGGGGTGATGCACAGCAGGCGGAGATGACGCCTCTTGCAGGGGACAACGTTTCTTGGCCAGTTGGGAGTCTGCAGCACATGGTTGATTTCATGCTGCAGTGGCTGAGAAACGACCGCCGCATCGAACACATTCACACCACGTCTGATTATTGGGTGTACACCCTCCTAGACCCTCGCTACCGGGACAACTTACAAAGCCTCATCACACCGTTGAACCGGGAGCGTAAAATGCGGAAGTACCAAGACACACTGGTGCAATCCATAATGTTCTCCATTCCAGCCGAGAGCACTGCTGCTGCTACTGATTTACAAAGCAGCTCTGTGCGTCGAGGCAGTGGAGACAGCTCTGCAACAAGAGGGAGCACAAGCAGCGCCTCTGCACAGGGCAAGAACAGTATGTTCCAAATGTGTCGAAGTTTTGTGGCAGCGCCACCAATGTCTACACCATCCGAGACGGCTCCAGTCAGCAGGAGGCAACATTTCCGTAAGATGGTTACAGACTACATGTCTTGCCCTCTCAGTGTACTCTCAGATGGCTCTTCCCCATTCAAGTTTTGTGTCTCTAAGCTGGATACATGGCCAGAGCTTAGCCAGTATGCATTGGAGGTGCTGGCTTGATCTGCTGGCAGTGTATTATCGGAGCGCGTCTTTACTGCTGCAGGTGGTGTACTAACAGACCGTTGCATGCGACTATCCTACGATAATGTACAACGGCTTACTTTTCTGAAAATGAACTAGGCATGGATCTCGCCTGAATTTGCCTGTCCGGTTTCAGATTAACTAACTGGTTGACAACGTTTTCCATGTCTCCTGTTATGTTCATCTTTCTACCACCTGAGCTATACTCCCTGGGCTACAACACTGCCAGTTGCTGCTCAGAAGTGTCGTGTCCACAGACCAATACACAAGCTATAGTAATAGTGGGGTTCAGTAACGCCTGCTGTTCCCCTGCTGTGTGTCCGGCAAAAATTACTGCTACCTAGCTACACATGTTTAAAAAAACATGACATGTTAAAGTGGCTAGTGCTACACATAGATATCAGGCTACACCCTTATTTCTAAGCTGTAAACAAGTGAAACGTCAAATTTAAAACCATTCAATGATTAGTGTTGGTAACAAATCTGTAACTAAATAATTGTGACATATTATGGCAGATATCCACATGTCTAACACAAATGCTAACACAAAAGCATACTTATGCTATAGGGTACTGATGGTGAACCTTCTCACTCCATAACTTTGACCAATCCAACTCACATCATGCCTCAAATGCTGCAATGTTGGAAGTGCATAATGTGGGTTGAACTTTGACAACAGCTGCAGTGCGAAGGTTATCCTTCTGTGTTCTTGGCTTTTAAATAAAAGCATACAAGTAAATATAATAATACATTGTTGATTAAGGGACATGATGTACACCTGTAATATTGTGCAAACAATGGATGTAGGACTATTCCTCTTCAACATTACTTATATTTGTGTCATTTGAAAAAATACATATTTTAGTTAAAAATTAAAAACCCATGTTCAGTAGCTGTGAAAGGCCCGTTTGTGTACTTCTATATTGTTTGCAACCAATGTATTGTATACGGATGGAAGCGCGTCACACTAATAGATTAGATTTATTTTAAATGGAATGTAGCAGAACCAATTGGAGATAAATGAAAAGGATGAGCCACTGAGACACGCTCAGCAGAGTACAAGCAGCAGTGCTTGAACATGTAACTGGAGCGTGATCTGCACTCAAAAAAGTAAAAAACACAGACTGAAGTGAACACTGAAACACAACTGTCCACAATCTGTGAAAAGCTCCTTTCTGTACTTCTATAGTGTTTGCAACCAATGTATTGTATACGGATGGAAGCGCGTCACACTAATAGATTAGATTTATTTTAAATGGAATGTAGCAGAACCAATTGGAGATAAATGAAAAGGATGAGCCACTGAGACACGCTCAGCAGAGTACAAGCAGCAGTGCTTGAACATGTAACTGGAGCGTGATCTGCACTCAAAAAAGTAAAAAACACAGACTGAAGTGAACACTGAAACACAACTGTCCACAATCTGTGAAAAGCTCCTTTCTGTACTTCTATAGTGTTTGCAACCAATGTATTGTATACGGATGGAAGCGCGTCACACTAATAGATTAGATTTATTTTAAATGGAATGTAGCAGAACCAATTGGAGATAAATGAAAAGGATGAGCCACTGAGACACGCTCAGCAGAGTACAAGCAGCAGTGCTTGAACATGTAACTGGAGCGTGATCTGCACTCAAAAAAGTAAAAAACACAGACTGAAGTGAACACTGAAACACAACTGTCCACAATCTGTGAAAAGCTCCTTTCTGTACTTCTATAGTGTTTGCAACCAATGTATTGTATACGGATGGAAGCGCGTCACACTAATAGATTAGATTTATTTTAAATGGAATGTAGCAGAACCAATTGGAGATAAATGAAAAGGATGAGCCACTGAGACACGCTCAGCAGAGTACAAGCAGCAGTGCTTGAACATGTAACTGGAGCGTGATCTGCACTCAAAAAAGTAAAAAACACAGACTGAAGTGAACACTGAAACACAACTGTCCACAATCTGTGAAAAGCTCCTTTCTGTACTTCTATAGTGTTTGCAACCAATGTATTGTATACGGATGGAAGCGCGTCACACTAATAGATTAGATTTATTTTAAATGGAATGTAGCAGAACCAATTGGAGATAAATGAAAAGGATGAGCCACTGAGACACGCTCAGCAGAGTACAAGCAGCAGTGCTTGAACAAGTAACTGGAGCGTGATCTGCACTCAAAAAAGTAAAAAACACAGACTGAAGTGAACACTGAAACACAACTGTCCACAATCTGTGAAAAGCTCCTTTCTGTACTTCTATAGTGTTTGCAACCAATGTATTGTATACGGATGGAAGCGCGTCACACTAATACTATTAGTGTGACGCGCTTCCATCCGTATACAATACATTGGTTGCAAACACTATAGAAGTACAGAAAGGAGCTTTTCACAGATTGTGGACAGTTGTGTTTCAGTGTTCACTTCAGTCTGTGTTTTTTACTTTTTTGAGTGCAGATCACGCTCCAGTTACTTGTTCAAGCACTGCTGCTTGTACTCTGCTGAGCGTGTCTCAGTGGCTCATCCTTTTCATTTATCTCCAATTGGTTCTGCTACATTCCATTTAAAATAAATCTAATCTATTAGTCTAATAGATTAGATTTATTTTAAATGGAATGTAGCAGAACCAATTGGAGATAAATGAAAAGGATGAGCCACTGAGACACGCTCAGCAGAGTACAAGCAGCAGTGCTTGAACATGTAACTGGAGCGTGATCTGCACTAAAAAAAGTAAAAAACACAGACTCAAGTGAACACTGAAACACAACTGTCCACAATCTGTGAAAAGCTCCTTTGTGTAGTTCTATAGTGTTTGCAACCAATGTATTGTATACGGATGGAAGCACGTCACACTAATAGATTTGATTTTTTTTTCTAATATAATGGAGCTGCACCAATTCCACAAAATAAAAAAAAAAAATAAAAAAAAAAGAGTCAGTGACACGTGCAGATGCCTACAAACAGCGGTGGATGCAGAGCAAACTGCAGCGTCACCTGCACTGTCACACACACACACCTTGCACAGAGCTGTTAAAACAACACTGGCAAAATGAAGCTTTACACAGCGGTTGGTAAACTAGCCTGCCTCAAGCACAGTAGTACACAAAATCGCAATATCTAACTGTCCCTCAGAGTGAGCAGAGTAGCGTTCTGTCCCTTACTGAGTTCACAGCACAGTGACGCTAAAATGGCGGCGGCGCCTTTTATAGTGCATTCTGACATCATTTCAGCAGCCAATCACAGCCATGCCATTAGTTAAGATGACCGCAGCATTACAGGATGTGCCCACACTTCGTAGGATTCCTCATTGGCTGACTAAAATCACATTGCCTCTCAAAGAATTATGGGAACTTCCGATTCCGGTATACGATATGGAAAAAGTATCGGAATTAAGTATCGGAATTCCGATAACGCGAATATCGGCCGATACCCGATACTTGCGGTATCGGAATGCTCAACACTACTGTTTACCTTTATCTTTGCATTATTGGATTTTTTCTTTTGAATATATGTGGATACTAGAGTTGAGCGAAACAGGTAGTCAGATTCAAAATTTTACAGCAGCACATGTGTATGAATATGGACCATGTGAAAACAAGGAAAACATTAAAAACCCTCAATAAGACCAAATTCCTCAAAATTTAAAAAAAAAATTTGTTGAAATTTTTTTTTACTTACAGTGATAGATGAAAAATTAAGGTTCTTAGCGCATAAATTGGCCAATTCATGTATGCACATCAACCGCGGCAAGGTGACCTCCCTCTGATGGGTCCCTGCTCTACACTACAAGCCACTTCTGGGCCACCAACCTGCAGCTTTGGACAAACATGTCACTACTGGGCTAAGCCTACAATTTATGGACTGGTAGAGCTGATTGCGGCACCTGGACGGCCAATGGGAGGGGTGCAAGATCAAACTGAAAGCAGCCAGCAACCAGATGTTTAGACAAAGAAAAACCTGATCAGCACCTCCTGGTTTTAACACGTGCAAGCTTCGACAACTGCACAATATAGACAAACAATTTCACAACAGCACATGTGTGAATATGGACCATGTGAAAACAAGGAAAACATTAAAAACCCTCAATAAGACCAAATTCCTCAAAATTTTCAAAATTTTTTGGCTTTGGTGGGGGATTTGAATCCAGCGCCTCTCAAAGCCACGCGGTTCTGCTCATTGGCTGAGCTGCCGCCGGCAGAGCCAATGAGCAGCGCAGGATTCAAATCTCCCGCGAAAGCCACGCGGCCAGGGGAGGCTCAGCCATTGAGCTGTGCCGTGCGGCTTTGGCGGGGGATTTGAGGGTATGTGCACACGTTGCAGATTTGACTGCTGAATTTTCTGCACAAAACAGGACCTCTTGGAAGAAAACGAGGATGCTTTTCTGATGCGTTTTTTCAAGCGGATTTGTATGCGTTTTTGTAAGCTAAATAAAGATATGTTATTTAACAAAAAAAAGTTTGTGCCGTCATTTCTTGTCCAACCTCCCTTTTTACATTTGTCCAACCCATGCTCCATTACACACACAGATAGACAGATAGACAGATAGAAGATAGATAGATGATAGATAGATAGATGATAGATAGATACATAGATAGATGATAGATAGATACATAGATAGATAGATAGATAGATAGATAGATAGATAGATGGATAATAGATAGATAGATGACAGATAGATGACAGATAGATAATAGATAGATAGATAGAAAATAGATAGATAATAGATAGATAGATATATAGATAATAGATAGAATGGTACATAAATAGTTAAAGACACACACGCACACACACACACAAAATCTTCACGCAATTGCGTTAATTTAAAAAAAAATGGGAAAAAGAATGGCGTGGGCTCCCATTCATTTTTCTGCGCCAGAGGGGGAAAGCCGACTGCTCGGGCCAATATATCTAGCCTGGGAAGGGGTTAATACCCATGGAGCTTCTCAGGCTATGAATATCAGCCCGCAGCTAGCCTTTACTGGCTATTAAAATAGGGGGACGCCAAAAAAAATTACGTGGGGTCTCCCAGTAATTTATAGCCAGAAAGGCTACGCAGACAGCTGCGGGCTGATATTCATAGCCTAGGAAGGGGCCATGGATATTGGCGCAACCCCCTGGCTAAAAATACCAGCACCCAGTCACCCTAGAATTGGCGCATCTGTACGATGCACCAATTCCGGCACTTAGCCCCTCTCTTCCCATCCCCTGTTGCGGTGAGATATGGGGTAATAAGGGGTTAATATCACCTTGCTATTGTAAGGTCACATTAAGCCCGGTTAATAATGGAGAGGCGTCAATAAGACGCCTCTCCATTATTAATCTTATATTAATAAAGGGTTTAAAAAAAAACACACGCATAAGAATAAAGTATTTTAATGAAATCAAACACAACACGGTTTTCATATTTTTATTACAGGCTCAGATCCAAGCGATGCCCTCGTTCTCCTGTAATAAAAAGTAAAAAAATAAAACAACCGTATACTCTCTGTCCAACGCAGTCAAATTAATAACGAATGTCCCACGACGGTTTCGCCTATAGAACAGTGACATCAGGTGATGCCACTGCTCTGTAGGGTCTCCCAGTGATGCACTGACAGGAGACAATGGCTCCTGCAGTGCATCACTGAGTTTACCTGAGTTCATTCTCTCACTTTATGGCAATGCTGTGTGGGTATTTTCTCACCCAGCATTGCCAGTGAGAGAATGAACTGTAGTGACGTCAGTCTCTCCCAGCGTCTGAACGATACACAGGAGTGTATCGCAGGAGCGGTGTAGAGCGCTGACATCACCCGATGTCAGGGTTCTATACTGGAGATCGTCGTGGACACTCGTTAATCACTGGACTACGACGGACAGGTGATGTATAGGTTGCTTTATTATTTTATTTTTATTACAGGAGACAATGGCATCAGGGAATAGGTGATTGGTGAGTATGTACTCTATGTTATGTGTTGTATGTTATATGTATGTTCTGTATGTTGTGTTGTATGTTATATGTATGTTCTGTATGTTATGTGTTATATGTATGTTCTGTATGTTATGTGCTATATGTATGTTCTGTATGTTATGTGTTAGATGTATGTTCTGTATGTTATGTGCTATATGTATGTTCTGTATGTTATGTGTTGTATGTTATATGTATGTTCTGTATGCTATGTGTTGTATGTTATATGTATGTTCTGTATGTTATGTGTTGTATGTTATATGTATGTTCTGTATATTATGTGTTGTATGTATGTTCTGTATGTTATGTGTTGTATGTTATATGTATGTTCTGTATGTTGTGTTGTATGTTATATGTATGTTCTGTATGTTATGTGTTATATGTATGTTATGTGCTATATGTATGTTCTGTATGTTATGTGTTGTATGTTATATGTATGTTCTGTATGCTATGTGTGGTATGTTATATGTATGTTCTGTATATTATGTGTTGTATGTATGTTCTGTATGTTATGTGCTGCATGTTATATGTATGTTCTGTATGTTATGTGTTGTATGTTATATGTATGTTCTGTATGCTATGTGTGGTATGTTATATGTATGTTCTGTATGTTATGTGTTATATGTATGTTCTGTTGTATGTTATATGTATGTTCTGTATGTTATGTGTTGTATGTTATATGTATGTTATGTGTTGTATGTTATATGTGTGTTATGTGTTGTATGTTATATGTATGTACTGTATGTTATGTGTTGTATGTATGTTCTGTGTTGTATGTTATATGTATGTTCTGTATGTTCTGTGTTGTATGTTATATGTATGTTCTGTATGTTATGTGTTGTGTGTTCTGTGTTGTATGTTATATGTATGTTCTGTGTAGTATGTTATATGTATGTTCTGTATGTTATGTGTTGTATGTTATATGTATGTTCTGTGTTATATGTTGTATGTTCTGTATGTTGTGTATGTAATGTATGTTTTTTTTACATTCAACACATATGTTATGTGTATGTTCTGTATGTTGTGTTGTATGTATGTTCTGAATGTTATGTGTTATATGTATGTTCTGGCGGCTCAGCCGAGGAGCGGTGCCGGCACGGCTTTGGCGGGGGATTTGAATCCCACGCCGCTCAAAGCCGCGCGGCACCGCTCATTGCCTGAGCCGCCCCCGGCTCTGAAAATGGGGACTGTAGGTGTGTTTACTGTCCTCCACTCCCTGCCGACTTTTATTCCCCATTGACTTGCATTGGGGTCGGATTTTCGACTCCGACCCGACCATTTCCATTAGTCGGCCGACTTCGCTCGACTCGACTTTTGAGAAAGTCGGGTTTCACGAAACCCGACTCGAACCTAAAAAAGGCAAAGTAGCTCATCTCTAGTGGATACATGTTAGACTCATATCAATTTGACTTTCACTTAAGTGCTGACTCCTGAGTGAACACTTTCTCTCCAAAGGACAAGAGTGCCCATATTCCATCAGCCTTCCTTTACCTCTTGGTTTTTATTCTGAATTATTGTATTTACCCTCATCTTGTTTCTGTACATTTATTTATATGCTTTTGTCAGTCTGTCAATTTGTTATGTAATAAATTCCTCAAATCAGTGTCCTTATGTTGTGAACTATTTTTTTCTATGCAGCTTTTTCATCTTATATATTGCTTCATATAATTCTATCTAGTCAGATTTGATTTGATCAACTCTAGTGCAGGGGCTTAGTTTTTTACAGTTTTATCACTTGTCAGACGGTCATGCAGTATTCAAAGCGAACTGTACAGCCTTTTCATTCATACTATAATTTTATTTTTTCCATGTTTTCACCTTAAATGCTATTATTGCATCAACTATTTACAAGCCCCCAAACTTTACAGGTGACAAGGTGTTGAAAATGGTTGATGTGTGCTTCCCATAAACAGTATAAGCACAGAAATACAGTTCTCAATTGTGAGCCTTATCTGAAATGAGCAAATCAGTAGTTCTTTTTTTTTTTGAGTGCATGAATGTGGAAATTTCCCTACATACAGCAGATATGTCACACTATTTGTATGCCCTCATAGTGTATAAATAACTGGTTAACAGTGTAAGTAGTTTAAGAATTAAAAACATTTTTGTTATTAAATTGAAAGTTTGCAGAGTATATTTACTTTTATGCAAATATTTTTATTAACCATCTAACTTAAATCACGAGAGACCAAGTTTGCTTGAACTACTTTCTACTGAGGTTTAATATCAAACAACTTAACATAAATCAATTACCAATTAAAATTAGAACACTCTAGGAACAGCAGATTACACATAATTTGTGCCTTTGATGGCAAGTAATAAACTATATCAGTATGATTAGCATACATCAAGAAACTATAATCGTTGAATAATATATGTTTTCATTTCTTAAGAAGTACTGCACATTATGAAATCAAATTTAAGCAAATTTTAACCAAACCCTTTTAATTTTTCAAGCAACCCTTATTTTCATTATTGTTATGTTTTTTTGAACAAGTGCTGCTCCACACAGGTGCTTCTAAAAAAATTAGAATATCATCAAAACGTTAATTTACTTCAGTTCTTCAATACAAAAAGTGAAACTCAAATAAAATATAGAGTCATTGCAAACAGAGTGATCTATTTCAAGTGTTTCTTTCCGTCAATGTTGATGATTATGGCTAACAGCCAATGAAAACCCAAAGGTCATTATCTTAGTAAATTAGAACACTTTATAACACCAGATTGAAAAATTATTTTAAAATCAGAAATGTTGGCCTACAGAAATATATGAACCCCCAAGTGCTTCACAGAAGTTTATAACGTAGCGCCATAAAATAAAAAATCATATTTTTTTTTACACAAAAATGATATTTTCGCCTCCAATTTTTTATTTTCCCAAGGTAACAGAGGAAATCGGAACCCAAAAGTTGTTGTGCAATTTGTCCTGAGTATGCTGATACCCCATATGTGGGGTCAAACCACTGTTTGGGCGCATGGCAGAGCTCGGAAGGGAAGGAGCACCATTTGATATTTTCAACGCAGAATTGGCTGGAATTGAGATCGTTTGGAGAGCCCCTGATGTGACTAACAGTGGAAACTCTCCAATTCTAACTCCAACCCTAACCCCAACACACCCTAACCCTAATTCCAATCCTAATCATAACCCTACCCACAAACCTAACTCTAACACACCCCTAAGCCTAATCCCAATGCTAACCCTAATCCCAACCGTAACAGTAATCCCAACCCCAACTCTAGCCCCAACCTTAAACCCAACTTTAGCCCCAACCCTAACTTTAGCCCCAACCTTACACCAACTTTAGCCATAACCCTAACCCTAACTTTAGCCCCAATCCTAACCATAACTCTAGCCCCAACCCTAACCCTAACCCTAGTGGGAAAATGGAAATAAATATATATTTTTTGTTTTATTATTTTTACCTAACTAAGGGGGTGATAAAGGGGGGTTTGATTTACTATTTATTGCGGGTTTTTATGATTGGCAGCTGTCACACGATAAAAGATGCCTTTTATTGCAAAAAAATAGTTTTTGCATCACCACATTTTGAGAGCTATAATTTTTCCATATTTTGGCCCACAGAGTCATGTGAGGTCTTGTTTTTTGCGGGACAAGTTGACGTTTTTATTGGTACCATTTTCAGGCACATGATGATTTTTTCATCGCTTTTTATTACGATGAACAAAAACCAGCATTTCATGAATTTCTTCTGGGGGGCGTTTATACCGTTCCGCATGTGGTAAAATTTTTATTCTTCGTGTTAGTACGATTACAGTGATACCTCATTTGTATCATTTTCTTATGTTTTGGCGGTTTTATACAATAAAAACTATTTTATATAAAAATTAATTATTTTTGCATCGCTTTATTCTGCGAGCTATAACTTTTATATTTTTTCGCTGATGATGCTGTATGGCAGCTCGTGTCTTGTGGGATAAGATGACGTTTTCAGAGGTACCATGTTTATTTATATCTGTCTTTTTGATCGCGTGGTATTCAACTTTTTGTTCGGCAGTATGATGATAAAGCATTGTTTTTTTAGCTTGTTTTTTTAGGGGATTAGCTAAAGGGGTTAACTAGTGGGACAGTTTTATAGGGCGTGTCGTGACGGACGCGGTGATACTAAATATGTGTACTTTTATTGTTTTTTTATTTACATAATAACATAATAATAATGTGTTTATTGGGGAAATATTTTTTTTGTATTTATTTATTAGGGATTTTTTAAAAATATTTTTACACGTTTATTTTTTTTACATTTTGAGATCGCTAATCTGACAGTTTGCAGAGCACTGTGTCAGATCAGCGATCTGACAGGCAGTGCAGGAGGCTTGCCGAAGCCTGCTCTCAGCAGACTCTGAGAAGCCACCTTCCAGCAGGACTCGGAAGTACCCCGTGGCCATCTTGGATTGGGGGCCTGCAGGGAGGAGGCCCTATGAACAACGCGATCACATCGTGTTGCTCTGAGAGTCTCAGAGAAGCACGCAGAAAGTCCCCTCCCTGCATGATGCTTCCCTATGCCACCAGAACGCTGCGATCATGTTTGATCGCAGTGTGCTGGGGGTTAAAGTTCCGGTAGCGGTCCATGACCGCTCATGGCACTTAGTGCCGGGTGTCAGCTGTGAGAATCAGCTGACACCTGGCCGCAATCAGCTGCGCTCCCCCCCGTGAGCGCTGCTGATCGCATATTTGTACTATTCCGTCCATGGGAATTAAGTACCAGGGCTCATGGATGGAATAGTACGTCTGATGGCAAAAAGGGGTTAATATTAGAGATATGCTGTTGTGTGCATCTGAGTGAGCATGGATTAATGTGTGATAATGCAAATTGCTTATAGCAATTGTTTTCCAATTTTGGTGTCTCTATTTTAGGCCGAGGTCACACTTGCGAGTGCAATGCGAGAAACTCTCGCCTCAATACCCGCCACTGCCGTCCGAACTCAGGACTGGAACGTTCAGCTTCATAGAAATACATGCAGCCGCACACTCCCGTCCTGAGTGCCGGCGGCAGTGCTGGGTATTGAGGCGAGAGACTCGCGCAAATTTCTCGCTTTACACTCTCAAGTTTGACCCGGGCTTAGACTATAGTTGTTTTGTAATTTTTCCTTTCCTCCCCCTTCCCTTTTTTCCATGGTTGTGCAACATTTGTGCTGCTATAAATTGATTTAAAGGAGGTTGTTTAGGAGGCACACATATTGCTGCTATTCACACATTAGCTGGATGCTTTTGTATTTATGCATTTGTTTTTTTTCCTGCCACTGCTGGCTTATTTGCATGGGAGTCTCATTACACTCCGGGTTGTGGAAAGTATATGTCTTAGGCCGGGGTTACACTTGTGAGAAACTTGCACGAGTCTCACACCTCAATACCCGGCACTGCCACCGGCACTCGGAACCGGAGTGTGCTGCTGAATGTATTTCTATGCAGCTGAGCACTCCGGTCCGAGTGCCGGTGGCAGTGCCAGGTACTGATGTGCAAGACTCGTGCGAGTTTCTTGCAAGTGTGACCCTGGCTTTATTGTGTATATTTTCTGTAGCTATTAGCATGGGTCAATGTGTGATAATGCAATTTGCTTACAGCAATTGTTTACCAACTTTGGTGTCTCTATTTTAGACCTTAGTTGTATTATATTTTTTCTTTCCCCCCCCTTCCTTTTTTCCATGATTGCGCAATATTTATGCTGCTATAAACTGATTAAAAAAGGGACTTGTCTAGGAGACATACATATTGCTGCAGTTCACACATTGGCCAAATTCTTTTGCATTTATGCATACTTTTTTTTGGTTTGTTTTTCTTGCCACTGCTGGCTTATTCGCATGAGAGTTGTATTTATTGAATTGAGGATTTATTATTTTTGTTAGACTGTTTATTTATTCTCTTCTGGGAGTTTGTGCATGTATATATATGCTTTTTATGGGTGTTTTTAAATGTTTTTATGTTTTTTTGCACTTTGTGTTCTCAATACAGCCTTTTTTACCTTTCTATGAGGGGTATGTGCACTTTAACTTGCGCTGTCTTTTTCTTCTTCTTTGTACATGACATGTTTTCATGCGCAATAGTTGCACCTCTTATTATTATTTTGTAACTATTATGAGCGGTGCCTGCTAATTTCTTTTTTATATCTTATATCACCAACAGACTATTCCTCGGTCTGGAGTACATTTTGTTGCTATATAAGCCTCAAAAAACTTGTTCAAAATGGATGCCTTTCTTGAAAAGTATAATATTACAGGCTATATTCACTAGTTTCCTAGATACAGCGTTGATCCAGGGAGCTAGTCTGATTGCCGTATGTGGAGTCGGGATGGAATTTTTTTCCCCAATGTGAAGTTTACTGTTTGCCACTTGGGTTTTTTTTTGCCTTCCTCTGGATCAACATGTTAGGGCAGGTTAGGATAGGATATGGGTTGAACTAGATGGACTTAAAGTCTTCCTTCAACCTTAATAACTATGTTATATTGCTAACCCATAGTGTATTGCATTTTGTTGCTAGATAAACCTCAAAAAACTTGTTCAAAAACTTAGAGGTATTAGGCTGTGTGCACACATTACAGATTTGGTGCGTCTTTGTCTTGTTTTTTCTGCTCGGATTTGTAGCAAAACCTGATGTCCGTAAAGTGAAAGAGAAATCTGTCATGTCATGCACAAGTTCAGTATTTTTGATATGCAGATTTGGTGCAGAAAATATTCCGCTGCATGTCAATGCTCTGTGCGTTTTTGCCCTGCGTTTTTCACCATTGACTTCACTCCAATAAATCAAAAATGCACCAATTATGCACAATTTGCAGCTATGCTTTTTCTGCTAAGAGATGCAGAAATCATGCAGAAATTTTACTCAATGTGTGCATATATCATTATTATATTGCTCATCCATACACCCATAGACTATTCTGTGGTCTGGAGTACATTTCCTTGGTATATAACCCTCGAAAGTGCATAGCCTTCATGAGACTAGGAGTGTCAATACATGACAATTTGAACAGAATGTGTATGAGGCCCTCCTTTATGTCTAAGGCCAGGATCACACATGTGAGAAACTCACACGATTCTCGTGAGTCCCTCGCATGAACACCCGGCACTACCGCCGGCACTCGGACCGGAGCGTGCGGCTGCATAGAAATACATTGTTATGGAAATTTAATTAGGATAAATCTATCCTGAAGTGTTTGCTGGTGCCGTGCCCAATTCTCTATTAAATGTCTTTTTGAGCGCTCAGAACGAAATGAGGACTGTCCACAACGGAAGTGTCAGTATAAACAGTTCGTCAAGACCTCTCATTTATTATTCATTCAAGGTTTTATACGTTTACAAAAAAGGGGCTGGTTAGTCAATTAACATACAATTAAAAGCTGCTAGATTATTGGCTGTTCTAGTGTAAGTATGATAATTATGATAAAAGGGCTGAAGTTGCAGATTTATTGTTTTATGTTCTTTTGCCCTAGCTTTCTTGCATGACTAGTAAAGTAAACAATAGATATCTTATTAAAACTCTCTGTACTTGTTCCTTATGAAGGCCAGGGTAGTTTAAAACGACTGATTATAGCTGGCATCAGCTTTTGCATAGATATGTGTGAGCACAGGATTTTTAGCAAGTGAGATCTATCTAACTGTGAATGCATATATATGAATATACTTTGAATATATGGAATACATATATATTTCCATGACAGTCCCCCCTTAGATACCACTTGCCCTAAAAACCTGCTCCTGTCCCAAAGCGCTGCAACTCTTTTGTGCTGCCAGCGGGTTGAGAATATGCCTAGCGCATGTCTCCCCCACCAAATACAGACTTTTCGCAAATGGGCGGTCAGGAGGACTGTCCCTGTCGGGGATTTATGTGTTTGCAATCATAGTCTCTTTATTTAACTGCATGTTCAGAAAAAAACGTGTGTATTCTTCATCAGGTAGGTCATCTGTCTGGTCAGTCAGAGCATCCACGACATCCTTCATGGCTTAGGTGTCTCTCCTGGTATGGGAGCTTCCTTGCAATGCGATACATGGATCCAAGCAGGCTTTCCCTCTAGTTATACAGAGGTTCGTGTCATCTGGGGCTCTTGGACAGGACCATCAAATCTGGCAGTGAAGAGAAAAACTCGAGAATGGACATTAGTTTTTGACCAATTCAATTACATAAGCAAACAAGATATCATTTTGCATATTCTGCTGCTGAGGGAAGAATGCACCTAACTTGGGACTAGACCCAAACAAAATTTCGTATGGTGACAGCTTTTCTGGGTCTCTGGGAGTGTGCCTTATGCTAAACAGTGCAATTGGGAGTGTGTGATGCCATGGTTTGCGTGTCTCTTGGGCAATTTTCAGCATCCTATTCTTAAGTGTTCCGTTCAGTCTTTCTACCTTCCCGCTGCTCTGGGGGTGATAAGGAGTGTGTAGGCTTAGGTCTGACCCTACTGCTAATCGGGTCTCGTGTGTCAGATTTGCTGTGAATGCGGGTCCCTGATCGCTCTCTATCACTTTTGGAACCCCGTATCTGCACACTATTTTCCGAAAGTAGCTGCTTTGCAGTAGTCTTTGCTGACTTGGAACGCTTCTGTCCATCTTGAAAATACTTCTTTGATCACAATGGCGTATTTGAATCCTTCACTTGGCGATATCTGGATGTGGTCTATCTGGAACCTTTGAAGCTGGTAGAGTGGTCTTTCCAGATGAGGTGAGGGGGACTTTCTTCCATACGTCCAGGCTTGCATTTGCCGCAGGTTAGACAGCTGCTGGTGAATTTGGCTGTTAGGGTGGAGATCCCTGAAGTGAACCAGTAAACACCAATCAGATCATTCATCTGTGTCTTTGATATGTGGGTGTGGGTCCATGTGCCCATTGGACCACCATAGGGTGCATACTTTGTGGTAGGCAGAGTTTGAAGTCCATTATTGATAGCCTTCCTTCTTCACGTGTTGCTTTTATCGCATTCAGCTCTTCTTCTCCTTTTGGAGCTTGGTCTTGCAACTTCTTGAGCAGATCCCAGGATGTCTTTTTGTCAGGTTTCTTGTCTTCAGTCGTCATGTAGTAGCCATCCGGCTCTACGACCTCTCCCACTTCTCCATGTTGTCTTCCTTTGGCCGCTTCTTTGGCTGCCATGTCCGCCATGTTATTGCCTCACGCCTCTTCTGTTCTCAGTTTTCCATGCACTTTGATTTTTCAAATTGCCACCATTTTGGAAGTTGGAGTACACCCAGCAGGTCCCTTAAGGCTCCATGATGCTTCACGGTTGTCCCGTTTGCTGTGATGAAGTCCCTTGTAGCCCAGATGGGCCCAAAGTCGTGTGCTATGCCATGCGAGTACCTGTAGTCGGTGTAGATGTTTACAGTCTTGCCTTCTGCCATCTGGCAGGTCTTCGTCAGCGCTATCAGTTCTGCTTCCTGGGCTGACAGGCTAGGTGACAGACTTCGGGACCACAGGATTTCTTGATTGCTGGTCACTGCACTTCCTGTGTGGAAACTTCTTCATCATCTGCAAATCTGGAGCCATCCAAGTAGAGGATAAATTCTGTAAATTTTGTTCTGGAAAGTCCATATTGTATCCCCCCTTGGGAGTGGGAGTAGAGTAGCCGGGATGAGGACTGTAGGTCTGGAGACGGTGAAATTATGAGACAAAGGCGATAGAAGCGCCACAAAGATGCCTGGTGGTGGGGAGATTATTGTTGGTTGAGCTTGATTGAAGATTGCCAAGATGTCATGTGGAGTGAGAGTTTCCAGTGGCTGTTCAAGAGTGATGTCAGCAACCTTGTCCAGGAGGGTGTGTGCTGCAGATACTGCCATCAGGCAGGAGGGTGCTCCTCTTGCAACTGGATCCAAGCGGGCTGAGAGGCAGCCTAAAAGTCTCTGTTTTCCCCCGTGAATCCGTGCCAGGACTCCAGTAGCATGACCTTCTTTCTTCCATCAGGTAGACGGAAAGACTTCTCGTAGTCAGGTAGGCCTGGTATTGGCGCTGAGACTGTGGAGTTCTTCCAATCTCCTGAATGGGTTGAAGGCTGCGTCTGATAGAAGGAGCGGGGTTGCGTTGATGCAAGCGCGCAGAGGCTGCATTAGGACTGAGGCATCAGGGATCCAGGTTCTGCAATACAACACTAGACCAGGGAAGGCCTGCAGCATTCTTGGAGTTATTGGGGGAGCCATCTTCTCCACAGTGGTCTTCCAGTCTTTTGACATGTGTTTCGTCTGGTGGGCAATACAGTGTCCCAGGGATGTAACTTGCTTCTGACATCACTGGACTTTGTTCTTCCAGACCTTGCGTTGCTGTTCTTCCAGGTAGAGTAGGAGAGACAAGGAATGGACTGTGCAGGTGTCGATGTCAACCACACAAAAGAGAAGGTCATCCACGTGTTGTAGAAGAGTGACTCTTGCATATTCTGCAATCCAGTTGACGAGGATGGAGGACATTGTCTTGGTGAAACTTGAAGGGCTTGTTTTGAGCACCTTGAGGCAACACTGTCCATATGCACTGCACTGGTGTGTGAAGGCAGGCCTCCAGGTGGAGGGGAAACACTGAAGAAGGTACTGGCCAGGCTGATCACCGTGAATACCGTTGCGGTGACTGGGACTTTTGAGAGCAGAGTGTGACGGTTCAGCACTGTTGGGGTTTCAAATACCGTAGCCTCTTTCACAGCCTCCAGGCCTTGCACCATTTTGAACTCAGTGGGGTTTACAGTCTTTTTCTTCACTGTGGAAAGCTGTGATTGATTCCGATGGGCGAGGCAGCCCAGTTTGGCCTTGTCCTTCACTATGAGGCAGGGGACTCCCATTCTCCCGCCACAGAGCTGGCGGGAAAACAAGCAGCCTACTAGGATCCACATCATGAGAGATGACGACCAGCTGGCTTTCTTGTTCTCCACCAAGGCAGTCACTGTTAGCACCTGCTCTGGTCACAGGGGGTCTTCTTGTTGGGACGTCTCCTTCACCGGCTGCTTTTTTCTCAGCACGGGCCATCAGTAGTTTCTTTTTCTCCAGCTCGGTCTCAGGTCAGTATTTGTGCACAAGTTTGAAGAGCTGAGTGGCCTTTTGCCGGTCTAGGGCCTGGGTGAACTGGTTGATTGCAGGGGGCACCTCCTGGTGCTTGCAAAAGATGAACCTCTGGCGTTGGAGCTGGATGAGGTGTTGCCATTCCATGAAGCGAGTAGGGTCCTTCTTGAGTTGAATATCCTGGCCAATGTCAAAGTTCTCAGGCCGTCTTCTTAGGCGAGTTCACTTAGACCTTCAGTTGGTCAGAGACATCTTGACTCTGGGTGATGGAGTGGCTTTTCTGGTACTATGTCTAGCACCTCCTGTGATAGGTCTGCAGTGTCGTTGTTCCTGTTTCTTCTTGGGTCAGGGGTGAAGAAAGTGTCATGGTCCCATCTTCCTGGAACACTCTGGTCGCTTTCAGCTTCTGCAGTAAGTCCACTCCCAATAGGTTGAGGGTGCAGGTCTTTGACACAACAAACTGGGACATGATGGAGCATTCTAGCTGAGTCCATACGCTCAGGGGCTTCATAATCTGGAAATATCTGACTTGACCATCAATTCCCATGCAGGACGCAGAAGATTCTGATAGATAGGTGAGGTTGCGGAGTTCCACAAGAAAATATCTGACTACGCCATCCACTCTCAGGATATTGGTCCCACTGGTGGGATTCCCTGTGGACTTGGTGTGCTCCTGTCCTATGGACGGGGTTCTTCACTGTTTTCTGTGTTTCTTCTTCTTCTGGGCGAAGTCAGTGTTCTGCACTGGTTCCGGAAATGACCAAACTCGCTACAGTTGTAACACTGGACATCCCTTCTGTCCCGGCGGGACTCAATCCTTTTTGCTACTGCGAGCAGGGTATCCATTGCTATTGACGTGTACTCAGGCCTGGCTACTACCAGTGGTTTCCTGATTGGTTCTCTCAGTCCATGCACAAAAACCTGTGCCAACATCCATCTGTGTTTCTGATCATGGGTAATGAGGCCCAAATCTTGAAACACTTGCATCACTCTGTCATGGAACTTCTCCACAGACTGTGTCTTGTCTTGACTCATGTCATGTAGGCTGAGAGTTTGTCCTGTCAGTCTGCTTTTGGCCCATTCTCTGAGTTGCTCAATTAACTTTGGTCCTGTCTCCCAGGCATACGCATCTAACTCTGTTGGAAGCTTGAAGTGTTCTCTCATAATTGGCCAGAATGCATCACCTGCTTTTATTTCCATTACGGTCCAGAGATCAATCCAGGCTGCTACATACGTTCGCTGGATCTGCTGCATTTTTTGGCAAAATGGCATGGGGTGTATCCCTGGGTCTGGCAGCATACTGATCACCTGGCTTGGAATGAAGGGATCATAGGATGGTGCCTCTACCTGTCCCTGCTCTCTTGGTGTTTGTGTGTTTTCTTCCCTAGTATTGGGCAGCATGTGTGACGCTGCATCTTCATCTTCATCAGATAAGAAGTGACATGGTGTGCTTGGTGCATACACTGGGTGAGATTTGGGCTTAAAAGTTGTCTTGCTGCATGGGGATTTCCCACTTCCTTGCTGAGGCTGCGGTGGATCAGTGTCATGGTTCCATGCTGGCAGCCCTGCTCGGCACTGAGGTTCCTCATTTGTGTCTGTAGCTATACTTCCCCCCTGTGAAGCCATGGCTGTGGGCTCTGCTAGTTGTTGTGTCTGGGGGCTACATGCAGCGTTTTGTGTAGGGAGATTTGCACTTTCTTCTCCTGATATAATGACTGGCAATGTTTGTACTGTGCTTGGGATAGACAGGGTGCCCTGTGCTGGAGGCACTGAATACAGGGACACCACATTGCTTTGATTGGGCGTTGACCCAGTTGATAACGAAGTAGAAAAAAAAAGAGGAAAAGAAGGGAGGTGTGAGGGAGGAGCGAGAGAAAGAGGAGGGGAGAGAGATGGAGGGGAGAGAGGTGGAGGGGAGGGTGAACATGAGGAGAATGAAGGAGGGGAGGGAGAGAAGAGTGGAAGGGGAAAAGGAGAGAAAGATGGAGGAGAGAGAGGAGAAAGATGGAGGGGGAGAAGTAGAAGAAGATGAAGAAGAAGATTTGAGAGTTGGAGAGGAAGAGGAAGAAAATGGATGTGTCAGAGATGTGAGGGAGGGGAAAAAAGGAATGATAGGGAGGGATGGCAGCGAGGAAAGAGGAGAAAAGTCTGAAGAAGAAAGAGAAAGGGACTGAGAAAAGAAAAAGGAGAGGGTGTCCCCCCTGTGGCTCTTGAGAGGGGATCGTTGAAACAAAAATGCCTTCTCCCTGTGGAGAGAGGCGGGGAGCGTTTTTCCCTGTACAAGGCTCCTTATTCAATGAGAGCAGCCTACACCTGTCCCGTGTCTCCACATGATGGACATGTGATGTGTGTGACTCTGAATTCTGCTCTTGTGACATGTCAGTGATCATTTTCTCACAGACGATTTAACACCTTTTCAATCTTATTCACATAAAAAATCACTTCCTGGTCCGTTCAAATTAACTTGCTGTACCTTCTACACGATGCACCACTGCTCTTTTATAGCAGACGGTAATCTATTAACAAACTTTCCCGTTACCTTTCAAACAAAAAACAAGAAAAAAAACATTTCATTATGCAGCGTAAAGGCTGCCTGTCCATTTGCTTCTCACGTACTCTGACCTTCTATTCACATGCCTAGCCCTTCGATTCTTACGTACTGTGTCTATTCCAAAAACCTATTCAACAAAGGTGATTAAAAATTTGAAAACTGCTGCATTCTGGTTCTGTGTGTCTTCGCTGAATGCCTGATGGGAGGGGTGAGTCAAGCCGCTGCGCAGCTGTTATTCTCCCTCAGACTGCAGTTTCCTTATCTGTGGAGTGACCTTGGTCTAAAGCAAGCTAGTAGAAAAAAAATGGTTGGAGGATAAAACTCTAAAATAAATTGATTAGAAAAAACCTCTCCAAAATTATTTAAAAATGTACTTAAAAGAAAAAATTTTAAAAACAAAAGTTAGATTTAGTAAAAAAAAAAACTCTCGGAAAAAAGATTGACCAAAAAGGGGAGGGAAAAAAAAAACGTATTAATCATAAAACTCTGAAAAAACAACCCTTGTTACTAAAACAGCTAATTAAAAACAGAAAGAGGTGGAAAAACTGATGTAAAATGATAAAAACAAAAAGAAAAAATACTTTAAAACTTTTTGTCTGGTAGCGTAGGCTGTATCCTCCCACCCTCTGGGAGAGAAAAAAAAAAAATAATTAAATAAAAATCTCACTGCTGCCAGCACTTCCCCCCTCCCTTATATCTCTGCTTGCTGCCTCTACAGGCACTGAAATCACGTATTAAAAAAAGATTATCCCTCAGAATAGCAAAAAAAAAAAAATGAATTTTCACGCTACAGCCTGTAACCAAAAAACTAGCTTAGAAAAATTACACCCAGGAAACAGATGTGACAACGTGATTAGCAGAGGAGGGGGGTCAAAGGGGTTTCTCGCTGCTGCAGCCAGCAGTGAATGAGATAGTGACAGAGCGCACGCTGCTCTGAATGAGATTTAAAGCGACAGTACCTGATATAGACAGTGACACGTACAATGAGACAGACACCCGGGAGAATACGAATCCCTCTTTTGATGATCTGTGACACATACAAGCTGCTCTGGTAACTGATAACTCACCAATTGCACTGAGCACGGCGATGCTCAAGGTCTACCACTTTCTGAAAACCGTACGCCCTGGCCAGTGCGCCGGTCACAGTAATCTGTAATAGCCTTAATCAAAATTCTCACCATCCACGTCTGATTTGACTGGGATGACCTCCCCCCTTGCGTGGACGATTATTGTGAGAACTTATCCAAACAAAGCTCCTGCCCCTCACACCTGGATTGATCTGGGATGACCTCCCTCCTGTGTGTGAAAGATTTCTGCAGAAACTTAACCGATTCAAAGCCCTCGCCCCTCACACCTGGCTTGATCTGGGATGACCTCCCACCGATGTGTGAAGGATAACTGCGTGGACTTATCCAAATCAAAGCTCCCGCCCCTCACACCTGGATTTTTTGGGATGACCTCCCACCTATGTGTGAAGAATTTCTGCTGGAACTTATCCAGCAATTTGTTTTTTGCTATACAACTCCCAGAAATCAGCAAGCAAAAACACAGTCACCATTCCAACTTTCTCCCGGTTCACACAAAACATGAAACATACACAGCACAGCAGCAAACAACTCGGCTTATATCCCAGGGCTTTTGGATAAGGGTATGGACTTTTTACACAACCTGGGAATGCGGTGATGACCACGTCCGACCGGGTAGAAGTGTAGGCTAGGACTAGGCACAGGGAACATTCAGGTAAGATGACAGAGTTTTCTTACCTTACTTATGGAGCTGCAGTCTCCGTCCCGTGTGCCAAGGCCAGGGCCAACACCCCCGTCTCTCCGGTCGGCCGGGTCCTCGTGCGTTTCGTCCAATGCCCCGCGTGCAGGCGCCAACTGTTATGGAAATTTAATTAGGATAAATCTATCCTGAAGTGTTTGCTGGTGCCGTGCCCAATTCTCTATCAAATGTCTTTTTGAGCGCTCAGAACGAAATGAGGACTGTCCACAACGGAAGTGTCAGTATAACAGTTCGTCAAGACCTCTCATTTATTATTCATTCAAGGTTTTATACGTTTACAAAAAGGGGCTGGTTAGTCAATTAACATACAATTAAAAGCTGCTAGATTATTGGCTGTTCTAGTGTAAGTATGATAATTATGATAAACGGGCTGAAGTTGCAGATTTATTGTTTTATGTTCTTTTGCCCTAGCTTTCTTGCATGACTAGTAAAGTAAACAATAGATATCTTATTAAAACTCTCTGTACTTGTTCCTTATGAAGGCCAGGGTCGTTTAAAACGACTGATTATAGCTGGCATCAGCTTTTGCATAGATATGTGTGAGCACAGGATTTTTAGCAAGTGAGATCTATCTAACTGTGAATGCATATATATGAATATACTTTAAATATATGGAATACATATATATTTCCATGACAACATGCAGTCACATGCTCCGGTCCGAGTGCCGGCAGTAGTGCCGGGTGTTCATGCAAGAGACTCGCGCGAGTTTCTTGCATGTGTGATCCCGGCCTAATACAGGGTGTAGCTGAGTCCCTAATTAACACCTCTCTTACATCTGGCATACTGTTCCGTTTATGTGACCATGCACAATTAGACCATTGACGGGATAGTACGTCATGGTGATTCTTACAGCTGAAACCCGGCAGTTAGGGCCAGGAGCGGTCACAGACTGCACCAGGCACTTTAACCCCTGGAACACTGCGAACAAACAAGATCGTAGTGTTCCTGGAGCAGGCAGAGGGCTGACAGCCGCTCTGCCTTTGGATCAGAGACCCCGCGGCATGACGCGGGGTCCAGATCGCTTCCATGGAGACCCGATGTCGTCATGACGACATCCAGGTCTCCAGAGCTGCGAAACTTCCTGTCATGTGCAGTGCATGATCAGGAAGTCTCTCTGGTCAGTGTGCAGAAACTGCAGCGCTGACAGCTATAAAAGTGATCAGCCTGCAGAAAATGATTGTCCCATAGTGGGACAAAGTGAAAAAGTTAGAATAAAGTAAAAAATAAATTAAATAATTGTAAAAATATAAAAAAAAAAATAAAAATAAAAAAATAATAAAAAATCAATATTTATTCTATCACTAAATAAATATTTGACTGAAAGAAAATCTAAACAATAAAAGTACACATATTTGGTATCGTCGCGTCCGTAACGACCCAACCTAAAAAACTGTCCCACTAGTTAACCCCTTAACCCCTTCCCGACCCATGACGCCATGTAGGCGTCATGAAAGTCAGTGCCAATCCGACCCATGACGCCTATGTGGCGTCATGAAAGGATCTCGTCCCTGCGGGCCGGGAGACCTGGGTCATTCAAAGGTCACCCGACCCGCAGTTACAGGACCCTTTGTGCTTCACCACAGGGGGGTTGGCTTAACCCCCCCGTGGCCACGATCGCTCTGATTGGCTGTTAAAAGTGAAACAGCCAATCAGAGCAATGTGTAATATTTCACCAATTTAATTGGTGAAATATTACAATCCAGCCATGGCCGATGCTGCAATAGCATCTGCCATGGCTGGACACCGAGCCCTGACCCCCCCCACACCGAGTCACGGCGGTGATCGGCCGCCGCCACCGAAAGATGGCAGCGATCGGTCACCGCCGTCACTTACAGCTCCCCTCCTCTTTTGGTCCACTGCCCCCACTTCCTATCCCCCCCCAGCCTTCCGACCCCCTACTCACCTCTCCCTATCCACCGATGTCCCACGATCGGGTCCGGCGTCCGCCCGGGCCTCTTCATGGGCGCCGCCATATTGGAAAATGGCGGGCGCATGCGCAGTGCGCCCGCCGGCCGGCGCATGCGCAGTGCGCCCCCCAGTGTTCAAAAATTTATTTTGATCACTGTGATAAACTGTCACAGTGATCAAAATAAAAAAAAGTAAATGAACCCCCCCTTTATCATAGGTAGGGACAAATAAAAAAAATAAAGAATTTTTTTTTTTTTCCTAGCGGATTTTGCTGCTGATCCGCAGCTGATTTCGCTGCTGATCCGCGGCGGATATCGCTGCTTATCCGCGGCGGATATCGCTGCTTATCCGCGGCGGATTTCGCTGCTGATCCGCGGCGGATTTCGCTGCTGATCCGCGGCGGATTTCGCTGCTGATCCGCGGCGGATTTCGCTGCTGATCGGCGGCGGATTTCGCTGCTGATCCGCGGCGGATTTCGCTGCTGATCGGCGGCGGATTTCGCTGCTGATCCGCGGCGGATTTCGCTGCTGATCCGCGGCGGATTTCGCTGCTGATCCGCGGCGGAATTCGCTGCTGATCCGCGGCGGATTTCGCTGCTGATCCGCGGCGGATTTTGCTGCTGATCCGCGACTGATTTTGCTGCTGATCCGCGGCTGATTATCTGCTGATTCATCTGCGCTAGCGGGTATAGCATAACGCGATCGCGTTATGCTATACCGTTACCAGCCGGTCAACGCTACGTGTTGAACGGGCTGGTAAAACGCAATATGAACCCAGCCTTAGGGTTAGAACTAGGGTTAGGGTTAGCATTAGGGCTAAGGTTAGAATTACGGTTAGGGTTGGAATTTGGGTTAGGGTTGGAATTAGGGTTAGGTTTGGAATTAGGGTTAGGCTTGTAGTTAGGTTTATGATTAGGGTTTGTATTAGGGTTAGGTGTGTGTAGGCGTTAGGGGTGTGTTGGGGTTAGGGTTGGAGTTAGAATTGAGGGGTTTCCACTATTTAGGCACATCAGGGGGTATCCATACGCGACATGGCGCCACCATTGATTCCTGCAAATTTTGCGTTCAAAAAGTCAAACAGTGCTCCCTTTATTCCAAGCCCCGACGTATGCCCAAACAGTGGTTTATCCCCACATATGAGGTATCAGCGTACTCGGGAAAAATTGCACAACAACTTCGGGGGTTCTAATTTCTCCTGTTAACATTGGGAAAAAAAATTGGGGACTAAAAATTATTTTTGTGGAAAAAAAATGATTTTATATTTTCACGGCTCTGCGTTATAAACTTCTGTGAAGGACTTGGAGATTCAAAGTGCTCACCACACATCTAGAGGAGTTCCTTGGGGATCTAGTTTCCAAAATGGGGTCACTTGTGGGGAGTTTCTACTGTTTAGGCACATCAGTGACTCTGCAAACGTAACATGACGCCCGAAGACCATTCCATCAAGTGGGCATTTCAAAAGGTCACTACTTCCCATCCGAGCCCCGACGTGTGCCCATACAGTAGTTTTCTCCCACATATGGGATATCAGCATACTCAGGACAAATTGGACAACAACTTTTGCGGTCTAATTTCTCATGTTACCCTTGCGAAAATAAAAAAATTGGGGACTAAAAGATCCTGATTGTGGAAAAAATATGATTTTTTTATTTTCATGCCCGGGTGTTATAAACTTCTGTGTAGCCCTTGGGGGTTCAAAGTGCTCACCACACATCTAGATAAGTTCTTTGCGGTGTCTAGTTTCCAAAATGGGGTCACTTGTGGGGAGTTTCTACTGTTTAGGCGCATCAGGGGCTCTGCAAACGTAACAAGATGCCCGCAGACCATTCCATCAAGTTGGCATTTCAAAGCGTCACTACATCCCTTCCGAGCCCTGACGTGTGCCCAAACAGTGGTTCCCCCCCACATATGGGGTACTAGCGTACTCAGGACAAACTGGACAACAACTTTCGGGGTCCAATTTCTCCTGTAACCATTGTGAAAATAAAAAATAGTGGGCTAAAAAATCATTTTTTGGGAAAAAAAAATGATATTTTATTTTCACGGCTCTGCGTTATAAACTTCTGTAAAGCACCTGGGGGGTTCAAAGTGCTCACTATGCATCTAGATAAGTTCCTTAGGGCGTCTAGTTTCCAAAATGGGGTCACTTGTGGGGGAGCTCCAATGTTTAGGCACACAGGAACTCTCCAAATGCGACATGGCAACCGCTAAATATTCCAGCATATTTTCCATTCAAAAAGTCAAATGGCGCTCCTTCCCTTCTGAGCCCTGCCGTGCGCCCAAACAGTGGTTTATGATCACAAATGAGGTATCTGTGTACTCAGGAGAAATTGCCCAACAAATTTTAGAATCCAATTTATACTGTTGCCCATGTGAAAATGAAAAAAACTGAGGCTAAAAGAAAATTTTTGTGAAAAAAAAGTAATTTCTTTTTTTTACGGATCAATTTGTGAAGCACCTGGGGGTTCAAAGTGCTCACTATGCATCTAGATAAGTTCCTTAGGGGGTCTAGTTTCCAAATGGGGTCACTTGTGGGGGAGCTCCAATGTTTAGGCACACAGGGACTCTCCAAATGCGACATGGCAACCGCTAAATATTCCAGCATATTTTCCATTCAAAAAGTCAAATGGCGCTCCTTCCCTTCTGAGCCCTGCCGTGCGCCCAAACAGTGGTTTATGACCACATATGAGGTATCTGTGTACTCAGGAGAAATTGCCCAACAAATTTTAGGATCCAATTTATACTGTTGCCCATGTGAAAATGAAAAAACTGAGGCTAAAAGAAAATTTTTGTGAAAAAAAAGTACTTTCTTTTTTTTACAGATCAATTTGTGAAGCACCTGGGGGTTCAAAATGATCACTATGCATCTAGATAAGTTCCTTAGGGTGTCTAGTTTTCAAAATGGGATCACTTGTGGGGGAGCTCCAATGTTTAGGCACACAGGGACTCTCCAAATGCGACATGACAACCGCTAAATATTCCAGCATATTTTCCATTCAAAAAGTCAAATGGCGCTGCTTCCCTTCTGAGCCCTGCCATGCGCCCAAACAGTGGTTTATGACCACATATGAGGTATCTGTGTACTCAGGAGAAATTGCCTAACAAATTTTAGGATCCAATTTATACTGTTGCCCATGTGAAAATGAAAAAACTGAGGCTAAAAGAAAATTTTTGTGAAAAAAAAGTACTTTCTTTTTTTTACGGATCAATTTGTGAAGCACCTGGGGGTTCAAAGTGCTCACTATGCATCTAGATAAGTTCCTTAGGGGGTCTAGTTTCCAAAATGGGGTCACTTGTGGGGGAGCTCCAATGTTTAGGCACACAGGGACTCTCCAAATGCGACATGGCAACCGCTAAATATTCCAGCATATTTTCCATTCAAAAAGTCAAATGGCGCTCCTTCCCTTCTGAGCCCTGCCGTGCGCCCAAACAGTGGTTTATGACCACATATGAGGTATCTGTGTACTCAGGAGAAATTGCCCAACAAATTTTAGGATCCAATTTATACTGTTGCCCATGTGAAAATGAAAAAACTGAGGCTAAAAGAAAATTTTTGTGAAAAAAAAGTAATTTCTTTTTTTTACAGATCAATTTGTGAAGCACCTGGGGGTTCAAAATGATCACTATGCATCTAGATAAGTTCCTTAGGGGGTCTAGTTTTCAAAATGGGATCACTTGTGGGGGAGCTCCAATGTTTAGGCACACAGGGACTCTCCAAATGCGACATGGCAACCGCTAAATATTCCAGCATATTTTCCATTCAAAAAGTCAAATGGCGCTGCTTCCCTTCTGAGCCCTGCCATGCGCCCAAACAGTGGTTTATGACCACATATGAGGTATCTGTGTACTCAGGAGAAATTGCCTAACAAATTTTAGGATCCAATTTATACTGTTGCCCATGTGAAAATGAAAAAACTGAGGCTAAAAGAAAATTTTTGTGAAAAAAAAGTACTTTCTTTTTTTACAGATCAATTTGTGAAGCACCTGGGGGTTCAAAATGATCACTATGCATCTAGATAAGTTCCTTAGGGGGTCTAGTTTCCAAAATGGGGTCACTTGTGGGGGAGCTCCAATGTTTAGGCACACAGGGACTCTCCAAATGTGACATGGCAACCGCTAAATATTCCAGCATATTTTCCATTCAAAAAGTCAAATGGCGCTCCTTCCCTTCTGAGCCCTGCCGTGCACCCATACAGTGGTTTATGACCACATATGAGGTATCTGTGTACTCAGGAGAAATTGCCCAACAAATTTTAGGATCCATTTTATCCTGATGCCAATGTAAAAATGAAAAAATTGATGCTAAAAGAAAATTTTTGTTGGAAAAATTAAAATGTCCATTTTTTCCTTCCACGTTGCTTTAGTTCCTGTGAAGCACCTGAAGGGTTAATAATCTTCTTGAATGTAGTTTTGAGTAGCTTGAGGGGTGCAGTTTTTATAAAGGTGTCACTTTTGGGTATTTTCTGCCATATAGACCCCTCAAAGTGACTTCAAATGTGAGGTGGTCCCTAAAAAAAATGGTTTTGTAAATTTTGCTGTAAAAATGAGAAATCGCTGGTCAACTTTTAACCCTTATAACTTCCTAACAAAAAAAAATGTTGTTCCCAAAATTGTGCTGATGTAAAGTAGACATGTGGGAAATGTTATTTATTAACTATTTTGTGTCACATAACTCTCTAGTTTAACAGAATAAAAATTAAAAATTTGAAAATTACAAAATTTTCAAAATTTTCGCCAAATTTCCATTTTTTTCACAAATAAACGCAAAAATTATCGACTTAAATTTACCACATAACATGAAGCCCAATATGTCACGAAAAAACAATCTCAGAATCGCTAGGATCCGTTGAAGCGTTCCTGAGTTATTACCTCATAAAGGGACACTGGTCAAATTGCAAAAAATGGCAAGGTCTTTAAGGTCAAAATAGGCTGGGTCATGAAGGGGTTAAGTGAACACCATAAAAAAAGGCAAAAAACAATGCTTTGCGAACAAAAAGTGGAATAACACGCAAACAAAAAACGGTTATAAATAAACATGGTACCGCTAAAAATGTAATTTTGCCCTGCAAAAAATGAGCCCTGACAAAGCATCATCAGCGAAAAAATAAAAAAGTTATAGCTGTCAGAATAAAGTGATGCAAAAACAGTTATTTTTTCTATAAAAAAGTTGTTATTTTATAAAAAAATTATGTAAATGAGATATCACTGTAATTGTACTGACCCGAAAAATAAAACTTCCTTATCAATTTTACCACACGTGGAAAGGTGTAAATGACCCCCCAAAAGAAATTCATGAATTGCTGGTTTTCTTTCTGTCTCCCAAAAATCGGAATAGAAAGTGATCAAAAAATGTAATGTCAAAAATAGTACCAATAAAAACGTCAACTCATCCAGCAAAAAACAAGACCTCACATGACTCTCTGGGCCAAAATATGGAAACATTATAGCTTTCAAAATGTGGTGATGCAAAAACTATTTTTTGCAATAAAAAGCGTCTTTTAATGTGTGACAGCTGCCAAACTTACAAACCCTCTACATCCCCTCTTTCACACGTCCTGATATTTCCGGTGCCAGAGTTGTCAGTGTAAGTGTGTGTAATACTTGTGGCACATGTGTGGCATGTGTGTGCCGCATCAGTACCACACAGACGGGCACCAGGGAAGAAGAGTTACAGTAAGCGCTGTTCCCAGGCACTGGGTGCTGAACAAGGCTCTCTTCATTCTCCCCCGCTCTGCCTGCGATCGGCGCAAGCAGGGGAGAATGATGAGTTACATTTAACCCCTTAATGACCGCCGATATGTCTTTTCACCTTTTCACGGTGGTAGTTAAGGGTACTTAAACCATAGTGCTGCTTTTTAACGGCGCTGAGGTTTAAGGTTATAGCGCCCCCCAGCATCTGAATTTCTCCGGGATCTCGGCTGCCGAGGGTAGCCGAGACCCCAGAGAACATGATGCGGGTTGGTTTTACTGACCCCGGTGTTGCGATCGCCGTTATTAATGGTATAACGGCGACAGCAAAAAAAAGTCTGATTTTCCATTTAATTTCTCTCTCCTCTTATGTGATTGCAAATTATTGGTGAGATTAATAGGGTCCCCGATCCCCCATCAACCCCCCGATACCTACGCTGTCCCTGCAAGCTCCCATGAAATCCCCCATGCTGCTGGCTTCTTCTTCTGGGGCAAATGGTGGTTGCATGCGCAGTCCGCCTGCCGAAATCTGCTGGCCAGCACCCGGCAACAATAGATTTTTTTCCTATTGTTTCATTTTGATCACTGTGATAGACCCCATCACAGTGATCAAAATAAAAAAAATTGTAAATCACCTTTATCACCAACTTAGGGAAAAATAATAAAATAAAAAAAAGTATTTATTTCCATTTTCCCATTAGGGTTAGAGTTGGGCTAAAGTGAATAGGCTAAAGTTAGGGTTATGGTTGAGCCCAAAGTTAGGGTTATGGTTGAGCCCAAAGTTAGGGTAAGGGTTGGGGCTAAAGTTAGGGTTAGGTTGGGGCTAAAGTTAGGGTTATGGTTGAGGCTAAAGTTAGGTTTAGGGTTAGGTTTGGGGCTAAAATTAGTGTTCGGGTTAGGGTTGGGGCTAGAGTTGGGGTTTGGGTTTGGATTACAGTTAGGGTTAGGATTAGAGTTAGGGTTGGGATTAGGGTTAGGGCTGTTTTGGAGTTAGGGTTGGACTCAGAATTGGGGGGTTTCCACTGTTTAGGCACGTCAGAGGTTCACCAAACATGACAAGGCGTCTGATCTCAATTCCAGCCAATTCTGCGCTGAAAGTCAAAGGGTGCTTCTTCCCTTCCGAGCTTTGCCATGTGCCCAGTGGTTTACCCCCATGTATGGGTCATCAGCATACTCAGAAAAAATTGCACAACAACTTTTGCGGTCCAATTTCTACCATTACCCTAGGAAAATAAAAAATTGGGGCGAAAAGATAATTTTTGTGAAAAAATGTGATTTTTTATTTTTACAGCACTACGTTATAAACTTCTGTGAAGCACTAGGGTTTCAAAATGCTCACCAAACATCTAGATAAGTTCATTCTCCCCTGCTCTGCCTGCGATCGGCGCAAGCAGGGAGAATGATGAGTTACATTTAACCCCTTAATGACCGCCGATATGTCTTTTCACCTTTTCACGGTAGTAGTTAAGGGTACTTAAACCATAGTGCTGCTTTTTAACGGCGCTGAGGTTTAAGGTTATAGCGCCCCCCAGCATCTGAATTTCTCCGGGATCTCGGCTGCCGAGAGTAGCCGAGACTCCAGAGAACATGATGCGGGTTGGTTTTTACTGACCCCGGTGTTGCGATCGCCGTTATTAATGGTATAACGGCGACAGCAAAAAAAAGTCTGATTTTCCATTTAATTTCACTCTCCTCTTATGTGATTGCAAATTATTGGTGAGATTAATAGGGTCCCCCGATCCCCCATCAACCCCCGATACCTACGCTGTCCCTGCAGGCTCCCATGAAATCCCCCATGCTGCTGGCTTCTTCTTCTGGGGCAAATGGTGGTTGCATGCGCAGTCCGCCTGCCGAAATCTGCTGGCCAGCACCCGGCAACAATAGATTTTTTTCCTATTGTTTCATTTTGATCACTGTGATAGACCCCATCACAGTGATCAAAATAAAAAAAATTGTAAATCACCTTTATCACCAACTTAGGGAAAAATAATAAAATAAAAAAAGTATTTATTTCCATTTTCCCATTAGGGTTAGAGTTGGGCTAAAGTGAATAGGGCTAAAGTTAGGGTTATGGTTGAGCCCAAAGTTAGGGTAAGGGTTGGGGCTAAAGTTAGGGCTAGGGTTGGGGCTAAAGTTAGGGTTATGGTTGAGGCTAAAGTTAGGTTTAGGGTTAGGTTTGGGGCTAAAATTAGTGTTCGGGTTAGGGTTGGGGCTAGAGTTGGGGTTTGGGTTTGGATTACAGTTAGGGTTAGGATTAGAGTTAGGGTTGGGATTAGGGTTAGGGCTGTTTTGGGTTAGGGATGGACTCAGAATTGGGGGGTTTCCACTGTTTAGGCACGTCAGAGGTTCACCAAACATGACAAGGCGTCTGATCTCAATTCCAGCCAATTCTGCGCTGAAAGTCAAAGGGTGCTTCTTCCCTTCCGAGCTTTGCCATGTGCCCAGTGGTTTACCCCCATGTATGGGTCATCAGCATACTCAGAAAAAATTGCACAACAACTTTTGCGGTCCAATTTCTACCGTTACCCTAGGGAAAATAAAAAATTGGGGCGAAAAGATAATTTTTGTGAAAAAAATGTGATTTTTTATTTTTACAGCACTACGTTATAAACTTCTGTGAAGCACTAGGGGTTTCAAAATGCTCACCACACATCTAGATAAGTTCCTTAGGGGGTCTACTTTCCAAAATGGTGTCACTTGTGGGGGATTCCACTGTTTAGACACATTAACCCCTTCCCGACCCATGACGCCACGTAGGCGTCATGAAAATCAGTGCCAATCCTACCCATGACGCCTATGTGGCGTCATGAAAGGATCGTGTCCCTGCGGGTCGGGTGACCGGGGTCACTGAAAGGTCACCCGACCCGCCGGCACAGGACCCTTTGTGCTTCACCACAGGGGGTTGGCTTAACCCCCCCATGGCCACGATCGCTCTGATTGGCTGTTAAAAGTGAAACAGCCAATCAGAGCAATCTAATATTTCACCAATATAATTGGTGAAATATTACAATCCAGCCATGGCCGATGCTGCAATAGCATCTGCCATGGCTGGACACCGAGCCCTGACCCCCCCACACGGATTCACGGCGGCGATCGGCCGCCGCCACCGAAAGATGGCAGCGGTCGGTCACCGCCGTCACTAAAAGCTCCCCTCGCCCTGGCCTCCGCTGCCCCACCTTCCGATCCCCCCCTCACTTCCGACCCCCATACTCACCTCTCCCAGTCCACCGATGTCCCTGGATCCTTCCCGGCGGCTGCCCGGGATTCTTCATGGGCGCCGCCATCTTGGAAAATGGCGGGCGCATGCGCAGTGCGCCCGCCGGCCGGCGCATGCGCAGTGCGCCCTGCATAGTCAAAAAATTTATTTTGATCACTGTGATAAACTGTCACAGTGATCAAAATAAAAAAAAGTAAGTGAACCCCCCCTGTCATAGATAGGGAAAAATAATAAAGAATTTTTTTTTTTTCCTATTAGGCCCTGTGCACACGTTGCGGATTTGCTGCGGATCCGCAGCTGATTTCTCTGCTGATCCGCAGCTGATTTCTCTGCTGATCCGCAGCTGATTTCGCTGCTGATCCGCAGCGGATTTCGCTGCTGATCCGCAACGGATTTCGCTGCTGATCCGCAGCTGATTTCGCTGCTGATCCTCAGCTGATTTCGCTGCTGATCCGCTGCTGATTTCGCTGTGGATCAGCAGCTGATTTCGCTGCTGATCCGCAGCGGATTTCGCTGCTAATCCGCAGCGGATTTTGCTGCGGATCAGCAGCGGATTTTGCTGCGGATCCGCAGCGGATTTGGCGCTGCGGATCCACAGCTAATCCAGAAACCATGTACAGTACAATGCAAATAAATGGTAAAAAAAAACGCTGTGCACATGCTGCAGATTTTTCAGCGCGGATTTGCTGCGGTTTTAAATCCGCAGCATGTCAATTCTTTGTGCGGATTCCGCAGCGATTTTACACCTATTCCATTATAGACGTAAAACCGCAGAGAAAAACCGCAGCAAATCCGCGCTAAATACACAGGTAAAAGGCAGGTCGTTTTACCTGCGGATTTTAGAAAAATCCGCAAGTGAATCCGCAACGTGTGCACGGGGCCTTAGGGTCAGGCTGGGTTCATATTGCATTATAGCAGTCCGTTAGATGGACTGCGTTTCACCGCGGTATAACGCGGTGTAACGCAGTCCGTTAACGCTGCCATTCACCCCATTTGTGTGCGCATCGCAACGCATGCCATGAAGCGGCATGCGTTCGCGACGTGTCGTCATTCAGTGACGGAGCCTTGGACGCAGGCTGCAGTGTCTGGGCTCCATCACCGCTAGCACAGATGAATCATCGCTGATTCCTCTGCACTAGCGGGTATAGCATAACACAATCGCGTTATGCTATACCGTTACCAGCCCGTCAACGCTACGTGTTGAACGGGCTGGTAAAACGCAATATGAACCCATCCTTAGGGTTAGAACTAGGGTTAGGGTTAGAACTAGGGTAAGGGTTAGAACTAGGGTAAGGGTTAGAACTAGGGTTAGGGTTGGAATTAGGGTTAGGGTTGGAATTAGGGTTAAGGTTGGGATTAGGGTTAGGGTTGGGATAAGCGTTAGGGGTGTTTTGGGGTTAGGGTTGGGATTAGGGTTAGGCTTGTGGTTAGGTTTATGGTTAGAGTTGGGATTAGGGTTAGGGGTGTGTTGGGGTTAGGGTTATGGTTAGGGTTTGTATTAGGGTTAGGGGTGTGTAGGGGTTAGGGTTGGGGTTAGGGGTGTGTTGGGGTTAGGGTTGGAGTTAGAATTGAGGGGTTTCCACTATTTAGGTACATCAGGGGATCTCCATACACGACATGGCGCCACCATTGATTCCTGCAAATTTTGCGTTCAAAAAGTCAAACAGTGCTCCCTTTA
Source organism: Oophaga sylvatica (assembly GCA_033576555.1). Classification (NCBI taxonomy): domain Eukaryota; kingdom Metazoa; phylum Chordata; class Amphibia; order Anura; family Dendrobatidae; genus Oophaga; species Oophaga sylvatica. The sequence continues at coordinate 123,847,236 of JARQOD010000004.1, forward strand.
TTCCAAGCCCCGACGTGTGCCCAAACAGTGGTTTACCCCCACATATGGGGTATCAGCGTACTCGGGAAAAATTGCACAACAACTTTGGGGGTCTAATTTCTTCTGTTACTGTTGGGAAAAAAAATTGGGGACTAAAAAGTTATTTTTGTGGAAAAAAATGATTTTTTATTTTCACGGCTCTGCGTTATAAACTTCTGTGAAGAACTTGGGGGTTCAAAGTGCTCACCACACATCTAGATAAGTTCCTTGCGGGGTCTAGTTTCCAAAATGGGGTCACTTGTGGGGAGTTTATACTGTTTAGGCACATCAGGGACTCTGCAAACGTAACATGACGCCCGCAGACCATTCCATCAAGTCGGCAATTCAAAACGTCACTACTTCCCTTCCGAGCCCCGAAGTGTGCCCATATAGTAGTTTTCTCCCACATATGGGATATCAGCGTACTCAGGACAAATTGGACAACAACTTTTGAGGTCTAATTTCTCCTGTTACCCTTGGGAAAATAAAAAAATTGGGGACTAAAAGATCATGTTTGTGGAAAAAATATGATTTTTTTATTTTCATGGCCCGGCGTTATAAACTTCTGTGTAGCCCTTGGGGTTCAAAGTGCTCACTACACATCTAGATAAGCTCCTTGGGGGGTCTAGTTTCCAAAATGGGGTCACTTGTGGGGGGTTTTCTACTGTTTAGGCACATCAGGGGCTCTGCAAAGGCAACATGATGCCCACGAAACATTCCATCAAGTCTGCATTCCAAAATGGCGCTCCTTCCCTTCTGTGCTCTCCCATGCGCCAAAAACAGTGGTTCCCCCCCACATATGGGTACCAGTGTACTCAGGACAAACTGTACAACAACTTTTGTGGTCCAATTTCTCCTGTACCCTTGTGAAAATAAAAAATTGCGGGTTAAAAAATCAGTTTTTGAGGAAAAAAATGATTTTTATTTTCACGGCTCTGCATTACAAACTTCTGTGAAGCACGTGGGGGTTCAAGGTGCTCACCACACATCTAGTTAAGTTCCTTGAGGGGTCTAGTTTACAAAATGTGGTCACTTATGGGGGGTTTCTACTGTTTAGGCACATCAGGGGCTCTGCCCGCCTGCAGACCATTCCATCAAGTCGGCATTTCAAAGCGTCACTACATCCCTTCCAACCCTGACTGTGCCCAAACAGTGGTTCTCCCCCACCATGTGAGGTACTAGCGTACTTAGGACAAATTAGACAACAACTTTTGGGGTCCAATTTCTCCTGTAACCATTGTGAAAATAAAAAATATGGGGCTAAATAATAATTTTTTGAGAAAAAAAAATGATTTTTTATTTTCACGGCTCTGCGTTATAAAGTTATGTGAAGCACCTGGGGTTCAAAGTGCTCACTGTGCATCTGCCTCAGTTTTCTTAGGGGGTCTAGTTTCCAAAATGGGGTCATTTGTGGGGGAGCTCCAAAGTTTAGGCATACAGGGCTCTCCAAACATGACATGGTGTCCGCTAACGACTGGAGCTAATTTTCCATTCAAAAAGTCAAATGGCGCTCCTTCCCTTCGAGCCCTGCCGTGCGCCCAAACAGTGGTTTATGACCACATATGAGGTATCTGTGTACTCAGGATAAATTGCCCAACAAATTTAGGATCCAATTTATACTGTTGCCCATGTGAAAATGAAAAAACTGAGGCTAAAAGAAAATTTTTGTGAAAAAAAAAGTACTTTCTTTTTTTTACGGATCAATTTGTGAAGCACTTGGGGGTTCAAAGTGCTCACTCTGCATCTAGATAAGTTCCTTGGGGGGTCTAGTTCCCAAAATGGGGTCACTTGTGGGGGAGCTCCAATGTTTAGGCACACAGGGACTCTCCAAATGCGACATGGCAACCGCTAAATATCCAGCATATTTTCCATTCAAAAAGTCAAATGGCGCTCCTTCCCTTCTGAGCCCTGCCGTGCGCCCAAACAGTGGTTTATGACCACATATGAGGTATCTGTATACTCAGGAGAAATTGCCCAACAAATTTTAGGGTCCATTTTATCCTGATGCCCATGCAAAAATGAAAAAATTGATGCTAAAAGAAAAATTTTGTTGGAAAAATTAAAATGTCCATTTTTTCCTTCCACGTTGCTTTAGTTCCTGTGAAGCACCTGAAGGGTTAATAACCTTCTTGAATGTAGTTTTGAGTAGCTTGAGGGGTGCAGTTTTTATAATGGTGTCACTTTTGGGTATTTTCTGCCATATAGACCCCTCAAAGTGACTTCAAATGTGAGGTGGTCCCTAAAAAAAAATGGTTTTGTAAATTTTGCTGTAAAAATAAGAAATCGCTGGTCAACTTTTAACCCTTATAACTTCCTAACAAAAAAAAATGTTGTTCCCAAAATTGTGCTGATGTAAAGTAGACATGTGGGAAATGTTATTATTAACTATTTTGTGTCACATAACTCTCTGGTTTAACAGAATAAAAATTCAAAATTTGAAAATTGCGAAATTTTCAACATTTTGGCCAAAGTTTCCATTTTTTTCACAAATAAACGCAAAAATTATCGACCTAAATTTACCACTAACTTGAAGCTCAATATGTCACGAAAAAACAATTCAGAATCGCTAGGATCAGTTGAAGCGTTCCTGAGTTATTACCTCATAAGGGACACTGGTCAGAATTGCAAAAAATGGCCAGGTCATTTAGGTCAAAATAGGCTGGGTCATGAAGTGGTTAAGGGCTCTCCAAATGTGACATGGCGTCCGATTTCAATTCCAGCCAATTTTGCATTGAAAAGTCAAACAGCCCTCCCTCCCTTCCGAGCTCTGCCATGCGCCCAAACAGTGATTTACCTGCATATATGGGGTATCAGCGTACTCAGGACAAAATGCACAACAACGTTGAGGGTCCAATTTCTCCTGCTACCTTTGGGAAAATAACAAAATACTGGCAAAAAAATCATTTTTGTAAAAAAAAATATGATTTTTTATTTTTAACGGCTCATACGTTATAAACTTCTGTGAAGCATTTTGGGTTCAAAGTGCTCACCATACATCTAGATAAGTTACTAGTGGGTTCTACTTTCCAAAATGGTGTCACTTGTGGGGGTTTTCGATGTTTCTAGGTACTGTTTCTAGGTTTCTAGGCACATCAGTGGCTCTCCAAATGCGACATGGCGTCCGATCTCATTTCCTGCCAATTTTGCATTGAAAAGTCAAATGGTGCTCCTTCCCTTCTGGCTCTGCCATGAACCCAAACAGTTTTTTACCTGCATATATGGAGTATCAGCATTCTCAGAACAAATTGTACAACAACTTTTGGGGTCCAATTTCTCCTGTTAACCTTGGTAAAAATAAAAAAAAATTGGATCTGAAGTAAATTTTTTGTGAAAAAGTTAAATGTTCATTTTTTTTAACATTCCAAAAATTCCTGTGAAGCACCTGAAGGGTTTTAAAACTTCTTGAATGTGGTTTTGAGCACATTCAGGGGTGCAGTTTTTTAAAATGTGTCACTTTTGGGTTATGTTCTATCATACAGACCCTCAAAGTGACTTAAATGCGATGTGGTCCTAAAAAAATGTTCTAAAAATGAGAAATCGCTGTTTAAATTTTAACAATTAACTTCCTAACAAAAAAAAATGTGGGTTCCAAAATTATGCTGATGTAAAGTAAACATGTGGGAAATGTTGCTTATTAAATATTTTATGTGACATATCTCTGTGATTAAAGGGCATGAAATTTCAAAGCTGGAAAATTGCAAAATTTTCAAAATTCTCACCTAATTTCCGTCTTTTCACAAATAAATGCAAGTCATATCAAAGAAATGTTACCCATGTCATGAAGTACAATATTTCATGAGAAAATAATGTCAGAATCACCGGGATCCATGGAAGCGTTACAGAGTTATTACCTCATAAAGGTACAGTGGTCAGAATCGTAAATATTGGCCTTGTTTTCTCATAAATTCAACTGTTTCCTATTTTTTAATAAAAAAATCAATTTTGGGTTTTCTAAAATTTATATTTTTTTTAAGTCTTTTTACATTTTGCCTTATATACAAGTCACTATATAGGAAAAAAAATGTTTCTTAATATTTCTTTTCCTGTAAAACGTAATTTCTTGTCGGCTTGAAATGTATTATTGTCATTCCTTAAAGTTGAGTAAGGCCGGGGTCAGACTAGCGTATGGCATCCAATGCAAGAGCATGGCATGCGATATGCTAATGACCCTCGGTCCTGCTCTGCTGTGTGCAGAAGCTGAGTTTCATGCTACTGTGCTCTGAGCCTCTCGCACAGAGCAGATCGGAGCAAGCAGTAGAGGAGGCGGAGAAATTAATTTCTCCATCTCCTCCAATGCCGGGGTCAGCGCATATCGCACAGAAACTGGATGATATCCAAATGATGTGCTTTGTCTCACTCGTACCATAGACTTTAAAATGGGTGAGAGTGAACTGAGACTCGTCCAAGTGTCTGTGACAATCAGAGCATGCTGCAATTTCACTCGCACTTGAAAATGGACGAGAAAAAAAGTGGTGATGGGAGCTGACCCATACATGAATACTGGTCCGAGTGCTATGCTGTGCTTCCAGGCATCTTCCCATGCTGTTCTTCATCCATTCTGCACTTTTTTGATCCATTTGAACATTTTCACTCCCCCAGAGCTTTTGTAGGGTATGTGGAGAAAAGCTTCCATTGACTTCCGTCATACCGTTACTTAAAACGAGCATGATTCGAGCAGCGAGCACCCAAGCATTTTAGTGCTCATTCATCACTAATCTTAATATTTTTCTCCTGGTGAAAACTGTTTATTATAATAATATTGATGTTAATATTTATGGTGTTATTTTTATGAATTGCCTTTTAAAATATCACATTTTCTCTATATACCTTCTACTAACATCACTCACATGTCATGCGCGGACCGCGCCCTATGCGTGCGCTGTGTTTGTCTCGTGGTGTCGTGGTTGCTTGGGCGCTGCCATGGCGATGGGAGGAGATGACGTCAGTTCTCCCTCCCATCGTTCGTGGTGCCCTCCGGCCCGCGCTATCGAGGGATGACACATCACACAGGGGGAGTGCGTCGATTTGCAGGTTTCCTATGCGCCTCCCACTAACACTCACCTGTATGCCGATATATTTATGTGGACATATCATTTCAGCATGTCATTAGATCCACACCTGTCTTTACTTACCAGTTAGCGTCTTTCATGGCGGGACCTATCCAGTCCAAACGGGCACTGATTTGTTCATGGCCTCACTTCTTTCTACTAATACCTCGTGCACTACACGTCTCACCAAGTCTCCTGAAGAAACGAGGAAGGTGAAATGCGCGTCGGGGTCTCTTTTTGCCGTCCCTTTGCTGCTGCTTCAATCTACCTCACTATGTCACAAGGTAATTAACATTTTATCTATATTAAATCGCTGTGCGTATGATACTATTCTACCTTTACCCTAAACTTGGCTAGAACCTTAGTATAGCCTTATTGCACATTGTGACATTCTCTATGCCTTGTATGTGATATCTTTCAAGTCATTCAGGGTACATATATCTCTGCTCGGTATTTGTGGCATTATCTTGCCCGATAATCTAATTGTCATGCTATTGCGATAACCCTGTGTCTCTTTACATTTATATTTTGACATACTGCGATACTGGAACATGCTCCCAATGGACTGCATTCTGTCTGGCTTTATACTAAACATCTTTTGAATATTAGCCTATCTTAGCTGTTTATATCTTTTTGTCTCACCTGTACCTTTTGTCTAATTAAATTCTTTTGCAATAAATTATTATTATTCATAAAAATTCTCCTTGTTTTGCTGGACTTACTATCTATATATATATAGTATCGCATAACTTTATTACCGTCCTGCATTTATTTATTATTTTCGGGTTTTGCTTTTTGTAGGGTATGCTGGAAAAAAGCTTCCATTGACTTCCGTCATACTCGTTACTTGAAACGAGCATGATTCGAGCAGCGAGCACCCAAGCATTTTAGTGCTCATTCATCACTAATCTTAATATTTTTTTCTGGTGGTGAAAACTGTTTATTGTAATAATTATTGATGTTAATATTGATGGTGTTATTTTTATGAATTGCCTTTTAACCCCTTAACGACCAAGCCAATTTGTAGGTTAAAGACCAGGCCAATTTTTACATTTCTGACCACTGTCTCTTTATGAGGTTATAACTCTGGAACGCTTCAACGGATCTTGACGATTCTGAGATTGTTTTCTCGAGACATATTGTACTTCATGATAGTGGTAAAATTTTTTCAATATAACTTGCGTTTATTTTATGAAAAAAAACGGAAATATGGCAAAAATTTTGAAAAATTTTGCAATTTCAAACTTTTAATTTTTATGCCATTAAATCAGAGAGATATGTCACAAAAATGTTAATAAATAACATTTCCCACATGTCTTCTTTACATCAGCACAATTTTGGAACAAAATTTTTTTTGTTAGGAAGTATAAGTGTTTAAAAGTTGACCAGCAATTTCTCATTTTTCCAACAAAATTTTCAAAATCATTTTTTTTAGGGGCCACCTCACATTTGAAGTGAATTTGAGGGGTCAATATGACAGAAAATACCAAAAGTGACACCATTCTAAAAAAATGTACCCTCAACGTGTTCAAAGCACATTCAAGAAGTTTATTAACCCTTTTGGTACTTCACAAGAATTGAAGCAATGTGGAAGGAAAAAATTAACATTTAACTTTTTTTCCCAAATTTTCTTTCGAACAATTTTTAAAATTTTGTCAAGGGTAACAGTAGAAAATGAACCACAATATTTGTTGTACAATTTCTCCTGAGCACATCGATACCCATGTGTGGGGGTAAACCACTATTTGGGCGCATGGCGAGCTCGGAAGGAAGCAGCGCCATTTGACTTTTTTGGCTGGAATTGAGATTGGACGCCATGTCGCATTTGGAGAGTCCCTGTGTGCCTAAACAGTGGAAACCCCCCACAAGTGACCCCATTTTGGAAACTAGACCCCCAAGTAACTATATATAAATGTTGTGAAGCTTTTAACCCCCAGGGCTTCACAGAAGGATATAACGTATAGCCGTAAAATTAAACAATCATGTTTTTTTCCACAAAAAATTATCTTTTCATCCAATTTTTATTTTTCCAAAGGATAAAGGACCCCAAAAGTTATTGTGCAATTAGTCCTGAGTACGCTGATACCCCATATGTGGGGTAAACCACTATTTGGGTGCATGGCAGAGCTCGGAAGGGAAGCAAGCGCCATTTGACTTTTTGGCTGGAATGAATTTGGACGCATGTCGCATTTGGAGGTCCCTGTGTGCCTAAACAGTTGGAAACCCCCCCCACAAGTGACCCCATTTTGGAAACTATACCCCCAAGTAAACATATGTAAATTGTTAGTGAGAGCTTTGAACCCCAAGGGCTTCACAGAAGGTTATAACGTAGAGCCGTAAAATAAAAAAATCATTTTTTTTTCCACAAAAATGATCTTTTCATCCAAATTTTTATTTTCCAAAGATAAAAGACCCCAAAAGTTATTGTGCAATTAGTCCTGAGTACGCTGAACCCCATATGTGAGGGTAAACACTATTTGGGTGCATGGCAGAGCTCGGAAGGGAAGCAGCGCCATTTTACTTTTTTGGCTGGAATTGAATGGACGCCATGTTGTATTGGAGAGCCCCTGTGTGCCTAAACAGTGGATACCCCCCCCACAAGTAACCCCATTTGGGAAACTAGACCCCCCAAGGAACTTATCTAGATGTGTGGTGAGAGCTTGAACCCCCAAGGGCTTCACAGAAGGTTAAAACGTAGAGCTGTAAAATTAAAAAATCATATCTTTTCCACTAAAAAGATCTTCCACCCCCAATTTTTATTTCCAAAGGGTAAAAGGACCCCAAAAGTTATTGTGCAATTTTTCCTGAGTACGCTGATAACCCCATATGTGGGGTAAACCACTATTTGTGGCGCATGGCAGAGCTTGGAAGGGAAGCAGCGCCATTTGACTTTTTTGGCTGGAATTGAGATTGGACCCATGTCCGCATTTGGAGGAGCCCTGTGTGACTAAAACAGTGGAAACCCCCCACAAAGTGACCCCATTTTGGAAACTAGACCCCCCAAGGAATATTAGATGTGTGGTGAAAGCTTTTGAACCCCAAGGGCTTCCAGAAGGTTATAACTAGAGCAGTAAAATTAAAAAATCATATTTTTCCACAAAAAAGATCTTTCCACCCCCAATTGTTATTTTTTCCAAAGGGTAACAGGACCCCAAAAGTTATTGTGCAATTTGTCCTGATTATGCTGATACCCCATATGTGGGGAAACCACTATTTGACGCATGGCAGAGCTGGAAAGGGAAGAGCGCCTTTTCAAATGCAGATTTTGATGGAATGGTCTGCGGGTGTCATGTCACGTTTGGAGAGCCCCTGATGTGCCTAAACAGTAGAAACCCCCCACAAGTGACTCCATTTTGGAAACTAGACCCCCCAAGGAAACTATCTAGATGTGTGGGTGAGCACTTTGAACCCCCAAGGCTTCACAGAAGTTTTAACGTAGAACCGTTAAAATAAAAAAATCATATTTTTTTCCACAAAAATAAATCTTTTTGCCCCCAAATTTTTATTTTATAAGGGTAACAGGAGAAATAGGACCCCAAAAGCTATTGTGCAATTTGTCCTGAGTACGCTGATATCCCATATGTGGGGGGAACAACTATTTTGACGCATGGCAGAGCTCGGAAGGGAAGGAGCACCGTTTTTAAATGCAGACTTGATGAATGGTCTGCGGGTGTCATGTCGCGCTTGGAGAGCCCCTGATGTGCCTAAACCGTAGAAACCCCCCACAAATGACTGCATTTTGCAAACTAGACCCTCCAAGGAACTTATCTAGATGTGTGGTCAGCACTTTGAACCCCCAAGGGTTCACAGAGTTTATAATGTAGAGCCGTGAAAATAAAAAAATCATATTTTTTCCACAAAAAATTAACTTTTTGCCCCAAATTTTTATTTTATAAGGGTAACAGGAGGAAAAGGACCCCAAAAGCTATTGTGCAATTTTGTCCTGATACGCTGATATCCCAATGTGGGGGGAACCACTATTTTAACGCATGGCAGACTCGGAGGGAAGGAGCACCGTTTTTAAATGCAGACTTTGATGGAATGGTCTGCGGGTGTCATGTCGCGCTTGGAGAGCCCCTGATGTTGCCTAAACAGTAGAAACCCCCCACAAATGACCCCTTTGCAAACTAGACCCCCCCAAGGAACTAATCAGATTGTGGTCGCACTTTGAACCCCAAGGGCTTCACAGAAGTTTATAATGTAGAGCCGTGAAAAAAAAAAAATCATATTTTTTTTTTCCACAAAAAATTACCTTTTTGCCCCAAATTTTATTTTTATAAGTTAACAGGAGAAATAGGACCCCAAAAGCTATTGTCATTTTGTCCTGAGTACGCTGATACCCATATGTGGGGGGGAACCACTGTGAACGCCTTACTGCGATCTTTGGGAGGCACAATGAACAAAATCCACAAAAGGTGAAGAATTGGTTTTCTTTTTTACGCCGTTCCTCGTGCGGTATTAGGATTAGGGCGACTTTATTCCTCGGATCGGTTGTGATTACAGCGATACCAGATTTAACACCCTTTTTTCATGTTTAGCTTCTGTCACACACTAAAAGATGCTTTTTCTGGAATAATTTTTGTAAGAAATTTTTGCATCGCCGATTTTGAGAGCTATATTTTTCCATATTTCGGCCGACAGAGTTATCTGTGGGCTTATTTTTTGCGGGATGAGCTGACGTTTTATTGGTACCATATTCAGGCACATAAGTTTTTTGTCGTTTCCTATCCGATTTTATGTGGAACAGAATGAACAAAAACCAGCAATTCAGGAATGTTTTTTTTTTTTTTTTTTCCTCCTTCCGTGGTGTGGTAAAATGTAAAGCAGCTTTATTTCTTCGGGTCACACGGTTACGGCGATTTCCCATTTATATATTTTTTTTTATTTTTGGCATTTTTACACAATAAAAAATTTTATAAAAAATAATTATTTTTGCATCATTTATTCGCGGCTATAACTTTTTTATTTTTCGTTGATGATGCGTATCGGGCTTTTTTTTTTTCGGACAAAGACGTTTTCACGGGAAAACCATGATTATTTAATCGACTTTTTTCGCTGTTATTCACTTTTTCCAAGCGGTATAAAGAACCGCTTGGAAAAAGATAATTTTATTATTATTATTATTATTATTAATTATTATTATTAAACATTTATAAAGGCCTTTATTCCATGGCGCTTTACTAGAAATTTTATATTTTTTGTGTTTTTTTTTACGGCTTTCATGAAGGGGTTAACTAGGGTTACGCTTTTAAGATGGGATTCTTACGGACTGGCGATACCTAACATTGTAGTTTTTGTTTTTTTAATTTTTTTTTATTACATAAAAATGTGTATTTTTAGGGTTTTTTTAAAATTTTTTAATATTTTTTTTAACAATTTTTTTAACTTGCCCTTTAGGGACTTTCACTTTTTTACTTTTTATTGCAGTTACAATGCATTGCTGTTCTGCATTGCAAGCATGCAACTTATGGAAGCTGCTGTACAATATCACAGCACTTCCGTAGCTAAAGACCCGGGGTTTTCCCAGACAACCCCGGGTCATCAAGGCAGAACGGCCCCCTCAAATAATTCAGGGTGCCGATCTGAGGCAGAGGGAGCTCCCGACCCTCTGCCTCCCCCCCTGACTCTGCGATCGCGCCGATCGCACGTCCCGGGGGGTTAACACCAGGGGGGTGGGGGCGCCACTCCTGGCTGTCAGTGCAGGAAGCCTGGCCACTGCAGCGCGCGGCTCCTGCACTGATCGCGCTGGGGAAGCTGAATTTCAGCTTCTCCTGCACGATCGCTGCTGTGTTTGGTCGTCAGATTGACTGACCAGCACAGCGCGTAGGTGTGGGGACCGACGGCAAAGGTCCCCGCACCGCTTGCCGTGCCTGTTCAGCTGTCTGTGACAGCTGTCGGCACTGATCTACCACTGCGTGTTCACACGCAGTGGTAGATCAAAGCCATGACGTGCAGAGTCCGTCCTTGTGCCGGAACTGACACCTGCCATGACGGACTCTGCCGCAGGGACATTAAGGGTTAATATATCACATTTTCAGCTTGACTAAGTAAGTCATAATTTCCTGCCATAAAATATTTTAAAATTCATTAATTTGCCTTCAATTATATCAAAAGTTAATTTCATACATGTCATAACAATCTGACCAATCACATGTCATACCAGGTGACGATGAATGCAAATGGCTGACAAATATCGTTTGAAGAAATTTGCAGTGAATAAGCAAATACTTTTGGTACCCAAAGCCTGCCACCTGTTCCTTCTGCGACTCTTCTTTTCCCCTGCCCCCATCATGCATATTATTCATTTTCTTCACTACCGTCCAGGCTTTAAGCTCAACTAGACATAACTTACCGTGCAGATTATCAACAGTTCGCTGCAGGAACAACAGTTGAGTTGATGTTTAGTTTTTTTTTACATCCAATATTTTTAATGCTTTGGGGTCAAGAGGACCCAAGATTGCAATAAGGAAGATTGAATTTGTATCGAATAACTTTGCTTCAATCGCATTTCCAGTGATTGCAAATTAACAGAATCGATCATTAACTCAGGTTTATTTTTGCAAGGTGATACATATTCTCAATTAGAAAACACCTAAAAAATCCCTTCGATAGGGCCATGAAGCAACAAAATAGAAAATCCCAAAAAGGTCTTTATTTTCGTTATTTTTTGATTATATTACCGTTACTACAGCAGCTATTGATGCACTGGCGCTCTTTATAATACCTTTGCAGATTTTGCTGTGCATGGTGATATGGAATTTTTATATATTATTACCTTCTGACATTGTTGGTTTTATGGTGTCACATTGCCGTACTTAAAATTACCGTTTGATATGATGTGCACATTGTGTCTTGTGCACACATATTTATTCTATATATGTATTTTGAGGATATATTAATAGTAACTTGCTGCTCCACACATGCAGGGTCACCCGCCTTTTTGTCTTCCTGAACTTTATGGTACCTGCCTTTTTATTACTGTTTGTCTTGTTTTTTCAATAACTTGTTTACTTTTTGTAATCGGGCCCTTTATAATCTCAATTAGGTTTAAGTTACGCCAGAAAATCACAGTATTTCTCAAATGATTAGCCTATTTGGTAATTGATGAAGTACATTGTGGTTTAGTGTTGTCACAAAAAAATTTCTAAATAAAAAGTAATTTAAACAACCATTTAAAAATATTCAAAGCTGAAAATTTAAAATGTCAGGAAAGCTGAATTTATCAATGTCCTGGATTCATAAAGCTTGACATGTTAAAGATAAAATAATGGGTCTACCTAAAACAAACTCCACTTTTACATGATAAACTCACATTGCTAGGTTTATATTGATGCAGGTTGATGAAATTGTAGGCTTCTTTGTTTATTCTGTTAGCACCGATCTCTAGTTCTGTTTGCTCCCAGTGATCTTAAGGATAAAGCTCTTTGAAGCAGTTAAAAAACATGAAGTGGCTATAATTTAGCAAATTACCACCTGTGAATTGTCTTGGCTTTTTCTTTAATAAACATGTAAATGTATCCTTGGGATTACTCTGCATTCATTTAAAAAGTTCATCAATGCAACAAACTACCAAACTGTGTAGCAAATTAAGTTGATGCTTTCTGACCTTGAAATAGATCAGGATGTCTATCTCAGCAATAATTGATTCTCATTAGCAAGCTATGGACTTGTTCATAAAACTTTCTCATAATTATTTTTTTATAAATTCTTTATTTAAGAATGTTGGCACAAGCAGTATAACAGCAAAAATACCTAATAACTTTATAGTAAATTATACTTCCTACAAACCAGGAAATTAAAGATGTACAAGAAAGGATTTAAGAATATAAGAAAATGTGTTAGGGAATTGCTTCTGCCAATACTCAGGAACATAAATTCACTTTCTGTTGATATCTATTTATTATTTCTAAACACTGTTTTTTCGGTGATTAACTTTGTATCTCCGTTGATACTGCACCCACACACACAAATGATACACCATTTTTAAGGTAAACGTGCCCCCTTCATCAAGAAAATAGCCAAATAAACCACACATCCACGATTTTTGATTACAAAATACAGTTTAAACATTAATTTTCATAAACCTGCAGTAAGGAAAAATGACCTGCAGGTGGCAACACAGTACCCCAAAGCACACTACCACAAAGCTGCTTACAGACATCACAAAACAAATCCAAACATTTGCCTTGGGAGCTTTCCAGCTTGCCGAACTGCTTGTGCAGCCTTTTTTAGCCAAATTGGAGGATTGCACACTTCACTGCAGGTGAGGCACATATGCAAACACATTTTAAACATGGACTGCCTATGAATTTCACACTTGCTTCGTTCATACTCCACCCTCACAAACAAATGATACACCATTTGAAAGGTCAAATTACCTGCAGGTGGCAGCACACTACCTCAAAGCACACTACCACAAAGCTACTTACAGACATCACACACAAATCCAAACACTTGCCTTGGGGTCTTTCTAGCTTGCTAAAGTGCTTGCCCAGCCTATTTCAGCACATTTGTAAACATGCACTGCTTTTTTGCTAATTACTTCGCCCCACACACACAAATGATACACCATTTGAAAGGTAAACTTGATCCCTTCAGCAAAATAGAGTCAAACAAACCACAGATCACGATTTTTATCGCTAAATACAATTTAAAACATTTATTTTCATAAACCTACAGAAAGACACAATGACCTGCAGGTGGCACCCCAACCGGAAGACATTTTTGGTCTCTACTTATTAAATCAAATTATTGTATTACCAAGCTACATATATAAATACCTAGAACATCAAATCCCAAATACATAATAAAGATAAGCCGGAATGGGATATATAATAATACCACATCCAGACGCAATACACCAGCTCTAGAAAGACTAGAACCACAAGAGGAAAATGGAGCCACACAGTGTCTTTAGAAATAGTAAAAAATCAAATTTTTATTAGTCATAAATGAAAAACACATAACGCACAATAACTACCAATGCTAATGCAAAAATCACCACCCCCAACCGCTCAAATACTCAAGATAAATCCCATAGGATGAGCCGAATCTGCTCCACGAGCTCTAGATTCGAGGCACAAGCCTTGGATCTGAAGGACCGTTTTCACACAAGTGGCTACAGCCGCAGGTGTGTGAAAAAGGGATATATCGTGCAAGGAAACCTCCATGGTGCCATTTTATTAAATGGCACTAGACAGAGGACGTCGGTGGCCACGATGGACCCATACGATTTATTACTACCTATAACCATGTAAGGCATGATATGCGTGCCATCTTAAAAAACATTGGCCTATCTTGGAAACTGACTCTCCCTGAGGACGGCCATGGGTGAATCTCCGCTAATGACTTCCAGGAGATCAAAGAACTTTCTGATCTCCTGGTAAGGAGCCATTATGTTCCTGCTCCTAGTAATCTGTTTGGAATTGGAATTCCTCAGGTTGGTTCCTTTTCATGTGGGCATGTTTGCTTGCGCCAATGTCCTGCGCTGCTCCTCCTTTGTCTCTGTGGATGGACTGAAAGAATTTACTATCAGGCATGTATATCTTGTGGGACCACTAATGTAATATACTCTGCAACATGTCTGTGCCCCAAGATATACGTTGGCCTTACCACCAGAGAGCTGAAGATACGTGTGCGTGAGCATGTGTGGGACATTGGCGCAGCTAAGACCGTGACAGACCCCACAGATCTCAAGACGGTCCCCCCGTCACTTTAGGTTGCATCACAACTGCAATGCAAGGTTACTTAAAGTTAGGGGGATTGATGCACTCCATCTTGGTATTAGGGGCGGGGACAACAGAAAACTCCTCGCACAAATGGAGACAAGGTGGATAATACTTTTGGATACTATGACACCAAGGAGTCTGAACAAGTCTTTAAGCTTTGCTCCATTTCTGTAGCTCATATCCTTCCTGCAAAAAATTTTTTCATTTTTTCCTTTTTCCTCTCTGCCCATTTTTTCCCCCTTTTGTTCACCTTCCTTCTTCACCCCCTTTTATCTGTGGATGTGTGTTTTTAATTTGTTTTTAATTTTTCTAATTGTTGCTTTTTGTCTATTTTATATCAGTGATTGCAGGTGTCTGATTTTGACCTATCCTAGCTCCTTTGGTGATACATGAAATATGCCTATTTGACAACAGGGGATGTGATGACCGATTATGAATCAAGTGTCCATTCATTACGATTGCCATTAATTCTTCTGGAATGATTCTTTGTATATTTAATTAAGATGTCCCATTTTACTGTAACATCTATTATTGTTTCTCATTATGTGATCAATATTGTCTCAGATGCTTAATATTGACTTAAGTTTGCTAATTATGTCTACAATTTGTGACCCCTCTTTTTGGCCTTGTCTCTTTATTCTCTTCCCCCCCTATGTTGTGATTGCTGTGGGGCATCGTTTTGTGCGCCCACTTGTGTCCGATCTTGCACGGGCGTCTTTATGATGCCCCTGCATTATAACTGGACTCGTGGGCCCAACGCACAAGCGCCGCTAACACCATCTCCACATACATAGTTCCTTCCATCCCGGATTCACACACGCGCACTGGGTCCATTCTATATCTTTATGTTTCTTTCTGATCTTTGAAGGCCCCTTTGGCCCCTTTTTATTGGTTCATTACATGT